>CM035425.1:94196716-94566716 GCA_020310875.1 Ceratopteris richardii | reverse complement strand
TCATTAGGATCACTTAATATGTGTTTTTCATATTCATTTTTTTCTACAAACGAGCTATGTTGAGACGGAACAAAAATCTCCAACCACAACCACCTCATATAAAGATCTCCACGTCAACTCAAGAACACTCCTTTTGGGCCTGTGACATCAATTCAAGCACATTCCTTTAAAAAAAGTCCCCATTACATGTGATAAGGAGCATTATTCTAGGTGGCAACCACGTTTCTAAATGGGAAACCTTGAAATTTTCATTTCATGGGTCATGCATTCCAAGGATTTCATGAGAAGACATAGATATAGCAGAAATCACTTGAATGTTTGGATAGATGCTCTAAGGTCCAAGTCCCATCTATGGTCGACATATACGCATGATCAATATGAGATAAAAGAGTTCCTTGGGTGTGCGTGTGACGGTTCCATGTGCTCCCCTAGTGAAGCTTGCAAAATATTGGTGAGCGTGTGTTTAACATTAGAAATAAGTGCAAAAAGATAAGTATGGACAACATAAAGATCATACGTTTAAAAAGATCTATCAGGCAAGCTACCCTACATCTGGCTCCTCTTCTCTTCGCTATCGCCTCGAACGGCCTTAGTCACCTATTAACAGATCACATGGACCCTGGCAATCTCATGGGTATTTCCCTACCTCTGAATCGCGGCCAAATGATTGCTAGACTCTTTGCCGATGATATGAATGCTGTTGTGCATAACGATATGAACAGATTGAGGTGTTCTGGAGTTGCCTTGACACCTTTTGTGTGGCATCAGGTTCAAAAATCAACCATGCTAAAACTGCTTTCAGAGCAATCCACGGACCCCCACTCCAATTGTTGTTAGATTAGGGGTGTCAAGTTATCCCTAGAGGTCAAGTCTTCCGTCTCCTCGGCATCCCGATGGGCTTCGACATCACAATGGGCCAACGATGGAACTGGGTGCTGGCCAAGCTGGATAGAAAACTAAATCATTAGAAAGGTATGCAAGTCAACTTGGTAGGGCGTGCTATGGTTGTTAACACATTTATGCTTTCAACGACCATTTACTTTATCTCGTGTTGGAGACCAAAGGAGAAAGAGTTGGCCAAAGTGGAAAGAATCTGCAGAAACTTCCTTTGGATTGGGGACCCCAATAGGAGGGGGATTCCCAAAATCAATTGGGAAACCTGCATTAGCTCGAAAGACTCAAGGGGCTTGGGTATTTTGGATATTGTTGGGTTGGCTGACAAGTTGGCGGTTCAGTGGCTTATCAAGGCTGGAGCAATAGTGAGTCCTCTTGGGCTAAATTGATATTCAGAAACTTGAAAGAACTTACCTTTGTTGGCCATCCTAGCTGGAAGGACATAGGGATTCTCACGCTTTTGTTCTCCCCCCTCCCAGTGTCCCCTAAAGGCTCTAGCCTCGTGTGTTCTTTATGGAAGAGTTGGAACAAGGCCAAACAATTCATCAGAATCAGTGATGAGTGGAAGTGGGCGGCTGGGATAAGAAAAAATGACTCTATCTGGTTCCCGATCAATGGCATTAGAGGAGTGGAGCCTTGGAACCTCCAAACTGCAAAGCGGTTATGGAACAAGGGGTTCAAATAGTGGAAACAGCTCTAGAAACAGGAGACCAACCAGTGGATTAGGTTCGAAGACTTAGACCCGAGACATAGAGTTTACCTCGAGGAATGGACTCTTCTTCAAGGCAGATGTTTGGCATGGGACCGCTCAACTACCCGCCTTCTCTCCGGACAGGATCCTCCTTGCCTAGAGGGCCTCAAATGGAGCAATGGTAAGAAAATATCCAAAATCCCCAACTTCAAAGAGAACTTAGATGTTCATCACACCCTTAACAAGAGGTGGTACCTTTCTTGGACCAAACTTCGATGGGAACTGAAGTTCATGTCTATTTGGCACCCCCTAATCGAGATCAAAAAGTATGTTCTCATGTGGCAGATCTTACATAAGGGAATCTGGTCCAATGCAAGGGCTAATAAAATTTGTGGTGTGCCGCCATGGTGCAAGCGTTGCCATCGATGCATCGAAGATTTCGCTCACCTGTTCTTCGATTGCCCCAAGTCCCGTGTTGTTTGGCATCACGTGACACGCGTTTTGAGTCTCACACACCAAATCAATTGGCAACAGGTGCTCTTGGGTGAGGTGGTCGGCTGCTCATCGAGGCTGTGGAATGCCATCAGGGGTGAGACCCTTTGGAAGATTTGGAGGGAGCGATGTGCTGTCAATTTGGCCAAACTCCTAAGGAATGGTCGATCGAGAAATCATTGTTTCTTCTAGGTAAAAGAATCTCCCGAGATAAGAGGTCTCCACCTTTTAGACATCACTGTATTTATCTCCTCAAAAACAACAAGTTGAAACCCAAATGGGTCCCACATGAGGGTGATGATAGATTTATCCGCCTCATTTGTAATCCCCTCTAGCTTGCCATACTCCTCCCCGGCTTTGTGGGATTTGGGGGGTCCCATGGGCACTACTTACTTTCACTTATAACTTTTCTTTATTTTAATTAAAGTCCAGGAGAATAGGCTAAGGCCGAACTTCCTTAAAAAAATAAGCATAAAGATGTGGAGTGTACTTGATTTTGGAGATTATGGAGTCAAAAATCTCACTTTGTAGCAAGTAATTTTTTATTGGGAGAGATACCACGTAGATGCAAAACGCGACCTGATACGAGCAGCACATGGCAAGAAGATCACCCGAAGTTCGACAACAAATGCACTTTATTGCCAATATGTAACTATGGACATATGACATGTACAATCATTCTTTGGGTGAGTTGAACGAATGCTCACCTGATTGGTTTTTTCTGTTCGGCCACCCGAAGGTTACAAACCTTTTCTTATATGATTAAATTATTGTTAACTATGATGTTGTTCATACTCTACATAAAAAATGGTGCACTGAGTGCATGTGCCCATAACAACGGTCGCATGACATTCACCGTGTGTCTAAAACATGTGTCCCTCTTTTTTGAGACTACAATGAATTGGAAATACACTCACACACCCAACCTCGTAAGGTAGAGGCACTCATCATCAGAGACTAATGGACATGTCCAGCCAAGATTTGAAACCTGGCCTTCGGGCGTGTAAGTCTGGCCTTCGGGCGTGGAAACCTGTGCCTTCGGGCGTTGTAACCGGTCTGAGTCTAAACCCCTGTTCTTGTGGGATAAGGGGGGTCCCATGGGTACTATGCCCTTCCTTGTACAGTTGCAATTTCAAAGTTAAAGTCCGGGGGAGTAGGCCTCGGCCGAACCTCCATTTAAAAAAAAAAGATTTGAACTCAGAACTTTCTCCCACAGCTTCAAGGTGTCAACCATTAGGCTATGTGAACTCGGACAAAACATGTAGCCTTATTACTCCCATGAGTCCCATCGGTGATCAAAAAGGGTAGTCAGATCACGTGAATAAATCTCCATGTGCCCTACTATGAGACAAAGGGTGGAGGTTTGAAACAAAAATATTGTCCCGTTCACTCAACAGCAGTGCCGCCACACAATCTGAATGGAATATGCCACATGGCATTCTTCCATTTGACTGCACGTGTGACACACGTGTGCCGCCATGCACTTTGTGAAGCTCCAGTCCTAAATTTAAAGTGTCATTTTTTATTTTTTTATCATTATTACTAAATTTAAAGTCTCATTTTTTTATTTTCTTATCATTATTATTAATTTGTTTATATATTTTTTAAAAATTTACTTATATTGATATTGTATATTGTTATTACTATTATTACTTCTAACTGCTTCTGATGGGGACTCATCATCTGTATTGTTTGATATGCAATCTGTCTCTCTCTCACTCTCGCTCTCCCTCTCTCTCTGTGTCCGTTTTGTTCATGGAAATAAGCAACGTCCCTTTGAAAAGAACGTGTAAACAGCGCGGAGACGCGAAAGCAACGTAGCAACTTGAATTCTTCAATTAGAGTTAACGATGTATGCTGAAATTGAAACGTTCAACGGTTCAAGGTGCAATGCAGTTTCCCATTCTGCACGTGCAGTGTTTCCATCGCAATAGTGATAGATGAGACATGGCTTGATACAGCAATGGAATTCATCACACAGTAAGACGCAACTGTGTGGTTGGACCACTGCAGCTAAATAGCTTCTCTTCTTCTCTCACTGTCTTCATCTTTCATCGCGCAGCCTCCAATCTACCGAGGATCGGCTGGTTCTTGGATAATTACGTTCTCATTTCCGAGCTCGGAAGAATATGTCTTCTCTTCTGTTTATTACTGTTTCATTTTCTGCAAGTATGGTTCGTCTCAGGTATCATCGGACATAGAAGCCTTCAGCAGCCGACCTTTTGTTAGTCTTTTAGGTCTCCGAGAGGTGCAGAAAACTTTGGCATTAGAATGGGCTGCACGACCTCCAGAAATAAGTTCAAAGAAAAGGAAAGTTGGAATGCGCAAGTGTGCCGCAGCATTTCTGCACCGATTCATTACCCTGCCGATAACGAAGAAGATAGCTGCCATGTCGTTTTCCTGGCTTCATCTTCGTATGGTATTCTGGAGATGGAAAGGCCTGGTGATTTGATAAGAACTGGGAGCTTCGTGCGGATTCTGCACGATAAGTGCCCGATCCGAGAGGAGAAGAACAAGTCATTTTTCAGCACAGCTATGACGGTATCCCATACCGAATCCTCCATCAAGCTTCGCGCGGTGCAAGAAGACCTTGGGAACGAGAGTGATTTAATCGAGACGATTGACACATGCGAACTCATGGACGGGCTCAATGAGGACGGGGACATGACCCATTTGAGCTTAGTAGTTTCTGAGATATCAGAGCCGTTAGAAACGCCATTGAAGAGCTTTTCCGAATCTCAGATGTCATCGGCGAGCCATCTGGGTTCCGCTGAGAAAAGCCCTCCCACATTTGATTCTGCGTGTGCCAGCCCCCTTTTCGATCCTTCTCTCCTAGAGACCTTCGAACTAGCCTTAGATGCGACCGAGCTGCCGCTGGGCGAGTGGAAAATATCTCGCGACATTGTGCATGAAGAGAGCTTGACGAACTCCTCGGCCTCCTCGGGCAATAACACATGGGAGTTGTCAGAGACTAGCTCAGATGCAGAGAGCTACCCGCAACCTGAAGACTGTGTACACTCATGTGAGCTGAGGTCAATTGGTGCGCCATCGCAAGGCATGCTAAAAAAGGCCAGCATATGCGAACGGAAACTCGAAAGTTTTGAATGGAAATGTCCGCCGGGAGGTGCAGAGAAGGTGGTGCTCTACTTTACCAGCTTGAGAGGTATCAGGAAGACATATGAGGATTGCTGTGACTTGAGGCTCATACTGCAGGGATTCACTGTTCGTGTTGACGAGAGAGATGTATGGATGCACTCCCAATTCAGGGAGGAGTTAAGGGAGCTACTACAGAGTCAAAATGTTCAGGTTCCGAGGTTGTTCATCAAAGGGAGGTACATTGGAGGTGCAGAAGATGTCAGACGACTGAACGATAATGGTGTCCTTGTGAGCTTGATTGAAAGTCTTCCATGCCTTGATACGCTCCGTAAGGTCTGTCCAGGGTGCGCAGATGTCAGGTTCATTCCGTGCCTCACATGCAATGGAAGTTGCAAGGTCCATGACGCCATGTATCAGACATTGCGGTGCGACAAATGCAATGAGAATGGACTGATGATGTGTCCTCTCTGCATCTAACAAATTATGCAGGCGCTTCATCTTTCTTCATTTAGGGACTCTATCATGGATGTGCTGTTATGATGGTATGGAGGAGTGTGACATGCCTTGTTCGACCGATTCGATCTCACCCTATGTTCAAAGAAATGTGACAGGTTGCTGGAAACATGGCGTATGAAGAATCAAGATCCATACCAATGTTGTGCAGAAGCAGAGATGCGAGAAGAGCCTTATTTCGGTCAATTATCTCTTTCGTTATCTTAGAGCATATTACAGGCAGACACATAATCATCATCGCTATCTACAACTTACTCCTGCCGATGTGTTGTAAGAGTTCCTCAGATAGTTTTGTGTCTTAGAAGGCAGAAACATATAGTGCAGACAAATCAGGCCTTCTGATTTTAGCTAAGTGGCAAACTTCTTTGATCCCAACGATTCCGACAAGCCGGAAGCAGAATTCATGGCCATCGAGGTGCATTTTTCTGTAATCAAGAATACAGGAAATACAATGCAAGTGAGTTTTTGTGTTTCTGGTCAAAAAGGAGAGATACATCAATGTCACTCAGGAAGCAGATAGAATAGCTGTGTTGGTGGAAAACTTTCAAATCAAGTACTCAGAAAATGGAATGTTGCTCACGAGCTGTAGTTGGTTTGCATCCGTAGTCATCAGATGCACAGTGATCGCTGTCGATCCTCGATCAAGACGCTCTATGTTCGGAGCCATCTGTAATCAAGCATCCAAAACCAGTCTTTTCAAACAGAATTCTGATGAAGGAGGAGTTTAGGGGAGTTCCAATCTACATTATTATACTGATTCCAAATGGACTTTCCATGTACACTTGGCTAGGGGAGTCCTAGCCAAGTGAAGCTTCCAAATGGAAGTTCCAATCTACATTATTACACTGATTCCAAATGGAGTTTCCATGTAAATTACGCTATTGATTGATTCATCAGTTGCCATACCATCCATGAGCTCCAGTGTCTGTGTGTGCTTCTTTTCTGTTACCATAAAGAAGACTGCAAAAGAATGGAAAGGTCCAATGGATTGCAAAGGAAGATTGTCCTTTTTCCGAAGCACTTTTATATAACATGTTTTCCTCAGATAGGTTACTTTACTTTGTTCGCTCACATCCCAAGCGTAGAAAACATCAGACAATGCCTCGAACTGGTTCTCTGTTCCCTTTTGTACATGCCAAACAATACAAGGAAGGTAAAAACACATGTGTTTTAGAAATAACTAGAGAGCTCCCGAGCCCTAATATAACTTCTTGGTTGTGGAAAATGGAAAGAACTACGCCTTAATATAACTTCTAGGTTGTGGGTTCAAGTCTCATTGTTCTTTCACTGCCATAGAAACAGTTTCAGCCACAATTCCCATTGGTGTCATACCTTAGAATATTTGAGAAGATTGCTTGAACGTTGTTATTAAGATTGCTTGAACGTTGTTATTAAATGAGTGTGCTTCACGTGGATCTTAAATGGAGGTGGGGTAGGCGTCGGCCGAACTTCCTTTAAAAATAAAATTGGAGGTGGGTTGGTTGTTGCTATGCCATTTCAAACTACCTTCAGACACAACCACAACCACAGGTGACGGTTGTCGGGCATTGTTGTGAAAATTGGATGATGGTGGTGACGGTTGGCGATGACCACTTGTATGGCGAGGAGAGAGGGCGTTAGAAATGGGGAGATAGAGAGAGACTATACTCACAGTGGACAAGTACATAGATAGATGTATGGAAAGGAGCCTAAAAAATTTCCATATTCACGAGGCATTATATATATATATATATATATATATATATATATATATATATATATATATATATATATGAACTATGTGCGTAAAGGGAGGATCGTGTGACCCTTATACCCAAAAATCTCCCAGTTAAGTGACAATGTGACCATAAATAGCAATTAATACAAAGAATAATGTAAAAGAAGAGGCAATATGTCAATGTATACAAATCAACCTACACTAGCTACCGCAAACAAGATGTATCCATGCATCTCAAATTACTGTAGACTCCAACTCACAAGAGTCTAGCTTGCATGCAATTGGTGCAAGAATTAAGGAGGTTCTTGCAATGCTCCCATTAGCTCTATGCACGGCCCCCATTGGCTCTATGCCCATGTGAATCATCGATCGATTGATAACTCAAAGTGAAAATGTTGAAATCACCATCATCATTGAGATTGGCATATCCTTGTAAAGATGGCGTTGATCAGATTTCTATCCTCACAAACAAAGCACCATCATCATTGAGACTGACATACCCTTGCATATTCATGTTTATAGTTGGCATGAATGCATCCAAGAACGATTGCATAACCATTGAATCCATAGCATCCAAATCAGCCATGCTCTCGACCAAGGATGTACCTAGCTATGCACCACAAGGGTTATCATGATCTACCACACATTTTGTATCATAAGAGTTATCCTTCTCTAAAGTATACCATCATGCTCCACATGGTTGCACATCATTAACATCAATGTCTAATCAATGATCAACCCTTGCGCAAGTGTCATCACAATGCTCTACCTTAACATCATATCAAGCTCCACACGAGCATCTAACTAATCAAAATATGCTTTAGATTTGCATCCAAATCCGAGTCTAATTGAGCATCCTAAAAGCAAGTGCGTAGAAATGTTAGCACATAACATGCATGCTTGAGCATATATGATTCACCGATAAAAAAGCAAAAGGCAAATATCTCTTGCTCCCTCAATATAATATGCCAAATGATCAAGCATACACTCAAAACCATGAATCTCACTTGAGGATTGATTAAAACACTCTTGAAAGAGAATGTATGAAAAGTGGATATTGCATCAAGCAACCAAACCATATGTGTGATATAGTTGGACAAAGAAAAACCTTGAGATGTACCATCTGTGAATGTGATATTATTGTTATTGGCATAGTCAACCCCCATAGATACCCTTAAAATGACTACCTCATCTGCATCATATGCATGTCTTTGATGTTGTTGACACATCCAATTGAAGCAACATAATCAAATATGAGCCTCATATCCATAATCCCAACATCAAATTCATCCATGTGATCTACATCCCTAATGAGTCAAACAAGTTGCATACATGCCATGAAATCTCCATCGCAATGAGTTGAATGTCTCCTCAATGCCACCAAATCGACAAGGTTGCATGTTATCAATACAAGAGATTGTCAAAGAACCAAGAGACTCTTTAAGTCAATTACAAGCTCATACATACTTCAACAAAAGATCAGATTGCAGATATGCTAACCAAAAGCTTGGATGGACCAAAGCTACAAAGATTTAAAGACATGGCAGGTATAAAGAAGGTAGAGAAAACCTCAATTGATGACTGAGGGGGAGTTTTTGGTGCAAGTCAACCACCAATTGATGTTTTGGATAAAGACTTGAAGTCAAAGGATGAAGAAAAGATCAACAATTGAAGATTGAAGATAGAGTATATTCAGGGAATGAAGACTTATTTACATATGTACATTAATTTGTAGTTAACTCACTTATACCTTTTGTATGCTCATGAGCTTGTACATATATGCCTATATATACAAGTAGAAAGTCAGGGAAAGTATGAGAGAGCATGAGATAAGAATAATTAGATGTTGGAAGAGTTATTAGACACTTTAAAAGTGAAAGAGATCTCTCTCATCATTCAGTCGTAAAATTTTCACAGAAGAAGAAAAATTGCACCCAAACTTTTGTTGAATACTCCTTTTGTGTTTAATCTTTTGTGAAACGCTTTTGTAAAAGTCTAAGTCTATAGTTGATTGACCTCTATACAAGTTTTCAGATCCTAATTGTGATCAAATTGAGAGAATTGAGAGTAGGAACATTTACATGTGTAAATGTGAAGAAGTGAACTTGCAACAGGTCCAAAATTCGATGCTAATGTTTTGGTCAATTCTCCTTCCATAGTGTAAATTTTTGAGCAACCAAGCACTCATTCTTTAAGTTAGAAGGTAAGATACCTATGGCTGAAAAGCATTTGAGTAAATGGATCGTAGTTTGAGAGAACTATGCATTAAAAGTTATAGGTGTCAAAGTCGACTATAGAGAGGTACAATTTTAGACATAGGTGAATTGTTTAGATTGTTTCTCAAGACTTACTAAATCTTTTGAGATGATTTAGCTTGGAGAAGGTGTGCAATCTATAGATGACACGTTGTACAAAGTTTCATCAGAAACTTTACACATTTGATCAGTCAATGAGTGAGTTATGTGCAGCAGACTTTTTTGAGTAGTGACTTTCTTCACAGATAGTTCAAAATTTGATAATCTGGTATTGGTCCTTCAAATTGGTGAAGGTTTTGAGTTGTTCTTGATATAGAGGTGCTCTAACATCAAGGATAGCTTGTTCTTTTGGAGATTAATACTCTCCATCAAGAAGGAACTCAAGAGGAGGCTTGAGAGGAAGAGGAAGAAGTTATAACAACACAAATTCCAGCCAACGCAACTCGGAGGACAACAAGGATAACTCAAATGAAAAAACATATGGAAGAGGTCGACATTATGCAAATGATTTTTGGAAAAAGAATGGAAGGCGGAATGGAGGTAACCAAAGGAGCCAAAATAACTATGAGTACATCAAGTGAAGGAGACAAACAAACCATGCTTGGCATGAAGCATGAGTACAACATCCTAGGAAGTGATGATAAAAAATGGTTTATAGATTTAGGTTGCAGCAATCATATGACATGCAGAGAATATTTACTCACAAATCGACAAGCTCCAAGTGGAAAAGGATGTGTGGAAACCGGTGATGAAACTCAGCACACAATTGAGCATGTTGGAGAAATCAAGCTTGCATATGAAGAAGCATGTTCACAAAAAGAATGGCAGCAAGCTATGCAGGAAGAGATAAAAGCTCTCAAGGACAATCACATATGGGAGCTAGTTCCAAAGGCTGAAGGTATGAAGATTGTTCCAATTAAATGGGTGTTTAAAATAAAGAGAAATGATGATGGTTCTCTTGCTAGGCATAAAGCTAGACTAGTAGCAAAGGGGTTCAAGCAGACTCACGGCATTGACTATGAAGAGACTTTCAGCCCGGTTGCAAAGATGGGAAAAATTAGAACCTTGATTAAAGTGAGTGTAGCAAGGACATGGCCATTGTACTAACCTGACATAAAAAATGCTTTTCTCAATGGTGAACTTCAAGAAGAGTATACATGAATCAACCGATTGGATTTGGAGATAA
The DNA here is from genome assembly GCA_020310875.1 of Ceratopteris richardii. Taxonomy (NCBI): domain Eukaryota; kingdom Viridiplantae; phylum Streptophyta; class Polypodiopsida; order Polypodiales; family Pteridaceae; genus Ceratopteris; species Ceratopteris richardii. Next base: position 94,555,872 of record CM035425.1, on the reverse strand, counting down.
AAAAGCATCCATATTTTGTTTGCAGATTGAAGAAAGCTTTGTATGGGTGAAGCAAGCACCATGTGCTTGGAGCCAAAGATTGGTTGAGTACCTCACAAGGTATGGGTATAGTCCAAGTGGTGCAGATCCTTCTCTCTACATGAAGAAAGAAGAAGGCAAGCACATATACATCTGCATATATGTTGATGATCTCATCATAACATCAAGTAATGTTGTAGGAATATAAGATATAAAAAGAAAACTCAATAAGGAGTTTAAAATTTCAGATCTTGGTGAGCTGAAATATTTTTTAGACATTGAGGTAGTCTACGGGAATGATGTCATCTACTTGATGCAAAGATTGTATGTGTTGGATGTTCTTTTTAGATTTGGAATGAGGGAATGCAAACCACTCACTCAACCTATGGACACAAATGTGAAGCTATGCTCAAATGATGGAGAGAAGTTACATGATGTAACTACATACACGAGTATTATAGGTTCATTGGTCTATGCTACAATCACACAACCAGATTTGTGTTATATCGTTGGAGTTCTTTCTCAATTTATGCAAACTCCAGTGAATGAATATTTAAATTCAGCCAAACGAGTGCTAAGATATGTGAAGCACACAGTCAATCATGCCTTGTTTTACAGATATGATGAAGAGTTGCAGGTGAAGGGCTTTAGTGATACTGATTGGGCTGCTTCAAAGGAAGATAGAAGATCCACTTCAGGTTATGTATTCATGATAGGCAACAAACCTATCACATGGAGCTCGAAGAAGCAACCTACTGTTGCACTATCATCTATAGAAGCTGAATATAGAGGATTAGCCTTTGCAACTTGTGAAGCTATGTGGATTAAGAAGCTCTTGGTTGATCTTGATGTGCAAGTAGAGACCATTCAAATTTATGGTGACAACATGTCAAGCATTCACTTGAAAAACAATCCAATGTTTCATGCATGAAGTACGCACATAGAAGTGCATTATCATTATGTTCGAGAAAAAGTTTTGAGCAAGGCTGTGGATATAAAGTTCATTAGAGCTAATGATCAGGTTGTAGACATGTTTACAAAGTCATTAGATGCTTCTAAGCTAAAGAGGTTCAAGGATGAAATCAATTTGCAGGATATGGATGAAGGTGCAAGCTCACATGTGAGCTTGAGGGGGGGGTCTTAAAAATAAAGAAGCAAGATAGTATATATTTCACAAAAAATATTTTCTTCAAATAGAAGGAAAATAAAAAAATAAAAAATTAAAGCATTTACTTCAGCAAGTAATGGAGGCCAAAAATCAAACAGAAGAGAATCAATCCAAAAACTGAACCAAATGTGAAGAGTGGTTGCTCAAAGTTGTGGAGGAGTTATGGAGAAGAGCTCAAGAAGTCATCATGAGAGCTTGTGGTCACTTGGCTTCAAAAGAGGCAATGGAGGACACTCAAGTACATAGGAATAACGCAGTGAAGTTCCCTTGTAGGTAGTTCATTTGGTTTCAGCCATTTCATTTTCTACAATCTCATAAACTATGTCCAGCCACTCACCATTTTCTAGGTAGCCTGATTGCAAGATTCGTATCTCTCAATGCATGTATCCATTTTTCGAGTTTAAATATTTGTTGGAAAGCTTATCTGTTTACTTCCTCTATTTAAAATACTCTTATAAAATTTTTCATGTTTTGTGAGTTATTAAGTTTTTAGTGAAGACAAGTCTTCAGCCTAACTGAGTGGATAGGTAGCCTATTTTGAGGCAAAGAGTTGCCAAACCAAAGCTACTCCAAATTGAGCGTTTGATAACTCATTTGAAATCTATTAGTGTCTAGTTTGAGTGACCAAAGCTTCGAGTTCATTGTCTTATTCAATTGATACCTCTTTTCATTTCAAGGTTTAGCTGTAGGTAAAAGTCTTGATCCTGAGAAGGTCTTCTACACTTTCTATTGCGCATAGGAGAGGAACCCTTCAATAGTGCACAACTTTGTTCAATCTCCTTATCAATCACCTTCTCTCTTAAGAAGTGATACTGAATCTCAATGAGTTTAGTCCTAGCATGAAAAACAAGGTCAACAACTAGATACAATGAACTCATATTATCTCCATGAATAGTGGGTGTACTCTGAATGATGTCAAAACTCTTCATGAGAATCTTCAACCATATGACTTCCCTTGCAGCTTCAACCATACCCTTATACTCTGCCTCTCTAGATGATAAAGCAACTGTATGTTGCTTCTTAGAACACCAAGAGATTAACTTATCTCTCACATAACACAAGTATCCATATGTTGATCTCATATCATCAAGATTACCTACCCAATCTATATCACTATATATCTTGATGTTTGTATCTAATGTAAAACCATAATACAAACCTTCCTTGAGTGTACCCTTTATGTATCTCAACACTCTTTGTCCTGCAACCCAATGTTCTTTCCTATGACAACGCGTGAATTGGAACAACACTCCAACTGCTTATGACAAGTGAGGCCTAGTTAATGTAGCATAGATTAGACTACCAACCAGACTTTGATATAGCTTCATGTCCTTAAATTCTTCTCCTCCATATCTGCTCAATTTGTGATTCACCTCTATTGGAGTAGGTGCTACCCTGCAATCTTCCATTTTAAATTTGATCAACAAGTTCTTCAAATACCTTTCCTGAGTCACATATACACCATGTTGAGTATATGAGATCTCCATGCCCAAGAAATATGACAAGTCTCCCAAGTCACTAATCTTGAACTCTTTCTCCATTTGTTTCTTGAGGATTTGAATTCCCTTCTCATCTATACCTGTAAGGATTATATAATCAACATATATGCACATGTAAATGAACCCATCATCATTTTCTTTGACAAGCAAGCTACTATCAGCTTTAGATACTTGGAAACCAAGTTCCTTCAAGAACTTCACAAGTCTATAATTCCATGCCCTTGGGGCCTGCTTCAAACCATACAAAGCTCTCTTGAGCTTGCATACATATTTTGAATACCTTTTATCTCTGAACCCTTGTGGTTGCTCCATGAAAACATCATATGAAATATAACCATTAAGAAAAGAATTCTTCACATCTAATTGACATAATCTCCAACCTTTACATGTAGCAATGGCTATGAGTGTCCTGATGGTTGTCATCTTTGCCACAGGACTATAATTCTCATCATAATCTATACCATGTGTCTGAGCAAAACCTTTCACAACAAGTCTAGCTTTATATCTAGACACACTTCCATCTGCATACCTCTTTGTCTTATAGACCCATTTGCATCCAATGATCTTCTAACTATTTGGTTTAGGAACCAAATCCCATGTCTCATTCTCCAACAATGCATCATACTCTTCTTGCATAGCTTTCTCCCAATTTTCCTTACCTTTTGCCTCTTCATATGTAGAAGGGTCTTCATTTGCTTTCACCATGTAAGCATAATCTTTAGTAGTCAAAAAAGAAGTGCCATAGCTATACCTTGTAGGTTTCCGTTTGTGTCTTGATGACCTTTTGAGTTCTCCACTTCTTGAAGTTTCTGGTTCGTCACATTCTGGATCAAACCTTGGTACTTCTTCAACTTCAACTTGTACTTCATTGCTCTCTTCTTCATCAAATATTTGAACCTTTGATTTACCTTTCTTCTGATTCAAAACTTCTTCATCACCTGCATGATTATTGATTGTACCTGCATACCAAGTACCTTGCTCATCAAATGCAATGTCCTTCGATACAAGAAATTGCTTTGTGGATGGACTCCACAACCTATAACCCATCTGCTTATCATCATATCAAATGAACACATACTTTTCAGCTTTAGGTTCCAATTTATGCCTCAACTAAGATGGCACATATGCATAGGCCAAACATCCAAACACTTTGCAATGATCTAAAGTAGGTCTCTTACCCCACCAAGCTTCATATGGTGTCATTCCCTGCAAAGCTTTACATGGTAACCTATTAACCAAGTATTTACAGCCTCAGCCCACAAATAATTTGGACAAATTTTCTCCTTTATCATTGATCTTGCAAACTCAACAAGAGTTCTATTTCTCCTTTCTGCTACACCATTTTGTTGAGGAGAGTACCTGCAAGTAACTTCCCTTTTTATACCTGCATTTCATAAGTAATCACTAAACTCATTAGAGAAATACTCTCCCCCTCCATCTGACCTTAGTCTCTTTAACTTTTGACCTATGATTCTTTTTGCATACACATGATAATGTTTAAATGTATTGAATACCTTTGATTTATCTTTGATCACATATATAGTGATCCATCTAGTAGCATCATCAACATAAATCACATAATATCTTGAACCATTTATACTGAAATCCTTTGATGGTCCCCACACATCTATGTGTACCAACTCAAGCTTCTTTGAATACATGAAACCATGCTTAGAATATGATTGCTTATGAGCCTTACCTAATTGACATGCCTCACATCTGTATGTCATATGTTGAACTGCAACATTAGGCGATCCAAGCATTGAACCATTGTTAACCACATCTTTAATACCTCTTTCATTGAAATGTCCAAGCCTTTTGTGCCAAAGATCTAACTCAGAGATCTTATGACCTCCATAAGTAAACAAGGCATGACCAACATTACCTTGAATCTTCAATGTGAAGAGTCTTCCTTCTTTCTTCCCTAAAACAATTTTTTTATACCCATTGCTAGGGTCTTCCACAAAAACCTTAGTTCATAACCAGCAGATTACTTCCATCCTTGGCTTTTACTGATCCAATTGACTTCACATTGTGCTTTGTATTATCACCTGTTTGAACTACATGATTAGTTACCTTATTCTCCAAATCAGTCATCAAAGCTATGTTACCACAAGTGATTGCTACACCTTGAGTCAATGTAGTAGACTCTTTGATCTTCATTTTGTCTTTCACAAGTTGCATTCATGATTAAGGTTGAATCTTCTTTCTAATATGTAGCATAGTTGTAGTAGGTATTGTTGTAGGATTGACTTTGGAATCCTCTCCTTGCATTTCTTCCAAAGTAACCTCTACTACCTCTACCTCTGAAATTACCTCTTTGGTTTTTGCCACCTCTTCCTCTTGAATTAAATTTCTGACTATATCCTCCATTGTTCTGATTATTATGCCAACAATCATGAGCTAAATGATTTGTCTCACCACAAATCCAGCAAGATTTGGCTCCATCTTTATTGCTTCTGCCTCATCCTCTACCTTTTCCACCTCCTCTTCCTCTTAGGAAGTTGGCTTGGCTAGTTGCACCTTATTCTTCATTTAATTGTTGCTTGCCTTTGCTATTCTTATTTTTATCCTTTGAATACATTGCTTAACGTGCACTCTTATCACCATCACCCTTGACATCCTGCTCAAAAGTTAGCATGTGTCCTAGCAACTGATTTAAATCAAGAGTGAAATGATCTAGTGACAATTCAGTAGAAAAAATGAATGGCTTCCATTTCTCATCTCCTCTCAAACCTTTGAGAATTTGCCTTACCAATTTATCCTCCTCAATATCTTCATCGACTGCTCCTAATGCATCTGCAATGTCCTTCATCCTTGTTACATAATCAGAAATGGATTGAGAGGCCTTCTTCTTGAATGTGGTAAATTCTGCCCACAAAGATGCCTTCCTTGACTTTGTAGTGTTTTGGAAATACTCCTCCAAAGCATTCCATATATCACTTGCACTTTCAAGACCTCTAATATGAGGTAGCAAGTAGTCATTGACTCCCATGTAGATAATGCTCCTTGCTTGAGCATCCTTCTTCATCCAAGTCTTCAAATCTGAGAGTTCATCCCTAGTTGGAACACTAGGATCTCTGAATTGTGGTTTTTCTTCTTCACCTGTGATGTAACCTATCAGGTCTTTGCTCGTGAGATGAGTTTCCATCCTCATTGACCAAGCTAGATACTTTTCTCTATCCAATTTCTCTATCTAAAGAGAATCTCCCATCCTTTCTTCACCTCTATATTAAATTCTTCAAGCTTTATGAGGAATAAGTGTACCTTTACTTCGAATGAAGTTCCTTTTGATATTCTTGATAACTTCAAGCCTCCTTCTCAAGTTTTTCCTTAAATCTTTCACCTTTTGAACCTTTAAATGTTGATTTCTGTAGGACTGCAGCAGTCGGGGTCCTCCTTTCTTCTGTTTTGATGATTCCTGCTCTGATACCACTGATGGAGAGTATTAATCTCCAAAAGAAAAAGATATCCTTGATGTTAGAGCACCTCTATATCAAGAACAACTCAAAAACTTTACCAATTTGAAGGACCAATACCAGATTATCAAATTTTGAACTATCTATGAAGAAAGTCACTACTCAGAAAAGTCTGTTGCACATAAAACTTTCCAAGAAAAAATTTAAGTCTAAAATGGATGCATACATTGAGAGATATGACTCTTTCAATCAGGCTACCCAGAAATGGTGAGCGGCTAGACATAGTCTATAAGACTGTAGAAAATGAAATGACTGAAACCAAATGAACTACCTACTCATGATGACTTCATGAGCTCTTCTCCATAGCTCTTCTCCATAGCTCTTCTCCATAGCTCTTCTCCATAGCTCTTCTCCATAGCTCTTCCACAATTTTGAGCAGCCACTCTTCACGTTCGTTTCAATTTTTGGATTGATTATCTTTTGGCCTCCACTACTTGCTGAAATAAATGATTCCATTTTTTTATTTTTTTATTTTCCTTCTATTTGAAGAAAATCTTTTTTGCAAAATATATATGCCCTTATAAAATTTCTCATCAACTCTTTAGAATGACCAAGTGAATGTAAAAGAGTCTTTTCAACAATCTAGCAAAATATCCCTTGTAAACAGAGGAATGAAAACCCAAAGGACAAGTAGCAAATACAAATGAAAATATATTGTCACAAAACATTTCATTGACCTAAATGTGGCAACACTATGGAAACTAGAAATGCCAACAAACATGTAGAGAAAGCATGCTAATACTATGGAAATGTACATCCCACTATGAATCTTACTAAGTTCTCTAGCCTATTCAAATCACATGTGAACAATTCCAAGCATGTGGAGATAAGAAAAATAGCTAAAAGCTATTAGCCATGTTATTATTGATCAATTAGGCAATCTATATGGCATCAACACTAGTTAAGTTTGGTAGCATATACCTTATATGATGGAATTTGGAAAAAAAAAACATATGTGCAATCACATCCACAAATTCTAGTTAGAATGGCAATGTTATAAGATGATCAGTTATGAATTTGAATAAAGAAAAATCCAAGCACATTGATGAATGGGATCTATAGTTGAACCTCTAAATTCAATCATATACCTAGAATGAACCCAAGAGACACAAGTCCAAGAAGATCCAATTGAAAATCTCTCTGAACAAGTATGCACAATCAAAAACTCAAAATTTGAAACCAAGTGGCATCAATCAAATATAAACACAATCCATGACACATATATTAGGTAAGAATTATCAAGTCCAAGTGCCATGAATTGAAGCAAAAACCACTATGTGACTATACATGAGGCGAATATCCATACCAATAACCCTAACCACTATAGAGAAACTTTAATGGGATGGCAAAGATGCACAAAAATTTGAAGGACCAAGGTCATGATAATGCTATTTGAAAGTGTGGAGTACAATTTCAAGTAACCCATTAGGATTATTGATATAGATACAATCTAGGGAAAAATCTTCTTAAATAGGGGAAAAGTACATGGACATGCCTAACTATGTTCACAAACATGACTAATAAACTATGCTAAGAAAACCCCCTTGGAAGTGATGTAGTTTTAGCACTCATGTATTATCACATTATGGATGCACACCCTCTCAGTTGAGGTGGCCTAGATGCCATATGGCATCACAAGGGGCATTGTGCCCATTTGGTAGAAGGGGGAGAGAGAGGAGTCTTTCCCTTAGTGAGTATTATCTCACTTGAGTCTCTTGCGTGAACATTTCAAAAAAGTAGCTTGGCAATTGGGAGGTGAGACCGTAAGCACTTCTCTGTGTGTTTGAAGATCATGCAAGATCGCACACGAGGAGCCATGGCTAGCAAAAGTAAGGTGTATGCTATATCTATAAGCAAGTGCCAAGCTATGTGGACAATGAGTTATTCACAAAGGGGAGTAAATCCAAACATTTGGCAGAAGCTTTGAAATTGCATGCTACAATTGTAACATATAAATAGAAAAATACATGCATAAGTACCTACATTTGCTAATTGATACCTAGGCCATGCATAAATCTACTTGTTTGAGAGATGGAATATTGAATGATTCTCCATGAAATGTATACATAAATAAGGAACCCCATATTTTTTTCATAGATATCAAAAGAATCCCCATGATCATGAACCCAATATCGAACCTCTCTCCAAGCGAGTGGTAATATTTCTCAAAATAGAGAAATTACTTGCTTATCTTGCATAAATTGAGTGCTCTAATAATAATCTACAATTTCAAAAATTTACATTTCAAGAGAGGCATGTGAATCATCATTAAGCTCATCAATATGTAGGAATTAAATCATGCAGCTGTGCATCTCTCCCATCCCATTGAGGTTTCTCTATGATGGATGAGATGATAATGATGGGCTCAACATAGCTACAATAAGAACGATAACAAAATAAAAACCTACATGTAGCTCAGTGATGAGTAGCACCTCCTTTAATGTCAATCCGGGAAGACGTGAGGATGGTATGAAGACCTCGAGCAAGTGGCGGCACAAGTGCGTGAGTGAGAAGCACACTAGCATGCACACATATACACACACACGCGCACACACGGCAAGACAAAGAGTGAGAATCAATGGAGTTCTTCAATTACTTCCAAATGCTCTTACCGGTTCGTTTCAATTACAATCTAACCTCAAAAATGAGCTCTCTAGCTCTTTTTATAGTTTTTGGCTAAGTTTTGGCCCTGTCCAGACCTAGTGTCCGGCCTAGTTAAAAATTAGGTTCCAGGGCTCATTTGAGGGCTCAAACGATATCTAAAAAATACGAAAATTGGCAGGTAGATACTTCTAAAGCTCCTCAAGCTCAAGGACTCCTTGGCTTGCACAAAATGGAGCTACAAAAAGATGAATTGGTATTTACAATGGTGTTTAGTGATGAAAATCACTTTGAATGGGTGTAAAGGATTTGAAAATTTAAAGGTTGCCTTAGTGCTAGATCTGCGTGAGTGCCCATACTTGCTTCTTCATGAGGAAAATTACTGGCCTATTTGCCAGATCTTCGTTGACTCCCTTGTCTGCTACTAACACCCCCCCCTCTCTCGCGTCTGTCGTCCCTGACAGACCCTTGTTGTGTGGGTTTCTGAATGTAGTACTCGACGACATCCTGCGCTAAGTGGTGTTCGGCGATTCTCAATCCTTTGGCCAGATCTGTGAGTAGAGCATCCCAGTCTACTGGCCCGGGAACCTCTGGATGTGGTATACGTAGCTTTTCGGAATGTAGAGCTTGTTCCACTGCAAACAACTGCAAGAGATGGGATGGTCTGGGAATGAATATCTCGGAGTGATATTCCCAGAATCCCGTGACAAACATCTCTTCAAACGTTTGTTTGAAGCAGGCCGGTAGATATTTGATGCGAGCGTGCCATGCATACACAACATTAATCGATGGGGTTGTGCTCATGTCGTATACAAGGTCCTGGTTACCTTCATTAAATCCTAGTGCTGAGAGATGCGGTTCCTTGACATTTTTGAAGGTCCTGAAGGTGACCAGCATAAGTTCGAAAATCTTCAGGCACATCTGAGTCATGACATCAGGTACATTCTTGAAACGGGCCCCCCAATGTCGAATCGTCGAAATCATATATCCAATAGTAGGTGGACCCTTAGGGGTGCGAAGTACACAATAACTGAGCCACTTCTCACATCCTTTAATTGTTAGCACTGTTTGTGTGTACTCCGGCCATGATCTCCTTCGAAATACAGGGCAATAACATGGGTTATATTTGATGTACAATGGCATGTTGTTCCATGTTCTTACCATTTCCGGGTATGTTTCCAGCAGCCGAATTCTCCACGTGGGTTGGCGAATATGTCCCTGCTTGGCGCTTTCGGGGATGTCGTCACGTGCAAATTGTGTGGCAGAGGTTGGTTCCCTTGAGGTGTGGTGCTTGATCTCCGCATTATAATCTGCCATTAGCACGCACAAAGGAACATACAGGTCGTCGGATGGGCCGATCCACCTGTGGTGTGAGAGATTCTTAAAATAATCGGATTTTATTACAACCTCCTCCAATTTTGACATCAATGCGATTTGGACTGCCACCCTGTCATCATGTGTCGTGGCTACTTTCTCTAACTTTTGCATCCATTCAGGTGCCTCAATTTCAATTGTGTCCATGCCCTGTTCTGTGCGCTTACCTCCGGGTGTTGGCATCGCGACATAGGGATCCTCGAATGTTTCTTCCACTTCAATTGGCACAAGATCGTCAGGTTCGGGCTCTACCAGAGGGGAGGGCTGACGCTCGTATTGCATGACCTTGCTGCGTAATTCCTCGAGTTCTGCCCGGAGTTTAGTGACCTCTTCAGCTGTATCTTCTACGGTTGTGCTCTGGCTGGGTTCTGTCTGTCGGGTGGCCAACTGTCTTCGTAACTCATCTCTCTCTTTTTCTAAAGCGGCATGGGCCTCCATTAGATCTGCATGAGTTTCTAACACCACCTTCATATTCTCAGAGGGAATGGCCTTGAATCGCTCTGGGTCAATTTCCTGTGGGGAACCCTCCATGGCCGCCTCCAGGTTTTCTTCGTTCTGTTTCTGTAATCTTTTATTCTCCTCTAGCGTTGTAGACATATGCTTGCGTAGGAGGCCCAAGTTCCGTCGAAGCTTCAGGTTTTCCATGATCTGAGAATGTAGCAGCTCGTCCATATGTCGTCATTCTTCATCATCTGCTTGGGGTGGGTTGGCTTCTAATTGTGCGTATTGCTCCTGTAATGTCACGTGCTGCTGTTGTAGTAGCTGCTTCTGCTCTTCAAGATCCTTACATCGTGCTTGGAGATCTTCGAGGCTTCGGAAGAGCCTTGTATGTTGGTTGTCAAGGTGTTGGTAGTGTTGCTGAAGTTGGGACATGCATTGATACATATTATTACATACATTATTAAAAGGAATGGTGGGAGAAATGGTGTTGAATGCAGCGGGGAAGGGAAAGGGAAAGGGAATTGTGGATGCAGTGCTGGAGAAGGGTGAGGGGGGAGGTGGGGGAATGGGAGATTGTGGGTAAATGGGGGGTGGGAGAGGTGCAGATGTGGGTGATACCTCCATGGATTCAAAAGTGGAGGCAGTGATGGGAGTGACTGTGAACATGGGGATTGTGGTGGCGGTGATAGTTGTGAACGTGTATAGAGGTGTGTGTAATTGTGAACTCCCAGGAAGTGTGATGGAAGTAGTGGGGTTTACCGTGGCTGTGGTTAGACTTATGTGTTCAGTGGAAATAGAGCATGTGGGTTGACTGATGGTTTGTGCGTCGGTGTGTGTAGTGGGTTCGGAGGTGGTGACAGTAGAGGTTACCGTGGTAGAGGAAGGTGAATGGGGTGGGTGTGGGGGAGAAGGTGGCAAGGGAGGTGATGGAGGTGCACTCGATGTGTGGGCTTCCTCGGTGTCGTGAACAGTGTGTGCTGTGCCAGTGGTTGTGGGGGTGCCTTGTGGTCCTGAACCTAATACATTCATTCGTTTTCCTGTTCGTGGGGGGCGTCTTCCATATCTTTTCTCTGTCCTTCGTGATTGCGCTAGTGCAGTGTGCACTGTTTCAGGTACTCCCAAAGCATCTGATATCATTTCTAGGGTGGCACGGTATTGCTCGTCCACGCCTTCCTCCTCCAGAATCTGGTTCATGAGGGCTTTACCTGCAGCTAATGATAGCCTGTGTTGCTCTTGGACTCGGTTCATCGTATCGTAGAGCTTCTTTAATGCGTTAGTATAGGCGGGGGCACCTTCCAGTACTTGTAGGGCTTCTTGATCATACTCTTGTTCTTCTGCTTCTGATTGTCCACCCTGTGCCTCCTCATGAGCTTCTTCTTCATCGTCCACATTGACTACGTCCGGTTGGCTGGGCTGGGCTTGGTCTGGGGCAGTTTGCTGTCCACCGGCTTGCTCTTCTTCAACTTCCGCATTTACAGCATCTATGATTCTTGCAACTTCTTCGTCCGTTAGATCCTCCAGAGTGAATCCATGCGGGAATTCCAGATCAGTCGGTACTGGTGGAAACACAAGATTAGGGCCATCTGTGCTGTGCCTGGGTAACCTGATAGTAAATGGTTGCACTCGTCGGGGAAGTCTTGGGGTTGTCTCAGGCGTCAGGGTTGCACCGCGAGCTTGTGCACAAGGCATCTGGACGGCGCCTCTCATCTTCTTTGAGGGAGGCCCTACAGCTGACAATCTGCGTTGAAATTCCTGTGCTCTGGACCAGATCAGAGCCCTCTGCACCGGTACGTCATATGCGAGACATCTGTATACAATTCTTGTAAGTGCACAGCAACCATACAGCACAGATTTTTGCTTCTTATACCATCTCTGATGAGCCATATGAATCTGGTCGATAATCCAGTGGGGCATATTGATGGTCAACTCAAAAGCATCCGCCAGGTAGAGGCTAAACCAGATCTTTTTGGGAGGCATTGTGAACCTCTCCTGCGCGGGGAAGGCGAAATGTTGCATGACCATGCGTAAGTGGATGGCAATCGTAGGTGTCATCGCAACCATGTCCTTCAACTTCGTCAGATTCCTGTTCTTCATATTGTCTGGAACCATAGTCTCTTTCTCTGTTGGGATGTGCATACCTCTCATGTCGAGTGCTTCTCTCACCAAGTTGATAGTCAAGCGGAAACGCTTCAGCTCGTTGCCCCTTGTGAGTGATGGGAGCACAAAGGAACTGTATCCTTTCTTGTCTTTGCTGGGAGTGAGGGTACTAATTAAGTATGAGCACCTTAGAAAATCCGGCTTTGGTAGTTGGAACTTGAAGTAATCATAAAGCCCAGCCTTCTTCCATATCGACTTCAGTCCTTCATTATTCTGCAGCTTTTCAAACTCCCTCGTAAAGAAATGGTATCTGCCCCAACGTCCATTGAACTCTACCTCGGACTCCCACATGTATGTGCCTTCACCCAGGGGTCCAACAACGTCACTGAACCAGTGTGAGGTTTTGCCCACCGGCATGGTGTGACCTTGTGGAGGATTCTGGATTGGTATGGCATGCAATGCTCGTAATGCCGCTGGTCTTTCCGTTAATTCCTCCTCGACAAGAAGGCTTTCGATGTCCACCACTGGGGGGCTAGTGCCGGCCTGGGAGCTAGTTCCTACTGTATCTGCCATTTTACTTCTTGCTGTCTGTCTCTGTGAGAATATACAAACATGTGTTAATATTGTACAGGACAAGGGAGGACCGTTGTTGTTCCCATCACAATATTAACATGAGGGTCGGGAGCGAATAATGGGTTAGTAAGTGTTCGGTGCACGTGTGTGTAGTTAATGCTTGGGTAGTCCTAGGAGACTAATGAAGTTAGTAAGTGGGGATGAATTTACAAATTGGGGTCGGGGGGTTTATTACAGGTCTTAGGCTGCCAAATGCAATGGATGGGCTTTGTTTTTGGTTCCGTAGAGACTCTAGAGAGCTTTATCGGTATCTGGGTTTGAAAATGAGGCCTTTTAGGGACCCATTTACAATTGATTATATGCATGCTCATGGGCCTTGGTGTGTTCCTGCGTGATGAGAACGAGTGAATACTGGCTGTACGAGTCGATGGGTTAAGCTGTATAGGCTGTGGCCTCGGCGTAGCTACTTGCGCCCGCAAGCAAGCCTTAGGCACCCAAATTTGTCTTGATTGTGGGCTAGCCTTCATCGACTTCTTGGGCACCCAAATAGATTTCACGTTAGCAGGAGAATTTCTGCAAGACTTCTTATTAATGTCGTGTTGTTGGTTATTAATAAGAGACTTAGCCCGTGTAGTTGGCGGTGGTGCAACCGGTTGTTCGCCTTTCCACACCCACACATGGTTTACTTTCTGGGACATTCTGCTGCGCAGGTACTTTTGATCTCGGACATAGGTAGTACTCTGCTTCTTCTGCCTTTGATCCACCTTGGGTTGCTGCCTCCTTCTGGCCTTTGGAAAAGAAGGGAGTTCCGTTGCATCCCTGACTCCTTTTTTGCGAATATCATTCCTCTGCAACACATGGTTTTGGACAAGAACAGTAAGGTCATCTTCATGTGTACCCCTGGAAGGACCAGGGGTCTGTGCCTTTCCTAGTTCCTTGAGTGCTCCATTGTCTAATTCTACTGTAACTCGACTATGATTGACCCAAACCTGGAGAAGTCCACTTCTTAGGCTTAAATTGACTGCTTGGTCATAGATCCAATCTTGACCCAAGACAAGAGGTTCAGTGAGATCCTCATCTTGACACACCAGTACTTTAACAGTCATTTCCTCATCATGAATGTAGAGGGGAAGTTCCACCTCGCCCATGCAAGGGGTCTCCACGCCTCCCAATCCTATGAGATATGCTTCCACAGGATTGACAGTTAACTGTAACTCTTGACAGTAAGACACTCTAACAGCACTAGTGGCTGCGCCTGAGTCAATCAAGGCTCTTACGTTCCTTGCACTCTTTCCTTGTCCTATATCTAGGGTTATGAAAGGACGTCTATCAATTATCCTATGCGAGCTTGTTTCTGCAACTTCACACATGGCCATAGGATATCCTTGATCTGCATAGTCATTCGCTCTAGGCTGATCTCTACCTTGCCTTCGTAACTTCATCCTTCTGATGCGTTCTAAAGCTTCTGCTTGAGCTTCTTCTCGAACTCGCTTTTCTTCCTCTTTGCGTTTCTTAGCAGTGTTGAGTCGGCTGAGCATTTCCTCCGTGAGGGGTTCCTGATACAACTTGACTCTGCAACCGCTAATATAGTTTGGGAGGATATCACCCTCTAATGTGGCCAATTGTACTGCTCCACTCGTGGAGATCCTGTTGATGATCATAGGTCCGTAGCCTCTCTTTTCTAGCTTCCTTGCGTGTTGTTTCAGTGTATAGACTAAAACTAGATCTCCTGCTTTCAAACCTTTATCCTTCACATGGGCATCGAAGTATGCTTTCTGTCTCTTCTTGGCTGCATATATTCCTACAGCGGCTCTCAGTCTTGTTTCTCCTAATCGTTCAAGGTCAAAGATCCTAGAGGAGAGCATCTACGACCATGATACACAATAAGAATTTGTCAAAATTATATAGCTTGTCTCAAAGATATAAGAGATTCATAAAGATCCTAAGGTAGTTGCATCTTGGAAGGATTTTTAGATAAATGAGTTTTTAAACATTCCACTAGTTCATGTTGATGCAAAGAGATGTGTGGAGTTCCTTTCCACACTCCAAGTTAAAGAGAAGCTACTAGTGATGGCCACTATTACATAATTTTAGGTTAGAGAGAGATGATCAAAGTAAATAGGAAATCAATAGCATGTGCATTGAAGTTTCTAGTGCCATATGCAAACACTACCATCATGAGCCCAAAGAACACATCTAAACAACCTTTGAAGAGGTGCAACATCCTAACATAGATTTTTTCATCAAATTGTTCCGATACACCAAGCCAATCAAAAGCATTGATAATGATCTTGTTCATGCTTCAAAACATACAAAACGTTCCATATATATGAATCAAGGGCCACTCTACACGAATTATATATGTCTTTAAGAAAGGAAATCCAAGAAGAAGAAGAAGAAGAAACCCTCATTATAGTAGCTAGTCCCATTGTTAGAACTATCGAATTTCTTGAGTACAAGATGGGAGGAGGAAATGCCCAAGACATTTGAAAACTAGAATCCACAGGCACCATTAGATCCAATGGCCATGCATGACAAGATGAAAGCCACAAAGGCTAAACCAAATACTCCCAACTGATGGGGAACGATTCTAACACCCCAATGCAACAATGGAAGATGGTTACCCTCCACTAGGTCCACAAGTAGTGATATGTGCTCATTGTTTTGGACTTTTCTCTGAATCTATGTAGAAAAATAAAATTACATTTTTGAGACTTAAACAAGACTTGAAGAGCTATTTAAAAAGCTTTAAATCATCTTAAATGGATATAACAACTTGGAGAACCATCCTCTACAAGACATACCACTATTTGCAACACTCTCTGCCTATGTGCAAAGATATAGCTTCACATGGGAATTTTTCACAACTCACTCAAACAAAGAACATGAAACTTTGGAAAAATTTGGGGAACTATGTGATAGGCCAAATTAAGCTTGAAATAAATAAAAATTACTAGAATGAGATAGCAAACAATGTTTTGCAATTTGGGACAATCAGATTTGGAAAAGCCTAACTACACCTCTAGATAGAGAGGAGAAAAATCATGAGAAAATGAGGTAAGCAAGCGAGGGTGCTACTTGTTGGAGTTTATGAATTAGTTAAACTAAGTAGGAAACTTGTGGAATGCATAAAAATCAAGAAAAAACGGTGGGATGGTGCTTATATAGAGTTTTACTTTTCCTACAATCTAGCTAACCACCCACCAATCAGTGTAGCTGCACTTCTTGGTGGGTGATTGATGAGATTTTAATTTGATTGAGTTTGGTGGAGCTTAACTTGATTCCATGACTTTGGGTCCTCCTTTTGCATTGGTCCACTTCCAAAACTTGTAGTTGAGTCCTTTTGCATGATTGAGACTTGATTTTAAACACTCCCACTCAAGTCTCAATGCCTAGGTCCATTCCAATGCATGCCTTGAAGTGTTGTAGCTTTACTCCATCCAAAGATTTGGTAAACATATTTGCATATTGGTCCTTTGTATTGACATGCTCCACCTGAAATCCTTTGACATGATCTTCTCTATAATAAATTGGTACTGTACTTCTATATGCTTCAACCTTGCATGGAACAAAGGATTTTGAGCCAAGCATATGCTACTTATGTTGTCACCAAAAATAGGTACTTGCTTAACCTGCAAATCAAGATCAACAAACAACTTTTTGAGCCACATAAGTGCTACATAAAAAACAAGCTCTAAAGTAGTCTTGTGGATTTTATTAATTATTAAAAATGGTATATGGAAGCTTGTGGATCTTATTAGTTATGAAAAATAACATGTGGAGGCGTTCACATCTCCAAAGTTAGAGCAAAAGTAGATAAAAGTAGATAAAAGTAGAAGGAAAGGAGAGATGTCTATTTTTAGACAAGGAAGGCGCTTCTCTTGATAGCCTCTCAATAAAAAGAGTGGTTCTCTTAGTGTAGGTGTCCAAATTGAGTGATTCTTGTTGCGTTGCAAAGATTACTATATACGTAGATCAGTTTTTGTACAATTTGCAATGAGAAAACTCCGTGCAAATAGGCATTTTTGCAAATATTCTTTCTTGTGTCTATCCTGTGCCTCATCAGAGACATACCTCTCTTCAAATTTTCATATCTCAGTCAATATGAGGTCTTTTTGAGTGATTTCACTTGGAGGAGTTTCCTTAGCTCTCATACTTTATCAAAATTTCTCATAGATATTGAAGTTTTATTGCTTCTATACATCAATTTTCAATTCAGATAGTTATTCATACCTTGCTGTTGCAGGCTTCTTCTTACCTTGACTTCAAGCTTTTGGTTTGGGAGCTATACTCCATCTTTTTTGACGTTTTTTGTTTTTAAAGCATGCTACTCAGAATCTACTGTCAGAATATATGATTAGTTTTGTCAAAATCTGCTCAAAGAGTTTCTGGTGGTCATTTTGCTACAGTGACCTATTTCTGTTTTTTGGAAAGTTTGGTGGAAAGTTTGTTTTTGAAGTTTGGAAATATTTGGTTGGTGTTTTGACAATCTTGGGAGGTCTCATCATGTTTCATTGTGTACTTTGATGTTTACAAGTTTGTAAACACAACATTGTGGTATCAAAGCTTTTGTTTTTGTTTTATCAAATCTTTCATACAACTTATTGCATTATCTTCTTTGTTTACAATACTTCAACATGGCAAATTTGAGTGCATCGATTGAGAAGTTATCTGATGGGAGAAATTATCCCATGTGGCAATTTAGAATGGAGTGTTATCTCATGTCTAAAGGTCTTTGGGGATTGATAACAGGTACAGAAGTGAAGCCGGTATTACTAGAAGCTCCTACACAAGAAGGTCGAGCAAGAATGGATCGAAAGAGACAGAAGAGTTCTGTTTATTATATCACAAACAGTTTCCAATACTATGTTTGGGCATATAAGAGGTTTGAATACTAGTAGAGAGGCTTGGGAGTCTCTAGAAAGACTATTTGCAACTACCAACAGAGCGAGGCAAACACAACTTATAGGTGAGCTGACAAGAGTAAAAAAGAAGCCACGACAATCAGTTAATGATTATGTTCTTGAGGTAAAATCTCTTATGGAAGCATTAGCCTCTATTGATGCATCTCCTAGTGAGGATATAAAGTTTAATAGCATGTTAAATGGCTTGAGAGAAGATGAAAGATGGAAGTCTTTCATTACGTCTATCATGACTCGAGAGAATCTACCACCATTTGAAGATTTACAAATGCTCATGATGACTGAAGAAATCAACATAGAAGGTGGGAACTCTTATCATTCACAAAGAGGTAGTCAAGGAAAAGCTCTTTATACTTCATCAAATAGATCAAGAGGTAGAGGAAATTGGAGAGGAGGAGGAAGATTCAACAACAATGCAAGAGGAAGAGGAAGCTTTAATGCGACTAGAGGAGGAAGAACAATACAAGAAAGTCAACAGACTCAACCAAATCAGTAAGGTAACTTTACCTGCTATTATTGTGGTAAACTTGGTCATTATGCCAGGGATTGCTTCTCCAATCCGAATAGAAAAGGTGGTTTTAGAGGACAACAAAGAGGAAGAGGCCAAGATCACATGCATCACAACAACAACAACATAGTACAAGGGGATGCTCAAACACAGAAGGAAAACGTTCTTATGGCTATGCATATAGAGACACATAAGAAGAAGGTAAACAACAAAACTTGGTATGTAGATAGTGGTTGCTCAAACCACATGATTCACAACATGAATATGTTTGTGAACTTACACAAACCTGATTCAAGAGTCACAGTTGCTACAGGAGATAGTACTGAGCATGAAGTAGTTTACATTGGTGATTGTCCACTTAATGAACATGTCACTCTTAGAGATGTTTTGTTTGTTCCTACCATTACAAGAAATTTGATTTCAGTTGGACAGATGGAGGACAATGGAGTAAAGGTCGATTTTGACAATAATCAGTGGCAGGCTTATCAGAAGAAGGATGGAAATTTTGTTATAAAAGGACAAAAGGTAAACAGATTATATACTTATGAAGTTGAAGTTCCAGATTATGCAGGTTATACAATGGTTAATGGGACTCAAGTAAGTCAATTGGATTTATGGCATAAAAGATTAGGACACATCAGTGTTGGCAGGTTAAAAGATATTGCAAAGAAATCATTGGTTGAAGGTTTACCACAATTACCTAAGAAAGATTTGGATTTTGTTTGCGAGGCATGTCAGTTTGGAAAACAGGTACAAAGTCCTTTTTCAAAAGCAGGATTGCAAAGCAGAGGTATTTTGGACTTGATTCATATTGATGTATGGGGTCCATCTCAAGAAGAGTCCATGGCAGGTAGCAAGTACTTTGTAACATTTATTGATGACTTCTCAAAGTTTACATTCATTTATTTTATGAAATACAAATCCGAAGTATTTGACATATTCAAAAACTTTAAATCATTGGTTGAAAAGCAAACAGGTCGAAGCATAAGAAGGTTGAGATCAGATGGAGGAGGTGAATATTTTTCTAATCAATTTCTTGCATTTTTGGAGGAAGAAGGAATTAAAAAGGAGACTACAAATAGATACACACCTCAACAAAATGGTGTGGCCGAAAGAAGAAACAGGTCTATCTTGGAGATGGATAGGTGCATGTTAAATGAAAAGGACTTACCACTTATTTTTTGGGCGGAAGCATGCAATATGGCAGTTTATGTGATGAACAGGCTACCACCTACTCAAAGTCATGTACATCAAGTACCTTATGAATTGTTTTATGGATCAAAACTAGGTATTGCTAATTGTAGAATTTTTGGAAGCATATGTTTTGTTCATGTTCCACAACAGTTAAGGTCAAAGTTGGATTCAAGGTCACAAAAAATGGTTTTCATTGGTATGGCAGAAGGGCAACCAAGATATAGATGTGTGAACCCAGATACGGGAGAGGTAATTGTTTCGAAAGATGTTATTTTTCATCAAGATAAATCTTGGTATAAACATGAAGTGCAGGTAGATGAAGAAGAAACTAAAAGAAGTCACGAAGAAGAGCCAAGTTCTCCAAGTTCACCAGAGAGTCAAATTACACATGAAGAGGCAACTCTCCTCAATCAGAAGTTGAAGAAAATTCTCGATTTGATTTCAAAGGAAATTGAGTCACAGGAAGAAGAAAATGAAGGTTCTACATCAAGAAGAACTCAAACTCGAAGGCAAGAAAAGCATGGTAAGACAAGAAGCCAATCAAGGTATCCAGTAAGAGAAAGAAGGCAACCGCAAAGATTTTCTCATGAAGCTTACATTGCAAAACTTCTTGAGGAGCAGGAACCAACTTTTAAAGAAGCGTCAAAGGTAAAGAAATGGGTTAAAGCAATGGATGAAGAAATGACAGCTTTGTATGAGAACAATACACGGAGTTTAGTTCCAAGGCAACCTAACATGAAGGTAATTGGTAACAAATGGGTGTATAGGATAAAGAGAAACAGTGATGGTTCAGTAAGTAGATATAAGGCAAGGCTTGTTTGTAAAGGTTATGCACAGAGTTATGGCATCAATTATGAGGAGATATTTTCTCCTGTTGCCAAGATATCAACAATAAGGACATTAATAAGTGTTGCTGCAAGCAAGGTATGGAATCTTTATCAATTAGATATAAAAAATGCATTTCTCAGTGGTGATTTAAAAGAAGATGTGTACATGGAGCAACCAGCAGGTTATGAAGATTCCAAGAAGCCTACTCATGTATGTAAACTCTTGAAAGCATTGTATGGTCTTAAGCAAGCTCCAAGGGCTTGGAATTATAGATTGGTAAAGTTTCTTGAAAAGCAGGGATACAGGTGTTCAAATGCAGATACTTCTTTGTATGTTAAGGTTGAAGGATCATTGATTGTTTATATCTCAATTTATGTGGATGAGTTGATAATAACAGGAAACAATGAAGGTGAGATAGCTAGGATCAAAGCAGAGCTTGGATCTGAATTTAAAATTTCAGATTTAGGAGAACTGACATACATTCTTGGAATCGAAGTTATGAAGAAGGAAGATAGCGTATATCTTCTACAAAGAAAGTATATTTCAGATTTGTTAAAGAAATATGGCATGGAGCATTGCAAGAGTATCAGTAATCCGATGGAACCCAATGTGAAGTACAGTGCTGAAGATGGTGAACCTTTAGAAGATCCACTTATCTACAGGTCTTTGATTGGTTCTCTTATATATGCAACTTTAACAAGGCCGGATATTACATTTAGTGTAAGTACATTGTCTCAATTCATGAACAAACCCACAGATGTTCATATGCAAGCAGCAAAAAGGGTCTTGAGATATTTGAAGGGTACATTAAATGAAGGTCTGGGCTATAAATATCATGAAGGTTTGAATTTGAAAGCATACAGTGATGCAGATTGGGCTGGAAATAAGGATGATAGAAGGAGTACAGGTGGATATCTGATATTTGCAGGTAATAATTTGGTTTCATGGAGTTCTAAAAAATAGCCTACAGTAGCACTTTCAAGCACAGAAGCTGAATATAGAAGTCTTACAAATGCAACATGTGAGATTATGTGGTATTTGAAGCTTTATGAAGATATGAATCTATCTACAACACATCCACTACTCTTTGGAGATAATGTAAGTTCATTACAACTCGCGTCTAATCCAGTGTACCATGCAAGAACAAAACACATTGAAGTGCACTATCACTATATCCAAGAGAAGGTGGTGAATGAAGATATTGATATTCAACATGTTGGAACTAAAGATCAATTAGCAGATATACTCACAAAAGCAGTGGATGCTGAGAAGCTTAAGCGAATCAAAGTACTACTTGGAGTCAAAGGTTTGGATTTAGAACTTGAGGGGGGCAATGTTACATAAAAAACAAGCTCTAAAGTAGTCTTGTGGATTTTATTAATTATTAAAAATGGTATATGGAAGCTTGTCGATATTATTAGTTATGAAAAATAACATGTGGAGGCGTTCACATCTTCAAAGTTAGAGCAAAAGTAGATAAAAGTAGAAGGAAAGGAGAGGTGTCTATTTTTAGACAAGGAAGGCGCTTCTATTGATAGCCTCTCAATAAAAAGAGTGCTTCTCTTAGTGTAGGTGTCCAAATTGAGTGATTCTTGTTGCATTGCAAAGCTTACAGCTTGTACTATATAAGTAAATCAGTTTTTGTACAATTTGCAATGAGAAAACTCCACGAAAGTAGGCATTTTTGATAATCTTCTTTCCTGTGTCTATCCGGTGCCTCATCAGAGACATACCTCTCTTCAAACTTTCATATCTCAGTCGTTATGAGGTCTTTTTGAGTGATTTCACTTGGAGGAGTTTCCTTAGCTCTCATAATTTCTATTCATATCAAAATTTCTCATAGATCTTGAAGTTTTATTGCTTCTGTACATCAGTTTTAAATTCATATAGTTAGTCATACCTTGTTGTTGCAGGCTTCTTCTTACCTTGACTTCAAGCTGTTGTTTTGGGAGCTATACTCCACATTTTTTGATGTTTTTTGTTTCTAAACATGCTACTCAGAATCTACTTTCAGAATATATGATTAGTTTTGTCAAATTCTGCTCATAGAGTTTCTGGTGGTCATTTTGCTACAGTGACCTATTTTTGTTTTTTGGAAAGTTTGGTGGAAAGTTTGTTTTTGAAGTTTGGAAATATTTGGTTGGTGTTTTGACGATCTTGGGAGGTCTCACCATGTTTCGTTGTGTACTTTGATGTTTACAAGTTTGTAAACACAACAATAAGCTCACATGAGACTTGTGCTAAGCCTCTATACTAATCTTCGATCGATGAGAGAGCCATTTTTGGTTGTTTCTTTGACATCCATGAGATGGTCTTCTGCCCTGGCATGATAACATATCCACTAGTGCACCTCCTGTCAGCTTTGGAACCTACCCAATCAGCATCACAATAAGCTTGTAAATTTAATCCATCATCAAACTGGTAATATAGCCCTTCATTCATTGATCCTTTGAAATACCTAAGTACCCTTTTGGTTTCAACAAGATGACGTACTCTTGGTGTCTGCAAAAATTGAGATGACACTCCAACTACATGTGCAATATCTGGTCTTGTCATAGTAGCATACAAGAGAGAACCAATTATTAACCTATGCATGGTCACATCCTTCACTTCTTCACCTTCATGAGCACTTATTTTAACATTTAATTTTAATGGATTTGAAATGAGCTTGCAATCACACAAGCCAAACTTCTTCAAAAGATCTAAAATGTATTCCCTTTGTATCAAGTATATACCTTCCTCTTTATGTAGTACTTCAATCCCAAGGAAGTACCTTAAAATCCCTAAATCAGAGATTTTAAACTCACATCCAAGCTTCCTCTTTATTTCCTTTATGTTGGATTCATCATCCCCTGTAATGATCAAATCATCAACATATATACAAATGAAAACAATTTTGCTACCTTCCTTCTTCACAAAGAGTGATGGGTATGCATGACTCTGATTGTATCCACATTTTACCAAGTAGTCCACAAGTCTTTGGTTCCAAGCCCTTCGGTCTTTCTTGAGTCCATAAGAGCCTTCTTAATCCTACATAGATGATGTGGAAACCTCTCATCTTCAAAGCCTTGGGGCTACTCCATGAAGACTACCTCTTCAAGCTCTCCATTTAGGAAACCATTCTTCACATCCAACTTGTACATCTTCCAACATTTTGAGTCTGAAATTGCAATCAAACTTCTTACGGTGGACATCTTAGCTATTGGATTGAATGATTACACAAAGTCTATGCCATAGGTTTGAGCAAAACCTTTGGCAACCAACCTCGCTTTATACCTAGAGATGCTCCCATCTGCATGCCTCTTTACCTTGTACACCCATTTGTTGTCAATGACTTTTATGTCCTTTGTTCTTGGAACCAATGACCAAGTGTCAATTTCTTCAAGTGCCTTGACATCCTTCTCCATGGCTTCAGTCCATTCCCTATGCTTATTTTCTTCTTCAAAAAAATTTGATTCTTCACAAGCTATAGCTTGAATCATGTAGGCATAGTGAATGAATCATAAGTTAACCTTTGAACAAGGTATTTAGCCCTATTGGATGACCTTACCTCACCATTAGGTTGTATGAATCTCCTCCTCCTTGTTTTAGATGCTCTAAATCTTGAAGTTTCTAATTTCTCCACATCTTTGTCACTTATAGAGCCCATGTCTACCCATCAATGGTCTTCGTCATTTGCCTTTTCCTTTCCTTTGCTACTTCTTTCACTTGAATGAGCTTCATTCCTTGTTTTTCCATGCCAAGGTAATGTAGTACTCTCCAATGATGGTGTGCTTGAAGTGGTTGGACCATGCATCTCCATTATTTGTTGTTGCTCCTTGAACTTCTTCTCGACTTCATATGCATTGTCAACTTGTAACACATCTTTGCTACCATACCAAGGAAAAAACTCATCAAATATTACATCCCTAGACACCTTAAGCTCTTTGATGCAAGGATTGTAGCACCTAAATCCCTTTTTCTCTAAATAATATCCAAGGAATTATCACCTATCTACCTTCATGTCTAACTTGTGTCTCAATTCTTGAGGTATGTGAACATAACACACACAACCAAGTACTTTGAGATGTGAAACGCTGGGTTTCTTACCACACCAAGCTTCATAAGGTGTAACTCCATGTACTCGTGAGGTTGGAAACCTATTCATAATGTATATGGTTGTATTTGTTGCATCATCCCAATAAGAGTTAGGAACATTCATTTCATTTAACAAAGCTCTAGCCACATTCTGCTATGTATTTGTTCTTCTTCTTTGCCACCTCATTTTGTTGAGGTGTATATCTACAAGTGAATTGCCTTTTGATGCCATGCTCATGTAAAAAAATCTGAAAAATTATTTGAAAAATACTCTCCCCCTCCATCCGATCTGCAAGTCTTTATATGCTTCCCTGTTTCCTTCTCGACGAGGTCTTTGAACCTCTTGAAGTGGTAAAACAACTCTGACTTTGACTTCATGCAATACATCCAAACAAACCTTGAATGATCATCTATAAATGTGACACAATATATATGACCTCTAATGGATGGCTACCTTGTAGCTCCCCATACATCTATGTGTATGAGATTCAACACTTCATTGCTCACATGTACTCCCTTTTTGAATAGCAATATACTTTGTTTCCCTAATTGACAAGCATGGCACAATTGTCTCATATTATGAGATGTAAGATCAGGTAGACCACTCATCAGGCCCTTCCTTTGCATGTCCTTCATCCTTTGTAAGTTTATATGCCCAATTCTTTTATGCCATAAGTCGATTTCTACAATCTATTTATTTCCAATTGACAATTAGACAATGTGAGGGGTTGATGGCTTTACCTACATGGTGAAGAGTCTTCCTTGCATCTTTCCTTTTTTTATGAGCTTGTAGTCCTACAGTACCCTATGCAACTGTATCAAATTCTCAGAGTCATTTCTCTATGTATAGGTACTCATTGTCCAATCCATCAATTGGATCACTTGGCTAGGACTATAATAAGTGTGTTTCTAAAGTTTCATCACCACTGGATGCTCATATCGCAAGATATGAGTGATCTTATGTGACAAGGTTTGTGTATCACCTTGTTCCTAAAAAGTTGGGTTTACCCCTTGACTTCTTAGAGATATTTTTGAGTGTATGGTGAGTCTAAATTCATGAAATAACTTGGTCTATTTATCTTATTAATTCACTTGAAGGTGTGCAAAAGCTGTCTGGATAGTTTCTACCAGCCTATGAGCACTGAACAAAATGTTGAGAGCTTTTCGTCCATAAATAAAAAGTTTCTCAGGCTTCTTGAGCGCCAAACTTATTTGTTTTGACATAAGTTTGTGAATGATGCTCTAAGTCAAGTGCTTTAATTGCATATATTGGAAGCTTAAGTATGTGTCTCTCAAGTTATAAGGATAGGCCTTGGGAAGGTTTTTGCCAAGACAATCTCATCTCCATACATTACCCATGATCTCTTCACAATGGTATCAGAGCAAAGTTAAAGACTAGGCATTATGGGTGATGGATTCCCCTCACCTATTGATAAGCTTGATTGAAGCCACTACTCAACATTGTCTCTAAGAATGGAGGCTTATCTATAAGGAAAGAACTTGTATGGATACATCTCAAAGATGAGATGATCCCAATACTCAAAAGCAAGGGTCAACCAACATAAGAGGAGCAAGAAAGGTTGAATGCATTGTGTTGAAAGGATGCTTTGGAAAGTTCATCCATTCTAAACTCTATCTCTGATTTTTTACTCCCACATATTAGGAACTGTAAGACCTCTCAAGAAACATGGAATGCTTTGGAAGAATTCTCATCCTCAAGCACCAAAGCTAGGAAGAATCAATTATGGATGGATTTTACAACACTCAAGAAGATGCCCAAGCAAAATGTGACTCACTTTGTCACTGAAAGAAGTTGGAGAAGCTTCAAAAGGCTTGAAAAGTTGAGTTGTCAAGTGGTGATGTTGGTCTAGCAAACCAACATAGGACCAGCCCTAACACTTTGGATATATAAAGAAGACCTTTCAGGCTTGTGGTTAGTGCAAAAAAACCCAATAGTTACTTTGGAACATCAACTTGTGACTAGCTCACAAAGACCTTTCAAAAATGGATGGAATTTATGACTTCAAACATTGAGAGCAGTGAGCACAGTTACAATCGGAAAACTTCATCTTACGGGTGTGTCATACATAGGGTTTGCTTGCTAAAATGCATAAAATCCCCAATTTATATCAATTAATGAAGGAGCAATCACCTTAACACTAATTGGATGTCATCCTGATTTTTCAGGGATGTGGAGACAATGACCTCGAGAATGTAAAATTCAGATTTCTCTAAAATTGCTGAACCAAACGACTTGCCAATTTTCACACATATAGTAGATAGTTATAGCTTCCTAATGAATTCTTAAACATGTGATTTGAAGCTCTCTAGGGAGATCAAGAATCTCTGCAAGTTGACTAAGTCTGAAGACGAAGGAGAAAAGAATAGAAGTGGCACCAAGCAATGATCAAAGAGTATATGTATTGCTTCAAATCAACACTCTACTTAATTTAAAAATGTTTTGATATCTTTATATAGACTCTTGAGGATATGACCATGCCTTTTCTTCATGAATTTGAATTCGAAATTAGGCAAGTTTCATAGTTTAGATTGATTGGAATCTTTTCCTAAATCTAGGAAAAGAGAAGTTGAAGTCATATCTACTTTTGGAATGATTGATTGAGAATCAATCTCAACCACTTCTAACTCATGGGTTTTAGGTGTTTTCCTCTTTCCTTTCACAAAGGTAAATACCTTGAACCTTACAAGAAATGATCTTAAGCGATCAACCAATTAATACAAAGAATAATGTGCACATAAGTGCTATCTTTTAAGGTACATGTATGGAACCATCCAAATGATGGATTTGATATAGAGCATATCCACCTCAAGCATAATGAGAGCTTTATGTTCCAATAGCTCCCCTCAAGCTAAGGTATGCTTGATTCTTCATTCTCTAATAGGTTGAACACCTACCATAGCTTTGAATCTACAAATCTTTATCCCATAAAGTGCCTTTGTCATCATGTCTGCCATTTGCTTCTCAGTAGGAAGAAATGAAATGTCAATTTCCTTTGCCATAAGATTCTCTCTTACAAAGTGGTAATGGACTTCTATATGCTTTTTTCTTGCAAGAAAAATTGGATTTTCAGCTAGATGCATGTAACTTATATTGTCTCCAAGTAAGGAAGGTTTGGAACTTACAAGTCCCAAATAGCCATATTGCTTCTTGAGTTGGAATAGTTAGATCTCTATACTCTGCTTCAATTGAAGATAAAGAAATTGTTGGTTTCTTCTTGGAACTCCATGACACCAATTTTGAACTTGCAAATGCTAAGTGTCTAGAGGTACTTCCTCTATCATCCTTTGCTCTGTCCAATCTGCATCTGAATAGATTTTGATATCCAAATCTAAAGAGTAAGGATAATAGATACCTTCATTAAGTGTTCCTTTGAGGTACTTGAGTACTCCCTTTGCAGCATCCATGTGTGGCCTTCTAGTTGAGTGCATGAACTGACTAAGCACTCCCACACTATATGATATGTTTGGTCTTGTGTGAGTAGCATATATGAAGCTAAAAACTAGGTTTTGATACTCTTTAGGATCATCAATCTGCTCACCTGTTCATAAACCGTTAGTGTGTGGTTCAATTCCAAAGATGTACCTACAAGCTTTGTGTTCTCCATTCTGAACTTGAGAAGTAGGTCTTGAATGTATCTTCTCTAGGTTAGATACATCCCTTCATCTGTATAAATCACTTGCATACTTAGAAAATATGTGAACTCACCTAAGTCACTGATTTTGAACTCTGCTTGCATGTGTCTCTTGATCCTTTGAATGCCATTCAGATCATCACCTATCACAATAATATCATCTACATATACATGTAGATAGATACCTCATTGTGATCCATTTTGAAGAAGAAAGAAGGATCCAAGTTGCTAGGTTTGAACCCTTGATCTTGAAGCTATCTTAACAACCTGTAATTCCAAGTTTTAGGAGCCTGTTTCAATCCATGCAATGCTTTCTTAAGTCTGTAAACATAAGATGTATGATTAGGGTTTTCAAAACTTGGTGGTTGTGACATGTATGCCTCTTCACTTATCCAACCATTTAGGAATGCATTTTTTTACATCAAGTTGGAGGAGTCTCCAATTTCTTGCAGTAGCTACACTTATCAATGTTAGGATTGTAGTCATCTTTGCAGATGGTGATAATGTTTCCTCATAGTGTATACCATGATTTTGATGGAGAGTGTTAATCTCCAAAAGAACAACCTACTCTTGAACTTAGAACACCTCTATATCAAGAGTAAGTCAAAACCTTCACCAATTTAAGAGATCAATGACCAAATATCAAATTCTTGAACAAACTGTGAAGAAGGAAATTACTCAGAAAGTCTGCTGCATATATCTTTCTCATTGACTGAGTAAATGTGTAAAGTTTTTTATGAAACTTTGCACAAAGTGTCGCCTAAAGATTGCGCACCTCCTCCAAGTCAAATCACTCCAAAAGATTCAGTAGATCTTGAGAAATCTACTTCACAAGTTACCTATGTCTAAATCTGCATTTCTAAGAAGTCGATTTGGACACCCCTAACTTCTTAGCTTTAGTTCTCACAATGTCGAACCCGTTTTATCAAATACTTTTGGCTGTAGATAGCTTATCTCTCAACTTAGATTTTGAGCTATCATATGTGTAAAACTTTACACTGTGCACTGAGCACTACTCATTTCATTGAACTCGAAATATGCGCCTGTTTCAGGAGACTGTGAACATTCTTTACATATGAATGTTCCTACACACAATTCTCTTAGCCTGATCACAATTGGAAGCTAAAACTTTATACAGAGATCTATCAACTCTAGACTTAGACTTGTACAAAAGCATTCCACAAAAGCTTTACCACAGAAGGAGAAGACATGAAAACTTCGGGCGCAACTTTTCTTCTATTCCTCAGAAAATCAGAATTGAGTTGTGAGAGAGACTTCTTCACATTCCTATGAACTCTAATGATTCTTACAACTTACAAATGCACTATTCTCATACTCTCCTGTTGTCTCCTACTTTGCCCTGACATTTTTCCAAAGTATTTATAGGCAAATATGTACAAGCTTATAACTAGACAAAAGTATAAGTGATCTATGTCTTCACTAATGTACATATGTGTACATATCATTCATCCTGTGAATGTAACCACCTTTTTTGCTTCAAGACTTGATCTTATCTCCATCTTTTTGTCTTCCAAACTTCAATTGGTGATTGTTCTGCACCAACAGCTCCCCCTCAATCATCAATTGAGGTTTCTCTTATCTTCTTTATGCCTGCCATGTCTTTGAACTTCTGTAACTTTGGTCCATCTAAACTTTTTGTAAGTATATCAGCTATCTGATCTTTTGTTGAAGTATGTATAACTTCAATCTCCTTATCCATCACCTTCTCTCTTAGAAAGTGATATTGTATCTCAATGTGTTTGGTCCTGGCATGAAAAACAGGATTAGCAGCTAGATATAATGAACTCATGTTATCACCATAAATGATAGGTATGCTCTGTATAGTATCAAAACTCTTCATGAGAGTCTTAAGCCATATCACTTCTTTTGCAGCTTCAACCATGCCTTTGTACTCTGCTTCTGTAGATGACAAAGCAACTGTATGTTGCTTCTTTGAGCACCAAGAGATTAACTTATCTCCCACATAACACATGTATCCATAGGTTGACCTTCTATCATCTGGATTACCTGCCCAATCTGCATCACTATATATTTTGATATTTGTATCTGATGTAAATCCATAATACAAACCTTCTTTGAGTGTACCCTTAATGTACCTCAACACTCTTTGACCTGCAATCCAATGTTCTTTTCTAGGAAAATGCATGAATTGAGACAAAACCCCAACTGCATATGATAAATCAGGCCTAGTTAATGTAGCATAGATAAGACTACCAACCAAACTCTGATATTGCTTCATGTCCTTGAACTCTTCACCTCCAAATCTGCTTAATTTGTGATTCACCTCCATTGGAGTAGGTGCTACTCTGCAATCATTCATTTTAAACTTGGTTAACAAATTCTTCAAATACCTCTCTTGAGTCACATACACTCCATGTTGAGTGTATGAAATCTCCATGCCCAAGAAGTATGACAAATCTCCCAAGTCACTGATTTTGAACTCTTTCTCCATTTGCTTCTTTAGGCTTTGAATGCCTTTCTCATCTGTACCTGTAAGAATGATATC
Source organism: Ceratopteris richardii (assembly GCA_020310875.1). Lineage (NCBI taxonomy): Eukaryota > Viridiplantae > Streptophyta > Polypodiopsida > Polypodiales > Pteridaceae > Ceratopteris > Ceratopteris richardii. The sequence goes on along the minus strand of CM035425.1, from coordinate 94,524,913 downwards.
ATCAACATATATGCACATGTAAATAAACCCATCATCACTTGCTTTAACAAGCAAGCTACTATCTGCTTTTGATACTTGAAATCCAAGTTCTTTCAAGAACTTTACAAGTCTATAGTTCCATGCCCTTGGGGCCTGCTTCAAGCCATATAAAGCTCTCTTGAGCTTACACACATGATCTGGATATCTTCCATCTCTAAATCCTTGAGGTTGCTCCATGAAAACATCATCTGAAATATAACCATTCAAAAAAGCATTCTTCACATCTAATTGACATAATTTCCAACCTTTGCATGCAGCAATTGCTATGAGTGTTCTGATGGTTGTCATCTTTGCCACTGGACTATAGGTCTCATCATAGTCAATACCATATGTCTGAGCAAACCCTTTTAAAACAAGTCTAGCTTTGTACCTAGACACACTTCCATCTGCAAATCTCTTTGTCTTATAGACCCACTTGCATCCAATGATCTTCTGACTATTTGGTTTTGGAACCAAATCCCATGTTTGATTCTCCATTAATGCATCATATTCTTCCTGCATAGCTTTTTCCCAAATCTCTTTACCTTTTGCCTCTTCATATGTAGAAGGGTCTTCATCTGCTTTAATCATGTAAGCATAATCCTTAGTAGTCAAGAATGAAGTATCATAGCTATACCTTGTAGGTTGCCTGTTTGCACTATTCGTCCAAGGAAAAAAATGATTATCCGAGACTTTATTTTGTTCAAATCCCTCGGAATCGGTCCAATTGGATTACCTGGAGCCCATAATTATCCCTCGAGGAATTCTTCCTTTGTATGTGTACTAGTTTGCTTAACTTGCTTGTGCAACCCAACTTTCTCTCGTTTGTGTTCTCGATTGCACTTGAAAGTTTTTGCTGAGGAGAAGGGGACGCAGACCCTAATGTATATGCACTCGGAGATCCACTTCCCAATGGTACCCCTTGCAATTCCCCTCCACCCTCTCCTTACTCATGCATGCTACACCTACACACCCTCTCTCTTGCACTTTCCTTCGTACTCTCACATGCACTTGTAATGGCTTATTATTAAGTTCTTACTCTCATGAGGGAATGAACTCCAACAGGATATTGCATATCAGATATACCTCATGCATGTAGGAACGGATTCTAAAAAGTTGTATGGCAGTGCATAGGTAAGCGCAACAACTAGGCTAGTGCAAGCATTAAACTTAATAGATCATCAACATAAAGACTTGCATGCATCAGGACTATCTATTGTAGACCTTGACAGTTCCATACCAGAACCTCCATTCCAAGATTAAAATCAAACAAATGCATACACCATGAACATGAATAACAACAGGCTTAAAACAACCCACTCATAATACACTAGCAGATCCATCTTACAACTCTGATTCGGCCAACAAAAGGATAATGAGAACAAATATAAAAAGGTGGAAGATAACAACAGACATTCGGCATACTCGACACTAACCCTCAGAAATATCCAACGATGCAAACTTTGTTCATTTTTTTTCTTTTTTTTTTTTTTTTGGACGCAGCCAGATGTGCTAATAACCATACAACCCATCCATCGATCGTGTTGGATTACATGTCCCTTATAGCCATCAAAACAAATCGGACATACCTTTTGATAGTCACACCGTTGGAACAGTAGGGGATCATTTACCAGCTTCTCTCAAACCTCTGCATCTCCGATTACCGATGTTCCCAGATTTCTTCAGCATTCGACTTCACATAGTTTCATTTACTCGAGACTTCGCAGAAGACGCTTGGTTTCCCTGCCTACTGAGCAGCATCACCTTCTAGAGTTCACCTTCGCCAAATTTCTTCTTTTCCATTTTGTGATTCTACATACCCTCATCTATCTCATTCAAGTTATGCTATCCATGAATATTTTTAAGTGCCTCATGTAATGGACATAAGACCGCAGGTGTTGCGTCTTCTTGTTCCTTCTGTATGCTCTCCCCAAATATATGAGCTTGCTTATACACCTCCCCAAGAAGCAAGGCAAAGCGACATTCAAGGGCATGCAACCGAATTGTATGCTCTGAAATTTTAGAAGCTGCAAGAACTGCTAATCCCTGTGTTGGTACTCCCAACCGACTGCTTGGTACTTAGATGCTATCAAATACCATCCATGACGGGGATCAACTACACACATCATGTTCTTACCATCCCACTAATGCTGAGTAAGTCTAAAACAGTGAGTGCATGATATTTTTTCGAACCACGAGAAATTAAGGGGGCAAAGCCAAACCATGAAGAAGTGCAGGCGAGGGAATGGAATTAGTTTTACAACAAGTTTGTGTACAACAGAGTTTAACTTTAAACTGTCCTAGGAACCTAAGGACGCAAGTTTGTGGTAGATATGAGATGATTCGGGTCACCAAATGTTGGATTTACCATCTTCAAAGTGAAGAAGAAAATCTTGAAAGACTTCGAAACAGTCACAGTTCTCAGCGATAAAGAGCACCCCTCCCCTTTTGTGCCAGAAAAAGCACAGCTACCCCTTCCGTAACCACTTCCCTTCGTCAAAAAAAGAACCAGCGCCCTCTTCTCCCCTCTTCGATGTGTGCAAAAGCCAGACACAGCCGCCCGTTTTCTCCCCCTATCTCTCTCTTTTATTGGAATCGATAGCAGGCCCCCCCCCCCTTATCTGTTCGTGGAAAAAAACGAGAGGGAGCGAGCACCTTTAGCATTGCAGAACAAGCCCGCCCCTTTTTTCCTCTCTGATCCCCTCCTCTCGCGGATATTCTTCCCCTTTTGAGCAGAGACTTCCAAAAAAATGAAGGAGGACCCTCCAAAAAACGCGCAGTCCCCATTAATAATCAACCCCCTCCTTCTCCTTTCCGTTTCTCTCGTCAGAGCTGCAAAAAACGGACCTGCCAGCACTTTCTTCAGGAGCCCAGCACGTCCAAAAAGATCCACCATACATGTGTAGTGTTCAGCATTTGGTAGCGCGCCATATTTTGTCAATCAAACCAGAATGACTACAGGCATTGAGAACACTTGCCATGGTAAAAGGATCTGGATTTAGTCTTTTATATTTCATGACCTCAAAGCATTCAACAGCAGCTTGACCGTGGCCATGTTGAGCATATCATATCAACCAAAGCATTGCCGACTGCACTATCACTCCTATGTAAACCTTCTTTTGCAATCTTATTGTGAGTTTGCTCCCCCTGAAAAATCCAGAGAGACAGTAAATGTGAACCCCACATTCCAGCCCCCCTATTCGTTTCTTGTGCAGAGCCACCGCAAAAAAGGAAAAAAAACAAAACACAAATAAATGATCCCCCCAAATTCTCTGATACTCCCACGATCGCCACTCACCCACTCCTCCCGTGTGGAGCCCCCCCTCCAACCTCTAAGCAATGGGATTCGATCGTATCTTCTCTGTCACCTAGAATGCCCTCGTTCATGTGCATTTAGGAGGGGTGTAATACCCTTCCCCCATATTTTTTGACATCGTAGCAAGAGGATGACCACCACATGCCAAAGATGATTGCTGCCAAAGAATGATGAGATATAGCAACAAAATCCAATAGAAACCAATGCCAAAACATAGCCAGTTGTAAGGAATGCGAACATATAACAGATTATGAGTACAATAACAATTGCTCCTTGGTCAACATATATCATGCCCATAAAACCAGAGAGAGACCCCCACACTACAACAAGCTTTCAAGCTGCAAACCAAGGTGATGATGTTGGCAAGACCCCTTCAAGCTACATTCTAGCACAACATTCTAGTGCTTTTCATTCACATAACACACATTTTCCATCTTCATACCTATAGTCAAACATCTATTCCATACAATGAAGATATGTTAGCGCCAAAAAATCAATCACAAACAGAGTTAACATACTCTCCCCTTCTGCTTGCGAAGTCGTCCTCGATGAGCCACTATTGCTGCAATAAAATCCAAACAACCATGAACATGTCAATTTTCAATTGGTTCACATACCTTTTCATCGAGCCGTCACTTCCACTGAACCTGCACTCATCGAAACTATTAGTGCTCAAAAAAATCACTCATGAATACATACAAATCAGTCACTTACAAAATGATCCAAGAACATGCACATATATGCGATTCCATTTCAGCCATGCATCAATTTGCTCATACATTCCATTATGAAAAATGGTCTCAACCAAAATAACACATGCATACCTTTCCATGTTTTACACATGCAACTACCATTGCGGAAAACAGAAAAGAAAATACCGAAATAAACAACAACAACTGAAATGAATCCAATAGGACATGCAAAAATACCCAAAATGCATACCCCATTATTGCACCTACTATTCGCTATGTACAATTATTCCATGAACAGACATTCCCGAAGAATCCCCATCGTCGTCCTACAAAAATCATCGAAACTCGGGTACAAGTCAAGACATACATAAGAACCCTAGAGTGTCCCACATACTAGAAAACCTTCGGATAGAGCACACAAGTTATAAAGCAAGACCGTTGCATTACCTCGCTAAAGCCTCATCCATAAGTACATATAGAATATCTGTGCCTTCAAGAATGTTGATTCAAAGTGAGCTGATCTGTTGCAAGCTAACACATACCAATCACACAAGCAAATAACGTTCCCTTACAGGCGATCTTCACCCTCTCCTCTCTCTCTCTCTCCCCCTCAGGAGTGGGGAATAATTTCATAGGTAAATTTTATTTTAATCACACGTTGGCCTACATTGACACTGGATGCGATTCGTGGACCTGACCACCCGATCAGGTTGACTCCACCCATCTACCTATGCAATGCAGCGAACAACACACAAACACACAAGAATGACACATAACATATATCAGCTAGCCCATAACGAAGCTGGATACGGCTCATGGTTGTGACCGCCCGACCACAATGGTTCCACTTACCTACCAACCCGTTATGGCGTGTAGCTAAGACACAAACATATACCTCCCAAGCCTATGGCAAAACTAGCTGCGGCTCGTGGTCCTAACCACCCGGCTAGGATAAATCCACCCACCTACCAGCCCACCATAGCGCATCGGTACGATCACAACAAACACACATTCTTTTTTCTTTCTTTTCTTTTTCTTCGTTTTTTTTTCATAGATAATTAATTCACCCAAGTCCTGAGAATTAGGGAGAGGAAGAAAGGGATTTTTCCACTTTTCCCACACATGCATGCAAACATATACACTCTAGCCTTTGACAGATCAACCACCTCTTCACTCCATTCTTTCAATTACAGACACTACATATGTATTCATCGATTTGACTTTTCACTTGGTAACTACAACCAGCTATGCCTTAGTCCCTCCTGTACCTATCCTTAGACGATCTAGAATGTGAGTCCCCGGGATGTCTCATGTAGAGTCAGGCTCAACTTCAGGAGCTCCGTCATCACTTCCTATTGTTAGCACATCTGTCCAAGCCCACGTGATATCGTTTTCCTCGTTAGGCATTTCCCTCGAAGGATCGTAATAGTAATATCGATCTCCTGCCCATCCTACATGTCGAGTCAGGTATTCCTCAAAACACTCAATGTAAAATGCAACACCCAAACCCTGATTTATAAAGCATACCAGCCAATGCGCTTCCTCAACATCGTATTCCGTCTCAAAGTCGTCGACATCTATGTCCATGCGGGCGAATGTTTGGTCCGAGAAATATATCCTTAGCTCGTACAAGTAGAGTTGCGTTATTTGATCTGCCATTTTGTTACTTAGCTCCTAACAGTCTCTGCATAACACAAAAAATAATTAGAAGTCCAAAATTCTTGAGCTAGCAAGGAAGAATATTTATGACACACAAATCATAGCTTACATATGCGCATATATATATATAACTATACATGTATGTACAAGGAGTCTACTTCGTCATTCCGTTTGGATTTCGTCTAGCTTCTCCCGTCCTATTGTCACGTGAAATATGGTTTAACTCGAAGCGCGTTAACCTTCACGGGAGCATATTCTTTTCCTAAATCTTGAATTTGCATGGAACCATTGGAGTTGAGTTCCACCACTTTAAACGGTCCTGCCCATCTTGTCTGTAGCTTCCCCGGGAATTTATAATATTTACTATCATAAACTAGCACCAAATCCCCTTCCTGAATCACATAGGTCCTGAGATTCTTGTCATGCCTCTCTTTACGTCTTCTCTGAATAGCTTCCAAACTTTGTTGTGCGATGAGTCTCTTTTCTTCTAGCTTGACCAGTTGTATGTACCTTTCCTTTAATGACTCTTCCTCTCCCATCTTGGCTTCGATAGCCACTCTTAATGTTGGAACTTCTTTTTCGATGGGAAAGATGGCTTCCTCGCCGTATACTAGGGAGAACGGAGTGCTCTTTGTCGTCACTCGGTAGGATGTTCTATACGCCCATAAAGCTTCCAAAAGTCTCTCATCCTAGTCTCGCCTATGCACAACTACTGTCTTTGTCAGAATCTGTTCCAGCACCTTGTTGGTGACCTCCACTTGTCCATTTGCCCTCGGGTAATAAGGAGTGCTTTTTCTATGTTTGATCTTATATAATTCCATTAATTATTCGATCAGTTCGTTGACAAAATGGGTTCCTCTATCACTTACTATTTCCAACGGGCATCCAAATCGGGTGATGATTTGTTCGTAAAAAAATTTAGCTACATCAACAGCTCGGTCAGTCTTCAGAGCTTTGGCTTCTACCCACTTGGTAACATAGTCAGTACAGACCAAGATATACCTATTGGATCTTCGTCGTGAGGGAGGATCAATAGGCCCCACAAAATCAATTCCCCATTTCTCAAAGGGCTTAAGAGCCAGCACCGGCGTAAGAGGAGCAGCATGTGCTAATGTGGGTTTGCCCATTCGTTGGCATTTGTCGCATTTCTTACAGTATGTATGCGAGTCTTTGAACAGCGTTGGCCACCAATACCCAGCCAATAAAATCTTTCTTGCCGTTAGTTCACCAGCAAAATGCCCACCGCAGGGTTCATCATGTAATGCTCTCAACACTAGGTTTGCTTCTTCTTCCTCGAGACACCTCCGATAAATGCTCTCATGAACAAAATATCGATAGAGTTGCCCCCCAATGATGCTATGGTGCTTCGCCAATGCTAACAGTTTTTGCTTCTCTCTCTTGTTTGCTCCTGGCGGATATTTAGTAGTGCACAAGAAATTCACCAAGTCGGCATACCAAGGTACTTTAGCATCAACCTGGAATAGATGCCCATCAGGAGCATCATCGGGCACACCAGAGATTGGCTCCTCATAAACAATTCGAGATAAATGGTCAGCCAATATATGCGCTTTGCCTGGTTTGGTCACCACTGTGAACTGAAATTCTTGGAGGAGTAGCATCCACCTCATCAATCGCCCTGATAACTCTGGTTTATTAATGATATACTTAAGGGCTTCATGATCCACATAAAATGTGAAATGCTTTCCCATCAAGTAATGCCGATACTTGTTCACCGCAAAGATCATCGAGAGGCATTCCTTCTCTGTGGTCGTGTAGTTTCTCTCAGTGCTATTCAAATTGCGACTCGCGTAATAAATAGGGTGGTCCAACTTCTTTACATCGGCTTGGCATAGTACTGCTCCAACCGCAGTATGAGAAGCGTCGGTATGCACATGGAATTCTTTCGTCCAGTTGGGTGCTACCAAAATCGGTGCATTTATCAATCTCTCCTTGATCGAGTCGAATGCAACTTGACACTCTTCAGTCCATTGGTATTGTTGGTCTTTCCTCAAAAGATTCGTCAGTGGTGCCGCTATGGATGCAAAATTTAATATAAAACGTCGATAATAATTCGCATGGCCCAAGAATCCTCTGAGTTGCCGCAAGTTTTGAGGAGGTGGAAGTTGTCCGATCTTTTCCACTTTATCCTCGTCAACCCCAATCCCTTTTTCAGAAATAACATGTCCCAAAAGCAATCCTCTTCGTACTCCAAATGTACACTTTTCAGGATTTAATGCGATGCCTTTTGATGGAGAATGTTAATCTCCAAAAGAACAACTTACTCTTGTGATTAGAGCACCTCTATACCAAGAGTAAATCAAACACTTCACTAATTTAGAGGATCAATTGCTAACTTATCAGAAATTAACAAATCTGTGAAGAAGATGATACACAGAAAAGTCTGCTGCATTGTTCATTCACATTGACCTATCAAATCTGTAAAGTTTTTGATGAAACTTTGTATGAATCATCTCTTAGAGATTGCGCATCTACTCCAAGTTGAATCACTTCAAAAGGTTAAGTATAACTTGAGAAATTGATTTCACAAGTTACCTATGTCAGAAACTGTCATCCAAAACAGTCGACTTTACACCTGCAACTTTTAAGACTTGGTTCTCCTTGAATAGAACCCGTTTTACAAAATGCTTCTAGACATGAGTAGCTTATCTTCCAACTTAAAGATTAAGCCCTCACTCATGCAAAACTTTAAACTGTGCTAGGAGAAATGACCAAAACATTGACTTCGAAATCTGCGCCTGTTTTAGGAACTAGTGAACATGCTTCACATATGAATGTTCCTACACTTAATTCACTCAGCCTGATTACAATTGGAAGCTAAAACTTTGCACAGAGGTCAAGCAACTCTCAACTTAGACTTGTACAAAAGCATTTCACAATTGATCTACTGTAGAAGGAGAACACGCAGAAACATCGGGCGCAAAACTTTTCATTTTACTCAGAGAAAAATACAACTGAGTGATGAGAGCTAACTCAAATTCACTTTCCTCTATCTCATGACTTCTATCTCCCTCATTATTAACATCTAACTATTGTCACATATGCTCTCATTTTATGCCCCGACTTTTCTCAAGGTATTTATAGATAATTTGTACATAATTCTTACTGAACAAAATGATCTAAGTCATCTATGACTATGCTAATGTACATATGTGTACACTTCTCTTGTCCTCTGAATGTAATCTTCTTCCACACTTTAGAAATTGATTCTTCCTTCATCATTTGATCTTCCAAGCCTTCAATTGGTGATTGGTCTGCACCAACAGCTCCCCCTCAATCATCAATTGAGGTTTTCTCTGTCTTCTTTATACTTGCCATATCTTTAAACCTTTGTAACTTAGGTCCATCCAAGCTCTTTGTCATCATATCTGCCATTTGTTCTTTTGTTGGAGTGTACATCACTTCAATCTCTTTATCAAGTACCTTTTCCCTCAAGAAATGATACTGAATCTCTATATGCTTAGTCCTGGCATGAAAAACAGGGTTAGCTGCCAAATACAAAGAACTCATATTATCTCCAAAAATTATTGGAGTACTATGATCAAACTCAAAACTCTTCATCAAGGTCTTCAACCATATCACTTCTTTTGCAGCTTCTACCATTCCTTTATACTCAGCTTCTGTGGATGATAAAGCAACTGTATGTTGCTTCTTTGAACACCAAGATACTAACTTATCTCCAACATAACATAGATATCCATGAGTAGACCTTCTATCATCTGAGTCACCTGCCCAATCTGCATCACTAAACACTTTGATTCTTGTGTCAGAAGTGAAACCATAATACAAACCTTCACTTAGGGTTCCCTTGATATATCTGAGTACCCTTTGGGCTGCAATCCAATGAGTCTTCTTTGGACAATGCATGAATTGTGACAACACACCTACTGCATATGATAGATCTGGCCTTGTCAAGGTAGCATAGATTAAACTACCTACCAAACTCTGATATTTCTTCATATCATTGAACTCTTCACCTCCATACCTGCTTAATTTATGATTTACCTCCAATGGTGTAGTTGAGGTCCTGCAATCTTCCATGTTAAACTTGACTAGAAGATTCTTCAAGTATCTCTCTTGTGAAACATATACTCCATGTTGAGTATACACAATCTGCATTCCTAGAAAATAAGATAAGTTTCCCAAATCACTTATCTTAAACTCCTTCTCTATTTGCTTCTTGAGTTCATTGATTCCTTGAGCATCTGTTCCTGTAACAATAATATCATCAACATAAATGCACATGTAAATGTATCCATTTTCACTTGCCTTCACTAGCAAGCTACTATCTGCCTTTGATGCTTGAAATCCACATTCATTCAAGAACTTGACCAATCTATAATTCCAAGCTCTTGGGGCTTGCTTCAACCCATATAAAGCTCTCTTGAGCTTACACACATAATCTGATCCAATTGATTCCATAAAGCCTTCTGGTTGCTCCATATATACTTCATCTGCAATATAACCATTAAGAAATGCATTCTTCACATCCAATTGTGACAATTTCCATCCCTTGCAAGTAGCAATAGCAATCAATGTCCTAATTGTAGACATCTTAGCAACAGGACTAAAGGTTTCATCATAATCTACCCCATAAGTTTGGGCATAACCTTTAACCACAAGTCTAGCCTTATATCTAGACACCTTACCATCTGCAAACCTCTTTGTTTTATATACCCACTTGCATCCAATGACTTTCTGATTCTTTGGTCTTGGTACTAATTCCCAAGTTTCATTTTCAAGTAGAGCATCATACTCTTCCTGCATTGCCTTCTCCCAATTCTGTTTACCTTTGGCTTCTTCATAAGTGGTTGGATCTTCTTCTGTTTTCACAATGTATGCATAATCTTTTGTTGTTAGGAAAGATGTATCATAACTATACCTTATAGGCTCTTTCCTTTCTCTTGTAGATCTTCTGATTTCTGCACTTCTTGAAGTTTCAGCCTCATTTGATTCTGGATCAAATCTTGGCCCTTCTTCTACATGATCCTGCACTCTACATCTAGAGTCAACTTCATCAACAATTTCTTCACAAACTTTTACCTTTGCCTTTCCTTTCCTTTGTATTTCTTCAACACCTGTATACTCATTTGGTGATCCTGTATACCACATGTTTTGCTCATCAAATGTTACATCTTTAGTAACAAGAAATTGCTTTGTGGATGGACTCCACAATCTGTAACCCATTTGTCTATCATCATATCCAATAAACACATACTTCTCTGCTTTTGGTTCTAGCTTATGTCTTAATTGTGAAGGAACATAAGCATATGCAATACATCCAAATACTTTACAATGATCAAGACTAGGCTTCTTACCCCACCATGCTTCATAAGGGGTTCCTCCATCCAAAGCTTTGCAAGGCAACCTATTCACAAGGTATGTTGCAGTGTTAATGGCTTCTGCCCATAAGTAATTTGGACAATTCTTTTCCTTCATCATGGCTCTTGCAAACTCTACAAGAGTCCTATTCCTCCTTTCTGCTACTCCATTCTGTTGAGGAGAGTACCTGCAAGTTACTTCTCTTTTGATACCTGCATTCCACAAATAATCATCAAACTCTTTTGAGAAATACTCTCCCCCTCCATCTGATCTTAACCTCTTGAGCTTTTGTCCTGTGATCCTTTCTGCATAAGCATGAAAGTGTTTGAATGTCTTGAAGACTTCTGATTTGTCCTTGATTACATACAAAGTAATCCACCTGGTTGCATCATCAACAAACAACACATAATATCTGGATCCATTTATGCTATAGTCCCTTGAGGGACCCCATACATCTGTATGAACCAATTCAAGCATATTTGAATACTTGTACCCTGATTTGTTATAAGAACTCTTATGTGCTTTACCTAATTGACAAGCTTCACACTTGTACACCATATGTTGCCCTTCAATGTTTGGCAATCCAAGCACTACCTGATTCTTTGACATCTCCTTTATAGCTCTCTCATTGAAATGACCTAGCCTTTTATGCCATAGGTCTAATTCAGACACCTTTTGATCTCCATAGGTAAACAATGCATGTCCCACATTACCTTGGACTTTGAGAGTGAACAATCTTCCTTCCTTTTTACCTGCAATTATGGTTCTATATCCCTGATTTGGATCTTGTACATAAACACCATCATTTGTGAATCTTACTTCATATCCTTTCTCCACAATTTGCCCTACACTTATCAAATTTTTAGGAATAGTAGGAACATAAAGTACCTTGCTCAGAAGTGTACTTCCACTCTTTGTCTTCACTGATCCAATGCTCTCCACTTTATGTTTGGTATTGTCACCTGTTTGAACTGTATGTCCATTCACCCTTGCTTCCATATCAGTCATCAAGGATAGATTCCCACTCAGATGGTTGCTGCACCCTGAGTCAATATAAAACACTCTTTGATCTTCTCCCATTGATTCATGAGTTGCATTCAAGATAAGAGTCATGTCATCCTTCTGATCTGATGCATAATTGTAATAATTATTGTTGTAGGACTGAGATTGGAAGTTTCTTCCACCTCCTCTACCATATGATGTCCTACCACCTCTTCCTCTGAAATTGCCTCTTTGGTTTCTGCCTCCTCTACCTCTTTGACTATAATTCTGATTATTGTATCCTCCACTTTGATTGTTATACCAACAATCATTTGCCAAATGATTTGTTCTGCCACAAATCCAACAAGCTTTAACATTATCTTTGTTCTTACCTCCTCTTCCTTTACCTCTGAAATTTGTCTTCCCTTTTGTGAAGTTAGCTTGATTTGAATTCCCTTCATCATCATTTGATTGCTTTCCCTTGCCATTCTTTTTCTTGTCTTTGGAGTACATAGCTTGACTTGTGCTTCTATCATTGTCTCCTTTAAGATCCTGCTCAAAGGTTAGCATGTGTCCTAGCAATTGATTAAGATCAGGAGTAAAGTGATCAAGTGACAATTCTATGGACAATATAAAAGGCTTCCACTTCTCATCACCTCTTAGACCTGTAAGTATTTGTCTTACCAACTTTTCCTCTTCAATGTCTTCATCCACTGCTCCCAAGCTATCTGCAATATCTTTCATCCTTGCCACATAATCTGAAATTGATTGTGAGCTCTTCTTCTTGAAAGTTGTGAACTCAGCCCATAGTGAGGACTTCCTTGACTTAGTTGTATTTTGGAAATGCTCTTCCAAGGCATTCCAAACATCTGTAGCACTTTCCAAACCTCTGATGTGAGGTAAAAGGTAATCATTTACAACCATGTAGATGATACTCCTTGCTTGAGCATCTTTTCTCATCCAAGTCTTCAACATTGCAAGTTCTTCCCTAGTAGGAATACTTGGATCTGCAAACTCTGGTTTTTCTTCATCTCCTGTAATAAATGATATAAGGTCTTTGCTCATGAGGTGTGCTTCCATCCTCATGGACCATGCTGGATAGTTCTCCCTATCTAGCTTATCAATCCGCAAGCTTTCTCCCATCTTGTATCCACCTGTGTATTGAAATCTTCAAGCTTTATAAACAATGTATGTACCTTTACTTCGAATTGGACTCCTTTTGCCTTTCTTGATGTCAAATAATCTTCTCCTCAAGCTTTGACTCCAAGCTTTCACTTCTTAGTCCTTCAAGTGTTGAATTTCTTGAATCTGCAGCAGTCGGGATCCTCCTTTCTTCAAATTGATGTCTCCTGCTCTGATACCACTGATGGAGAATGTTAATCTCCAAAAGAAAAACTTACTCTTGTGATTAGAGCACCTCTATACCAAGAGTAAATCAAACACTTCACTAATTTAGAGGATCAATTGCTAACTTATCAGAAATTAACAAATCTGTGAAGAAGATGATACACAGAAAAGTCTGCTGCATTGTTCATTCACATTGACCTATCAAATCTGTAAAGTTTTTTATGAAACTTTGTATGAATCATCTCTTAGAGATTGCGCATCTACTCCAAGTTGAATCACTTCAAAAGGTTAAGTATAACTTGAGAAATTGATTTCACAAGTTACCTATGTCAGAAACTGTCATCCAAAACAGTCGACTTTACACCTGCAACTTTTAAGACTTGGTTCTCCTTGAATAGAACCCGTTTTACAAAATGCTTCTAGACATGAGTAGCTTATCTTCCAACTTAAAGATTAAGCCCTCATTCATGCAAAACTTTAAACTGTGCTAGGAGAAATGACCAAAACATTGACTTCGAAATCTGCGCCTGTTTTAGGAACTAGTGAACATGCTTCACATATGAATGTTCCTACACTTAATTCACTCAGCCTGATTACAATTGGAAGCTAAAACTTTGCACAGAGGTCAAGCAACTCTCAACTTAGACTTGTACAAAAGCATTTCACAATTGATCTACTGTAGAAGGAGAACATGCAGAAACATCGGGCGCAAAACTTTTCATTTTACTCAGAGAAAAATACAACTGAGTGATGAGAGCTAACTCAAATTCACTTTCCTCTATCTCATGACTTCTATCTCCCTCATTATTAACATCTATCTATTGTCACATATGCTCTCATTTTATGCCCCGACTTTTCTCAAGGTATTTATAGATAATTTGTACATAATTCTTACTGAACAAAATGATCTAAGTCATCTATGACTATGCTAATGTACATATGTGTACACTTCTCTTGTCCTCTGAATGTAATCTTCTTCCACACTTTAGAAATTGATTCTTCCTTCATCATTTGATCTTCCAAGCCTTCAATTGGTGATTGGTCTGCACCAACACCTTTTTCGATGCTTCTTCTTAAAATAGCTTCGATCCTCTCCATCATGTTTTCATCATTGCCTCTGATTGCAAAATCATCGAGGAATATCTCCATCCAATCTTGCAAATAGTCTTGATATGCAGCTATCATTGCTCTCTGGAATGTGGCCGGTGCATTGCATAATCCAAATGGCATCACCCGGTATGCGTATGTGCCCCATTCCATGGTGAAAGTAATTTTTGATTGATCCTCTTCATGGATTTGGATCTGGTTGTACCCACTAAAACCATCCAAAAATGAGTACAATTTATGGCCAGCCACTCTGTCCAAGATTTGATCAGTAAAGGGCAAGGGGAAATGATCCTTCTTCGTGCGCTCGTTCAACTTACGATAATCTATGCAAATACGGATTTTCTTATTTTTCTTCGGAACAACTACAATTGGTGATACCCATTCGCTGGATGCGATGGGATATATGAATCCTGCTTCCAATAATTTGGTCAATTCCAGCTTGATCAATTTCGAGTAGACTGGATTTGTCCGCCTAAGTCGTTGACATATTGGTCGGGTACCTTCTTCCAAGTCTATATAATGTTGGCAGATTCGGGGATCAATTCCTCTCAGATCACTGTATGACCATGCAAAGGCCTTGCCAAAATTTTTGAGTGTCATTTTAATACAATCTCGTACCCCATCTGGTAGCTCTGACCCCACGCTCAAGAACTTTTCTGGAAAAACTTCCCATTTTTCCAACTGAGCTTCTCGCGAATATTCCTTATTCCTTGATGACACTGTGATTGGAATGTGCTCTCCGATCACGCGTGCATGGTTGGCCAGTAAATCATTGTTTTGTTCTGTTTTGATTGAACCTAATTTCTTTAGTTCAGCTTTTGCAATGGCTTCCGACGCTTTAGTCTTACTCTTCGCTTCTTTTTCCGATTCTCGACTTCTCTTTAGAATCTCTGCTTCTAGCATTCTAACTCTTTCTCTCAACTGTTGCACTTCCATTGTCGGAGCTAACTCTAGTTTCAACTCTTCTCTTGAAGTTCCCTTCTCCAGGGATTGAGTAGCTTTGTTTTTACTTGCGTCTATACTCAACATGTAGCACTCAAATTCTCTTGTATGCGTCAACCATCCTAGCAACTCCTGATCGGAATCGTCGTTATAGAGCAATGGATTTTGATACTCTCCCATCTTCGTGTCTTGATTCTTAAAGAGCTGCAAGTTGAACCCGTCTTGAAGCAGATTCTTGTAGGTGTCCGTGTTCAAGGAAAACCTAGCTCGTGCAATCTCTTGCCTTGCTTTCTCCTTCTCTTTCTTTTCCATCTCATCGACTATTATTGTTTTCTTCTTGTTGCTCGAGGGTGGGGATACTTGTATTTGAATCCGATCAGACTTTGGCCCTATTGAAATAAAACCTGTGCACCAGTCATGCACACATTCGGCTTGCACCAGCCATGGCCGCCCAAGTAGGATCGAGAAGGTAGCCTCTGAGGTCCTTGGTCTTACTATCAGATAATCAACTTTAAACTCTAAACCACCCACAACTGTACTTACATTCTTCAAAAGGCCCGCAGGCTTCACTTGTGTTTGATCTGCCATTCTCAAGGACATCGGCGTTTCTTCCATGTGGTTGAGGCCTAAAGCTTTCATCATGAACTCAGTCATAAGGTTGACTGCGGCTCTACTATCTAACTGAGCGCCGGGGACTGCATACCCTTTAATCTCGACCGTCACAGCTGGAGCATTTGAATCAATTTGCGTCGTAATACTTTGAATGATCCCTTGGACATCCTTATCTTGTCTCTTTTTATCTCGAGCTTTCCTCGGCTTCTTAATATATTCATTGTAGAATTGTTTCCTATAGGCAGGTGAACATTTTAGCAATGTGCCAATATCCAGCGTGACTTCCGTGTCAGCGAGCAACTTTACAATATCTATTTCTTCCGAACTTCGTCTTTCCTTTCTACTCTTAGGAGCTTTCAATCTTTCAGGGAATGGTGCTATGCCCGGCACAAACTCCTTGGTCACTGGTGGAAGAATCTCAATCTCTTCCCCATCCTCCAGCTCTTGCTGCTTAACAAATCCTCCAACTTGGTTTTCTACCTCTTCACGCTCAGCGATCTTCTCTTGACTCCCTTCTTCACCTTTGCCTCTTGGATTCTTCTTCGAATACTCTTGAGTCCTTGTGACTACTGCCACAGTCGGCTCTTTATGCGGTTTCTTGGCCTCGTAAGCATCCACAAAGTGCATTGACGAGCTAGAGCCTTCTTGAGGGTTCGGTGTTTTGAACACTACTCCGATTGTAGGAACGTGCTCTTGAGCTCTCGATGTGGAATGCATCTGAGTATCAACATAGTTCGAGGACCCTATTGGTCCTTTTTCCTTGCCGGCGACAGCTCTTCGTTTTGGACAATCCTCATCAAAGTGGCCCTCTCCACTACAGTACCTACATAGTGGGGTATAATCAATTGGTTTCTTTTCGTTTGGACATCTAGATTGAGTATGGCCAAAGCCATGACATCTCCAACACTGGATTGGACCATCTCTTCTTTGATCACGTGCGGCTCCTCTTGGATAGTCTCCTCCTTGACCCTGAGCACCATATCCATAAGTCGGTCTGTTTTCCCAACGAGATGTAGGTGGGACACTTTGAGCGGGCAATCCCATGTAAGGTCTTTCTCTTGTATCTCCTGATTTCATGGTCCTCTCTTCATAGGCTCTCTTGTTGTAACATCGGTCCTCTGTGTGATTTGTTCTTCCGCAAAAAGTGCAACGCATCCTAGGTGGCGATCTATCTGTGAATACTCTCGAGACTGTAGGGCATTCTGAAGCCAAATGGCCGTAACCATGGCACTTTCCACACCATGTATTTGATCGAAACACTTGATTCGGGTTTGTTATTACCTCTAGTTTTATTGTATATGTCTCCTGAGTCATTGTGGTAGCTTTTATAGCTTGCGTGACCAATTCCAATATTCGTTCTTCAGTTAGCGCAGGCTTTACCTCGCCTGGCGTGCTAGTGGCGGCTACAAAAGCTGGGGTCGTCAATGCAGGACTTCCTTGACCCGGATCTTTCATTGGTATGCTCCCTGGGCCTCCCATTGGCTCGTATAAGAGTTCCATCTTCCTTTGTTGGCATAATTGTACTTCCTCCCAAAGCCTTGCTTGTTCCTTAGCATCCATTAAAGTTGCAGGTCTTGTCAGGCTGATATGCTGCTGTGCCGTAGGATCTCTCAATCCCGAAATGAACCTTCGTTTTAATGTCTCATCGTTCGGGGCATTCATGCCCATCTTTCTTACCAACGTTTCCATTCTCTGAATGTAGTTATCGATGCTCTCATTGACTCCCTGTCGCAAATAATCCATTTGTTGGGCCAATCTATCTTGGAAGCCTTGTTGTCGAAACTTTGCCAAGAAGGCTTCCTTGAGCATCTGATACGTTCCACGCTCTTGTGGTGTCAGATTCCCATACCAATTGGCTGCCTCATCACGAAGAATAGCCGGAAAAATCCTCAACCTTTGACCCTCGTCCACTACCTCATTGGCTTCACAAGTAACCTCAAATAGTTGGATAAAACTATCTGGATCTTCGTCCCAAGCACCTGAAAATTTGGTGAAGTCCCCCAAGTGAACTGAAATCCGCTGAGCCATTTCGAACAGAGGTGTGATGTCAATATCACTTCGATCCCAAAAATTTAGCACACGTGGCCTCAGGATCCCTCCTTCAAACTTCCGCACTTGATTCGCGACTCTCCTACGGGAGTACACGTTTTTGGTTGATTTCTTCGAGCCAATCGAGGTCCACTCACCTGGCGGTTCCCACCTTCTCCTTTCTCTTTCAAGGGCTCTTCTCCGAGCACGTTCCTCTCTTTGTGTTTGTGTTGCTCCTGAGGATGAGCTCCCCTCGCTCATGTACTAGACCTGGAGTCCGCAAGCTCGGCCAACATGTGGCGCTAGGCAAACCTATGGCACTCTCTTATAGAGACGTGCCAAGCTTTTCCCGGCAGACGCACCAAAATGTTTGCACTATTCGTCCAAGGAAAAAAATGATTATCCGAGACTTTATTTTGTTCAAATCCCTCGGAATCGGTCCAATTGGATTACCTGGAGCCCATAATTATCCCTCGAGGAATTCTTCCTTTGTATGTGTACTAGTTTGCTTAACTTGCTTGTGCAACCCAACTTTCTCTCGTTTGTGTTCTCGATTGCACTTGAATGTTTTTGCTGAGGAGAAGGGGACGCAGACCCTAATGTATATGCACTCGGAGATCCACTTCCCAATGGTACCCCTTGCGATTCCCCTCCACCCTCTCCTTACTCATGCATGCTACACCTACACACCCTCTCTCTTGCACTTTCCTTCGTACTCTCACATGCACTTGTAATGGCTTATTATTAAGTTCTTACTCTCATGAGGGAATGAACTCCAACAGGATATTGCAGATCAGATATACCTCATGCATGTAGGAACGGATTCTAAAAAGTTGTATGGCAGTGCATAGGTAAGCGCAACAACTAGGCTAGTGCAAGCATTAAACTTAATAGATCATCGACATAAAGACTTGCATGCATCAGGACTATCTAATTGTAGACCTTGACAGTTCCATACCAGAACCTCCATTCCAAGATTAAATGATCAAACAAATGCATACACCATGAACATGAATAACAACAGGCTTAAAACAACCCACTCCTAATACACTAGCAGATCCATCTTACAACTCTGATTCGGCCAACAAAAGGATAATGAGAACAAATATAAAAAGGTGGAAGATAACAACAGACATTTGGCATACTCGACACTAACCCTCAGAAATATCCAACGATGCAAACTTTGTTCATTTTTTTTTCTTTTTTTTTTTCTTTTTGGACGCAGCCAGATGTGCTAATAACCATACAACCCATCCATCGATCGTGCTGGATTACATGTCCCTTATAGCCATCAAAACAAATCGGACATACCTTTTGATAGTCACACCGTTGGAACAGTAGGGGATCATTTACCAGCTTCTCTCAAACCTCTGCATCTCCGATTACCGATGTTCCCAGATTTCTTCAGCATTCGACTTCACATAGTTTCATTTACTCGAGACTTCGCAGAAGACGCTTGGTTTCCCTGCCTACTGAGCAGCATCACCTTCTAGAGTTCACCTTCGCCAAATTTCTTCTTTTCCATTTTGTGATTCTGCATACCCTCATCTATCTCATTCAAGTTATGCTATCCATGAATATTTTTAAGTGCCTCATGTAATGGACATAAGACCGCAGGTGTTGCGTCCTCTTGTTCCTTCTGTATGCTCTCCCCAAATATATGAGCTTGCTTATACACCTCCCCAAGAAGCAAGGCAAAGCGACATTCAAGGGCATGCAACAGAATTGTATGCTCTGAAATTTTAGAAGCTGCAAGAACTGCTAATCCCTGTGTTGGTACTCCCAATCGACTGCTTGGTACTTAGATGCTGTCAAATACCATCCATGATGGGGATCAACTACACACATCATGTTCTTACCATCCCACTAATGCTGAGTAAGTCTAGAAAAGTGAGTGCATGATATTTTTTCGAGCCACGAGAAATTAAGGGGGCAAAGCCAAACCATGAAGAAGTGCAGGCAAGGGAATGGAATTAGTTTTACAACAAGTTTGTGTACAACAGAGTTTAACTGTCCTAGGAACCTAAGGACGCAAGTTTGTGGTAGATATGAGATGATTCGGGTCACCAAATGTTGGATTTACCATCTTCAAAGTGAAGAAGAAAATCTTGAAAGCCTTCGAAACACTCACAGTTCTCAGCGATAAAGAGCACCCCTCCACTTTTGTGGCAGAAAAAGCACAGCTACCCCTTCCGTAACCACTTCCCTTCGTCAAAAAAAGAGCTAGCGCCCTCTTCTCCCCTCTTCGATGTGTGCAAAAGCCAGACACAGCCGCCTGTTTTCTCCCCCTATCTCTCTCTTTTATTGGAATCGATAGCAGGCCCCCCCCTTATCTGTTCGTGGAAAAAAACGAGAGGGAGCGAGCACCTTTAGCATTGCAGAACAAGCCTGTCCCTTTTTTCCTCTCTGATCCCCTCCTCTCGCGGATATTCTTCCCCTTTTGAGCAGAGACTTCCAAAAAAATGAAGGAGGACCCTCCAAAAAATGCACAATCCCCATTAATAATCAACCCCCTCCTTCTCCTTTCTGTTTCTCTCGTCAGAGCTGCAAAAAACGGACCTGCCAGCACTTTCTTCAGGAGCCCAGCACGTCCAAAAAGATCCACCATACATGTGTAGTGTTCAGCATTTGGTAGCGCGCCATATTTTGTCAATCAAACCAGAATGACTACAGGCATTGAGAACACTTGCCATGGTAAAAGGATCTGGATTTAGTCTTTTATATTTCATGACCTCAAAGCATTCAACAGCAGCTTGACCGTGGCCATGTTGAGCATATCATATCAACCAAAGCATTGCCGACTGCACTATCACTCCTATGTAAACCTTCTTTTCCAATCTTATTGTGAGTTTGCTCCCCCTGAAAAATCCAGAGAGATAGTAAATGTGAACCCCACATTCCAGCCCCCCTATTCGTTTCTTGTGCAGAGCCACCACAAAAAAGGAAAAAAAACAAAACACAAATAAATGATCCCCCCCAAATTCTCTGATACTCCCACGATCCCCACTCACCCACTCCTCCCGTGTGGAGCCCCCCCTCCAACCTCTAAGCAATGGGATTCGATCGTATCTTCTCTGTCACCTAGAATGCCCTCGTTCCCCCATATTTTCTGACATTGTAGCAAGAGGATGACCACCACATGCCAAAGATGATTGCTGCCAAAGAATGATGAGATATAGCAACAAAATCCAATAGAAACCAATGCCAAAACATAGCCAATTGTAAGGAATGCGAACATATAACAGATTATGAGTACAATAACAATTGCTCCTTGGTCAACATATATCATGCCCATAAAACCAGAGAGAGACCCCCACACTACAACAAGCTTTCAAGCTGCAAACCAAGGTGATGATGTTGGCAAGACCCCTTCAAGCTACATTCTAGCACAACATTCTAGTGCTTTTCATTCACATAACACACATTTTCGATCTTCATACCTATAGTCAAACATCTATTCCATACAATGAAGATATGTTAGCGCCAAAAAATCAATCACAAACAGAGTTAACATTGCCATTTGTTCCTTGTAGACCTCCTAAGTTCTCCACTTCTTGAGGTTTCTGGTTCTTCACATTCAGGATCAAATCTTGGTGTTTCTTCCACTTCAACCTGCACTTCATTATTCTCTTGCTCATCAAATATCTGAACCTTTGATTTACCTTTCCTTTGGCTCACAATTTCTTCATCATCTGTATTAATATTGATAGTACCTGCATACCAAGTACCTTGCTCATCAAATGTAACATCTTTTGATACAAGAAAATGTTTTGTGGATGGATTCCACAACCTATATCCCATCTGCTTATCATCATAACCAATAAACACATATTTTTCAGCTTTAGGTTCCAATTTGTGCCTTAATTGTGATGGCACATATGCATAGGCCAAACATCCAAATACTTTGCAATGATCTAGTGTAGGTCTCTTACCCCACCATGACTCATATGGTGTCATACCCTACAAGGCTTTACAAGGTAGCCTATTGACCAAATAAGTAGCTGTATTTACAGCCTCAGCCCACAAATAATTTGGGCAATTTTTCTCCTTCATCATGGATCTTGCAAACTCAACAAGAGTCCTATTCCTCCTTTCTGCTACACCATTTTGTTGAGGAGAGTACCTGCAAGTAACCTCTCTTTTTATACCTGCATTCCACAAGTAATCACTGAACTCATTAGAGAAATACTCTCCCCCTCCATCTGACCTTAGTCTCTTCAACTTATGTCCTGTAATTCTCTCTGCATACATATGATAATGTTTGAAAGTATTGAATACTTCTGACTTATCTTTGATCACATAGATAGTGATCCATCTGGTAGCATCATCAACATAAATCACATAATACCTTGAGCCATTGATACTGAAGTCCTTTGATGGTCCCCACACATCTGTGTGTACCAACTCAAGTTTCTCTGAATACATAAACCCATGCTTAGAATAGGGTTTCTTATGAGCCTTACCTAATTGACATGCCTCACATCTGTATGTCATATGTTGACCTGCAACATTAGGCAATCCTGTTGATATATTTAGGTAGTGATGTGTGTGAACACTCTAGGACCGCCGGGGCACTTTTTTCCCTCTTTAGGAGGTTTTTTTCCCCCGGCTTGTATATACGCCTATTGCCCTAATGGGCTACTTATCTTTGTACATTCTCTAGTAATACATTCAGTCTTGTGTGTTGTGCTCCAAGCTTCTTCCTCTTCCTTGTGTTGTTCGCGTGCTTCCGCAGACGTCTAACTCCAACAATTGGTATCAGAGCAGGTCGTTGATTCTTCTAGGGCGTCGTCGACACTCCTCCGTTTGCAGTCTCAGATTCGCACAAAATTTGGTGAGCATACTCAGGGTGTTTTCGAGGTCAAAACAGCTTTGCTGTGTGCCGAAATCGCGATCTGAGCTCGTTTCGGCCTCCGAATGCACTATCGCAGTGCTTGTGCAGGCTATTTCGTCCTTTTGTGCCAAAGGTATATACCAGTTTCTGTTCGCCAGTTTAAGCGTCTCGAAGTCTGCTACAGGTCTAGCAGAACTCGTCTGGGCAGTTCTGTTCAACTTTTTGAGATATAGTCAATTTTCTGCATCAAGGTATTTTAGTCACCGGCCATGGCTGAAAGCAGTGATGTATTCCGTATGTTGGCTGTTGAGGATAAGTTGGATGGTACCAACTACCCATTATGGGCTTATATGATGCGACATGTACTGGTTGCAAAAGGATTGTGGAACATTGTGCAGGGTGTTGAAAGACGTCCTGTTATACCTGTAACGACAGGTACTGCAAATACAGGTGTTGGAGCTGATGAAGATGGTGTCGAAGATGATATTCCGCAGATTCCTGTTCGTGCTGCTGTTTCTGTTGCACCTACTACAGAGCAGATTCGTTGGGATGGCAGAGATGCCCAGGCACATGCATTGATAGCTTTGTCTATCAAACGTGCCATTATTCCTCACATTCGCTCTTGCAGAACAGCAAAGGATGCTTGGGATACACTTACCACTTTGTACCAGGCTAGGAATGAGGCTCGTGTTGCTTACCTCCGAAAACAGTTGGAGAGTGAGCACATGAATGAAGGTGATTCGATGGACAGTTTTCTTACAAAGATCAAAGACCTGAAGGAACAATTGATTTTTGCTGATGAGGTTATACCAGATAGCTCACTTGTGCAGACCGTTCTGAATGGCCTTCCTGATTCATATCAGAGTTTTGCCTCTACTCTTCGATTGACGATGAAAGGCAATCCGAATGCCTTGTCATTTGAGGAATTAGTCTCTGTTCTGTTGCAGGAAGATCAGTCCAGGCAGAACAGGTCCATTATGCGTGTTGCAGATCAAGCTTTCCTGGCTAGTCAGAAGGGCAAAGGAAAATGGAGCTCCTCTACTAGTAAGCAGAAATCTGCAAATGTTGCACAATCGAAGAACCAGGATAAAGATGAGAAGAAATCAGAAAAGCAGAAATTGTTCTGCAAGTACTGTAAAGGAAATGATCATATTATAAAGAACTGTCCAAAATTGGCTGCTAAAGAGGCAAAGAAGAAAGAGGTTGGAATGGTTGTTGCAAAGGCCTCTACACCAAAAACAGAGTCTGCAAATCTTGTGCAGGAAGAAGAATGGGCGTTTACTACTGTTTGCAGTTTTGACCCATCTTCTCATGATCAGTGCATGTCTGCAGTAGACTCAGATGTTTGGTACTTTGACAGTGGGGCAACCAAACATATTACCTCGCAGTGCAGTTTCTTCTCTTCACTCGAGCCTGCCCCTACAGGGAATACTGTCACATGCGCCAATAACTCCTCTTATCCTGTTATGGGAGTTGGTAAGATCATTTTGACTACTGCTGATGGTAGTTCTTTCACTTTGTCAGATGCTTTATTTGTGCCAGGGATCAAAAAGAACCTGTCATCAGTTTCTGCATTAGCCAAGATTGGCTTGGTTGTGAAATTCGTTGATGACAGGTGTACAGTCCATGATCTCTCAAATGGCGATGTGATTATTGCTTCTGGCATTTTATGTCGTGGGCTGTATAAGCTCATAGACTATGAAAAATCTGTGAATGATTCGGCATGTGCAGTTCATGATTCTCAGGCTATGTCAGATGCAAAGCTTTGGCATGCACGCTTTGGTCATCTGAATTTTGCTAGTTTGTTACGCCTGCAGAAATCTGAAATGGTGTCCTCTTTGCCCAAACTTGAGGCACCTGGAAAACATGTTTGTGAAGGCTGTATTTTGGGCAAAATGCAGCGTTCTTCCTTTCCAAAAGATGGTTCAGTTCGGGCTATGCAGAAATTGCAGCTTGTACATAGTGATGTCTGTGGTCCTATGCAGACACCCTCTTTTGGAAATTACCTTTACTTCCTGACTTTCATTGATGATTTTTCCAGGCATGCATGGGTATATCCACTCAAAGCAAAGTCCGAAGTGTTCATGTGCTTCAAACAGTTTTTGGTTTTGGCTGAAAATCCGTCAGCATGTAAAATGGGCACCCTCCGTTCTGATCGAGGGGGGGAATATATGTCTTCAGATTTTAATGCATTTCTGGCTGAACATGGGATAAAACACCAGTGTACAGTGCCGTATACACCTCAACAGAATGGAGTTGCTGAACGAAAGAACAGGTCACTCATGGAGATGGCGAGGTGCATGGTCAAAAGTCAGGCTTTACCACATAGTTTCTGGCTTGAGGCTGTCATGTGTGCAGCATATGTACTGAACAGGTGTCCCACGAAAGCGTTGCAGTCTATCACTCCATATGAGGCTTGGCATGACCGCAAGCCATCTGTTGCTCATCTGCGTGTTTTTGGTTGTTTGGCATATGCATTAGTGCCTGAACAACATCACAGAAAATTGGATGATAAGGCAGTAAAATGTATTTTTGTTGGGTACACTTCTGAAAGTAAAGGCTATCGTCTGTATCATCCACAGACTAAACGCATTCTGGTTAGCCGTGATGTTGTCTTTGTGGAAGATGCTATTCAGCCATTGCTTTCATGTACTAAGGAGACATCTGTTAGCTCCAAAGACATGTATGATACTTTGATGCCTCTTTTTACAGGTGGACAGGCTAGCGTTGGTCCTAATGAGGCAACTTCTCAGCCTTTGCAGGTTTCATATAATGATGCAGATCATGCCATTTCTGATGCAGATTTACGTGATGCACTTGTTGATGAGAGAGCTGATATTGAACAGGCAAAAACTATGCCAAAATGGCTGGTGCAAACTGTGAAGAGATGGATAGGTATGTGTTGAAGATGAAGAGGTGTTGCAAAATCTTTGCTCTACACCAGCCAAATGAACTCCAGGAGTAGATGGTGGGCCCTTTTAGCTTGCCAATGGATGTATTAGACACCCTATGTACCTTGGAAGATCACTCTCAAAAAGATAGATCAAAACAGATAAGTTGGAGTTAGCTCAGAGGTGAAAACTTGCTATTCTTGGTTGATACACCTGTCCAGTGTTTTACATAATTCTCTGAGCACAGCAGCAATTAGATTAATTCCTCTTGGGGAAGGCTAGGTAGCTTAAAGAGCTAACTTTAGAGAGTAATCTCATCAAAAATAACAAACCACACACTGAGAATGACTTTTAACAAGTGATGACATCATCCCGATTTTCACGGGCTGCTATAGAAATAGACCAATGAGTAGAAAAATTAACATAACTCAAGATGTAAGAATCCAATGATCATGAAAATTTGTATGCTTATACTAGACAGTAAGCTGAATCCAACAAGCTTGAAATCACTGAATTTGGATGAGTAAACACTGAGAAATGACTCTGACAAGATGACTGAAAAAGTCGGGTACCTGACAGAGAAGTGAAGATGAACATACCCTGTTGACTTCAAATGAACATAACTGAAGATTCCAACGTCCAAATGACATGAAAATTTGTGAGCATATAGTAGACTTATAGAGCTAACTTTACCAAGTTAAATCACTGAAAATGATGAACCAAGTGCAGAGAAACAATCTCTGCAAGCTGACTGAGAAAAACTGAAGTAATGGCAGTGAGTAGTACACATCACAAGAACATGGAAAGATGAACTCAAATAATCATGAAAATGAAAGTATATTGCTTGTACAATACAATGACTTACTGATACATATGTGTGCCTTGTAATCACATCTTGATATGGCATAAAGCTCAGCTCTTGGAGGTCTTCACATAGGTCTCTCTAACCACGACTAAAACTGCCATCTATTTATAGTTGAGTTTGGGAGGCTAACTTCCCTCAATCACTCTCCAATCAATCAATGATTGATTTGATTCTCTACCTACCACAAATCACGAATTCGTGGCTCCTCTTTCCATTATTGATCATGTGGGCTCAACCACTTAAGATTCTCTTACTTTTACATTAAGTAAACTCTTAAAAAGTTACAAGAGGTAGTTCACAAGTGAACTTTACATAGTCTTCATTTTAAAGCTTTTTCTATGACTTTGTGGGACTCAAACCAATACTTAGGCTTGTCATAGACTTGCTCCAACAACTCCCCCTCAAGCCAAGTATGCTTGAGGTCTTCAATCTTCCAAGATTACCTGCAAACCTATCATAGCCTTGAATTTGCAAAGCTTTGTACCATCCAATGCTTTGGTTAGAATATCTGCACATTGTTGATGAGTGGACACATATGATATTTGAATCTCTTTGCTTAGAACCTTCTCTCGTACATAGTGATAATGAACTTCAATATGTTTAGTCCTTGCATGAAAAATGAATAGAACTCATATTGTCACCAAAAATAGTTGGAGTTCCAAACTCCAATCCAATATCTTTGAATAATGTCTTCATCCACATAGCTTCTTGTGTAGCTATAGCAAGACCTCTATATTCAGCTTCAGTAGAAGAGAGAGCAACTGTGGGTTGCTTCTTGGATGACCATGAAATAAGCTTTGAACCTGCAAAGGTAAGATAACCTGAAGTGCTCCTTCTATCTTCCTTGGAGCCAGCCCAATCTGCATCAGAAAATAGCTTCAAACCTAAATCAGATACATAAGGATAGTAAAGTCCTTCATTTATGGTTCCTTTGAGATATTTGAGTATCCTTTTGGCAGCATCCATATGTGGTTTCCTTGGTGTGTGCATAAATTGGCTTAGCACACTCACACTGTAACATATATCTACTCTTGTCAATGTGGCATAGTTGAGACTACCCACTAGACTTTGATATGATGTGATGTCCTCTATGAGTTCACCTTCATGTGAGCTCAATTTGTGATTAACCTCCATTGGAGTACCTGCAATCTTACAATCTTGCATCTTGAATTTTGCCAACATGTCCTTAATGTACTTTCTTTGAGTGAGAAACAAACCATGATCTTTGTAGAAAACTTCCAAACCTAGGAAGTAGGTAAGTGAACCCAAATCACTTATCTTGAACTCTTCTCTCATCTGATCTTTGATCTTCTTCATACCATCTGCATCATTTCCTGTCAATATAATATCATCTACATATACACATAGGTAGATGACCTCGGAATTACTCTTTTTAATAAAGAGTGAAGGATCTGCTTTGCTTGGTTGAAAGCCTTTGTCCTGCAAGAATGAAACAAGCCTGAAATTCCAAGCTCTTGGAGCTTGCTTGAGACCATACAATGCTTTGTTAAGTTTACACACATAATTAGGATAAACTTGATTCTCAAAACCAGGTGGTTGTGCCATATATACCTCTTTTGTTATCCAACCATTCAAGAATGCATTCTTCACATCTAGTTGAAGTATCTTCCAATTCTTGGAAGAGGCAATACTAAGCAAAACCCTAATAGTAGGCATCTTTGCCACAGGAGAGAAAGTCTCCTCATAATCAATTCCCTGAGTTTGTGCAAAGCCTTTTGCTACAAGCCTTGCCTTATACCTGTTAATGGAACCATCAGAATTCTTCTTGAGTCTATAGACCCATCTTGAGCCTATTACCTTCATGGATGAAGTCTTGGGCACCAAATCCCAAGTGTTGTTTTCCTCGAGTGCTTCAATCTCTTCCTTCATTGCATGCTTCCATTCTGTTTTTGCTTTGGCCTCTTCAAATGATGATGGCTCCTCTTGGTTTATGTCCTGTGCTATGTAGATAGAATGTTTAGTTACTAATGAGGTGTCAAACCCATACCTTTCTGGTTTTTTCTTTTCCCTCATAGATCTTCTTAGGCCATGATGTGATGATTCTGCCTCATGTCCGAGTTCCTGCAATTTTGCTTTACCTTTAGACTTCCATGCTTTGATCTTTTCCATCTGACATTCTTCATCATCCTCTGAGGTGTCTTGTTCTTCAATCTTTGATTGTTCTCTACCAAGCTTTGGAAAATCTTCTTCAAGATCATATGGTAAATTGACCTTCCTGCATGAATCTTCATACCATGAATTGTTCTCATCAAAAACTACATCTCTGCTTACCAAGAATCCTTTGTTGGTAGGGTTGTATAACCTGTAGCCCTTTTGATTGTTGTCATATCCAATAAATACACACCTTTCTGCTTTTGGATCCATCTTGCCTCTAACCTGTGAAGGAACATGAGCAAAAGCAATACATCCAAAAATTTTACAATGATCTAAGCTTGGTCTTCTTCCATTCCAAGCCTCATATGGAGTCATTCCATCAAGGGATTTTGAAGGCAACCTGTTAATCAAGTAAGTGGCTGTAGATACAGCCTCGGCCCATAAGTAATTAGGTAAATGCTTTTCATTTAACATAGACCTTGCAGCTTCAACAATTGTCCTATTCCTCCTTTCTGCCACTCCATTTTGCTCAGGAGTGTACCTTGTAGTTACCTCTCTTTTGATTCCTCTTTCTTGAAGAAAAGAATCAAACTCATGGGAGAAGTATTCTCCCCCTCCATCTGACCTTAGCCTTTTTAGTGATTTACCTGTTTGATTCTCCACAAGAGCCAAATATCTTTTGAAACATGAAAAAACTTCATCTTTGTGTTTCATAAAGAATAGGATAGTCCATCTGCTGCAATCATCAATAAAGGAAACATAATACCTTGATCCTGATATTGAAGCTTCCTTGCTTGGTCCCCATACATCTGTATGAACCAACTCCAAGAGATCTCCATGCATATAACCTTTCTTCATGAATGGTAACCTGTGAGACTTTCCAAATTGACATGCACTACACTTATAAATCATATGTTGTTTTGATAAATTAGGAAGTCCAAGTACACTTTGGTCCCTGCAGATTTGTTTTAATGACCTTTCACCAATATGTGCTAACCTTTTGTGCCATACTTCCAATTCTGTGAGTGTCTGACTGCCATAATTAAAGAGAGCAATGTTTCTAGTGTCCTGTAATTCAAATGTGAACAATCTACCTGTCTTTTCACCTTTTGCAATTCTTCTGAATCCTTGACTTGGATCTTCAACAAATGCTCCTGCTTTTGTGAACCTGACTTGCAACCCTTTCTCTACTATCTGCCCAACACTTATCAAATTCTTTGTAATGGTAGGGACATAGAGTACCTTACTGAGTAGGTTGATGTTTCCATCAGGTGCTTTGACATTGCCTATTTTCTCCACAGGATGTTTTGTATCATCTCCTGTTTGTACCTCATGCTTATTCCTTGGATCTTCTAAATCTGATAGGAGTGCCACATTTCCTGCCACATGATTTGAACAACCTGAATCTATGTAGAAAACATGCTCATCAGATTTACCTTGTGGCATAGCCATGTTCATGATCAATAATGAATCCTCTTTGTTTGAGTCTTCTGTATAGTTATTGTAGTCTCTCCTTCCTTTGTAGCCTCCTTGATAGTTTGAATGATTGTAGTTGTTGTAGTTGCCATGGTAGTTGTTGAACCTTCCTCTTGAGTAGTCATAACTTCCTCTATTGTATCCTCTGCCTCTTTGATTCCTGGAATTCCTAAAGCAATTTTCAGTTGTATGATTAGTTAATCCACAAATAGAACATGAGTTGGAGTCTTGGGATCTCCCCCTGCCTTGTCTACCTCCTCTTCCTCTACCTCTGCCATGTCTTCCTCTACCTGCATAGTTAGCTTGATATGTACCTGCTTCATCATCCACTTTCTTTGCCTTTCCTTTGTTATCTTTAGACTTGCTTTTATCCGTGTATAAAGCTGAAGATTGATTACCTTTAGAGCTTTCTCCATTTTTTATAAGCTTTGCCTCTTGAGTAAGTAATTGTCCAATGAGTGTGTTGAAATCAGGTACATGCATGTCCATGTACAAATCCATAGCTGTGGTGAATGCTTCCCACTTATCATCTGCCTTCAAGCCATTGATGACCTGCCTTACAATTTGCTCTTCATCTATTACCTCTCCAATGCTTCCCAACTGATCCGCTATGTCCTTGAGCTTTGTGACAAAATCAGTCACATTTTGTTTGGGAGCCTTCTTGAGAGTTGTGAAATCCAGCCATAGTTGATGCTTCCTAGCTTTAGTACTTGAAGAAAAGAAAGCTTCAAGTGCATCCCACACTTCCTGAGATGTCTTACAACTTCTAATGTGAGGCAACAAAAAATCTGAGATAGAGTTGAGGAGATAAGACCTTGCAAGTGCATCCTTGGAGCACCATGTGCTCAATCTTTCTTGCTCTTCTTGTGTTGGTTGACTTTTGTTCCTGAAACTTGGCATAACTTCATCTCCAGCCACATAACCATATAAACTTCTACCTTGAAGATAAGCTTCCATCCTTAATGACCAAGCTGAGTAGTTACCTCTGTCCAATTTGTCAATTGATGAAGGAAATCCATCTGCCATGTTGTCCAACCTTGCTCTGATACCACTGTGAAGAGATGGATAGGTATGTGTTGAAGATGAAGAGGTGCTGCAAAATCTTTGCTCTACACCAGCCAAATGAACTCCAGGAGTAGATGGTGGGCCCTTTTAGCTTGCCAATGGATGTATTAGACACCCTATGTACCTTGGAAGATCACTCTCAAAAAGATAGATCAAAACAGATAAGTTGGAGTTAGCTCAGAGGTGAAAACTTGCTATTCTTGGTTGATACACCTGTCCAGTGTTTTACATAATTCTCTGAGCACAGCAGCAATTAGATTAATTCCTCTTGGGGAAGGCTAGGTAGCTTAAAGAGCTAACTTTAGAGAGTAATCTCATCAAAAATAACAAACCACACACTGAGAATGACTTTTAACAAGTGATGACATCATCCCGATTTTCACGGGCTGCTACAGAAATAGACCAGTGAGTAGAAAAATTAACATAACTCAAGATGTAAGAATCCAATGATCATGAAAATTTGTATGCTTATACTAGACAGTAAGTTGAATCCAACAAGTTTGAAATCACTGAATTTGGATGAGTAAACACTGAGAAATGACTCTGACAAGATGACTGAAAAAGTCGGGTACCTGACAGAGAAGTGAAGATGAACATACCCTGTTGACTTCAAATGAACATAACTGAAGATTCCAACGTCCAAATGACATGAAAATTTGTGAGCATATAGTAGACTTATAGAGCTAACTTTACCAAGTTAAATCACTGAAAATGATGAGCCAAGTGCAGAGAAACAATCTCTGCAAGCTGACTGAGAAAAACTGAAGTAATGGCAGTGAGTAGTACACATCACAAGAACATGGAAAGATGAACTCAAATAATCATGAAAATGAAAGTATATTGCTTGTACAATACAATGACTTACTGATACATATGTGTGCCTTGTAATCACATCTTGATATGGCATAAAGCTCAGCTCTTGGAGGTCTTCACATAGGTCTCTCTAACCACGACTAAAACTGCCATCTATTTATAGTTGAGTTTGGGAGGCTAACTTCCCTCAATCACTCTCCAATCAATCAATGATTGATTTGATTCTCTACCTACCACAAATCACGAATTCGTGGCTCCTCTTTCCATTATTGATCATGTGGGCTCAACCACTTAAGATTCTCTTACTTTTACATTAAGTAAACTCTTCAAAAGTTACAAGAGGTAGTTCACAAGTGAACTTTACATAGTCTTCATTTTAAAGCTTTTTCTATGACTTTGTGGGACTCAAACCAATACTTAGGCTTGTCATAGACTTGCTCCAACACAAACTTTGCGTGACAACAAATTAGATGCACCTTTGTCATATCGTACTCGTTCAGGCTCTCATAGTACCTCCTTTGCATCAGATTGCTATGCTATGGCTGCATCTAGTCTCTGTGATGAGAATGAGCCTGTTTCTTTTGATGAAGCACAAAATTCAGAAAATTGGATGGCTTCTATGCAATCTGAATATGATGCTATAATGAAGAATGGTACATGGTCTTTATGTGACTTGCCTCCTGGCAAGAAGGCCATTGGCACTAAGTGGGTATACAAGCTGAAGCGTAAACCTGATGGTACAGTTGACAGGTATAAGGCTAGGCTTGTTGCAAAGGGTTATGCACAGGAAAGAGGCATTGATTTTGATGAGACCTTTGCACCTACATGCCGTATGACTATTGTTCGGAGCATTTGTGCACTTGCAGCCCATCATGGTTGGAATGTACATCAGTTGGACATTAAAACAGCATTTCTGAATGGTGACTTGCATGAAGAAGTGTATGTTTTTCAGCCCCGTGGCTTTGTGCAGAAAGGGCATGAAAACCAGGTGTGCAGGTTAAAGAAGGCGTTATATGGTTTAAAGCAAGCACCACGTGCTTGGTATGAGAAAATACATGCCTATCTGATTGCACATGGTTTTGAGAACAGTCCAACTGAAAGCACCTTATATGTTAAGCGTGCTAATGATGTGCTTTTGATCATTGTTGTCTATGTAGACGACATGCTGCTCACTGGTCCTCTTGAGAAGCATATTGCTGATTTCAAGGCTGATTTGCATGCCTCATTTGAGATGTCTGATTTGGGGCATTTGCATCACTATTTCGGCATTCAGTTTATGCAAGTTGATGGTGGAATGGCTTTGTGTCAAACGAAATATATTGACACATTATTGCAGCGTTTTGGCCTTGAAGACTGTAAGCCTATTGCCACTCCTATGGAGACAGGTTTACGATTGAGTCTTCATGATGCTGGAGATGCATTTGATGCTGTTCTCTATCAGCAGGCTGTTGGATGCTTGATTTACTTATGCATTACTCGGCCAAATATTCAGTTTGCTGTCTCACAGATGAGCAGGTTTATGCATTGCCCAGGAGTCACGCATTGGAAAGCGGTTAAGCGCATCTTTCGCTACTTGAGTGGTACTCGGCTACTTGGCTTGTTTTATCCCAAGGGGGGATCACTACCGCCAGATTTGCATGCTTTTTCTGACTCAGATTGGGCTGGTTGCTATGACACTCGTGTGTCCACCAGTGGTTTTTGCTTCATGCTTGGTAGCTCATGTATATCTTGGTTGAGCAAGAAGCAGCCTACTGTGGCCACTTCCAGTTGTGAGGCTGAGTATAGGGCAGCTTTCACAGCGACTGTTGAGTGTGTGTGGCTCAGACGCCTTATGGCTGATTTGGGTGTTGGCAGTCTTCTGCCACCACCATCTTCACTGACAGTCAGAGCGCATTGGCAGTTGCGAGGAACCCTGTGTTCCATGCTCGCACTAAGCACATTGAGGTGCATTATCACTATGTCAGGGAGAGGTTCTTTGCTGGGGAGATCAGCTTGGCATATGTGCCCACGTAGGAGAACATTGCAGACCTTTTCACGAAGGCTCTGCCTAGGGAGAAGTTTGAAGCTTTCCGCAAAGCTTTGGGCTTACTTCCTTTTGTGGAGTGATTTCCACATAGCTCGGCACTTCCTTATACATGAGTGCTAGCT
This sequence comes from Ceratopteris richardii, assembly GCA_020310875.1. NCBI lineage: Eukaryota > Viridiplantae > Streptophyta > Polypodiopsida > Polypodiales > Pteridaceae > Ceratopteris > Ceratopteris richardii. Next base: position 94,490,664 of record CM035425.1, on the reverse strand, counting down.
CCTTGTTCACCGCATCACTCCCAGGGGGGATTTGTTGATATATTTAGGTAGTGATGTGTGTGAACACTCTAGGACCGCCGGGGAACTTTTTTCCCTCTTTAGGAGGTTTTTTTCCCCCGGCTTGTATATACGCCTATTGCCCTAATGGGCTACTTATCTTTGTACATTCTCTAGTAATACATTCAGTCTTGTGTGTTGTGCTCCAAGCTTCTTCCTCTTCCTTGTGCTGTTCGCGTGCTTCCGCAGACGTCTAACTCCAACAAATCCAAGCACTGAACCATTATTAATCATGTCTTTAATACCTCTTTCATTGAAATGTCCAAGTCTCTTGTGCCAAAGATCTAACTCAGAGATCTTATGTCCTCCATAAGTGAACAAGGCATGACCAACATTACCTTGAACCTTCAATGTGAACAATCTTCCTTCTTTCTTCCCTAAAACAATTTGTTTATACCCATTGCTAGGGTCTTCCACAAACACTCCTTCATTAGTGAACCTCACTTCATAACCTTTTTCCACAATTTTTCCTACACTTATCAAATTCTTAGGAATTGTAGGAACATACAAGACCTTACTCAATAAGGTGCTACCATCCTTGGCTCTGACTGATCCAATTGACTTCACATTGTGCTTTGTGTTGTCACCTGTTTGAACAACATGATTAGATACCTTATTCTCCAAATCAGTCATCAAGGCTATATTACCACTCAGGTGATTGCTACACCCTGAGTCAATGTAGAAGACTCTTTGATCTTCATTCTGCCTTTCACAAGTTGCATTCATTATCAATGTTGAATCTTCCTTCTGATCTGAAGCATAATTGTAGTAGGTATTGTTATATTGTTGACTTTGGAAACCTCTACCTGCATTTCTTCCAAAGTAACCCCTACTACCTCTACCTCTGAAATTACCTCTTTGATTTCTGCCACCTCTTCCTCTTGAATTATAGTTCTGATTGTATCCTCCATTACTTTGAGTGTTATGCCAACAATCATTGGCTAAATGATTTGTCTTACCACAAATCCAGCAAGCTTTGGATCCATCTTTATTACTCCTGCCTCTTCCTCTACCTTTGCCACCTCCTCTTGCTCTTAGGAAGTTGGTTTGACTAGTTGTGCCTTCTTCTTCATTTGCTTGTTGCTTTCCTTTGTTAGTTTTCTTCTTGTCTTTAGAGTACATTGCATGACCTACACTCTTGTCAACATCTCCTTTGATATCATTCTCAAAAGTTAGCATATGTTCTAACAATTGATTCAAATCAGGATTGAAATGATCCAATGAAAGTTATGTGGACAAAATAAAAGGTTTCCACTTCTCATCACCTCTTAGTCCTGTGAGAATTTGCCTTACCAATTTATCTTCTTCAATGTCTTCATCCACTGCTCCTAATGCATCTGCAATGTCCTTCATCTTTGTCACATAATCAGATATTGATTGTGAAGCCTTCTTCTTGAAAGTAGTAAACTCTGCCCATAAAGATGCCTTTCTTGACTTTGTAGTGTTTTGGAAATGCTCCTCCAAAGCATTCCATATCTCACTTGCACTTTCAAGACCTCTAATGTGAGGTAGCAAGTAGTCATTGACTACCATATAGATTATGCTCCTAGCTTGAGCATCTCTTTTCGTCCAATTCTTCAAATCTGATAATTCTTCCCTAGTTGGAACACTAGGATCTCTGAATTGTGGCTTTTCTTCTTCTCCCGTAATGTAAGCTATCAAATCTTTGCTCATTAGATGAGCTTCCATCCTCATTGACCATGCAGGATAGTTTTCTCTATCCAATTTCTCTATCTGAAGAGAATCTCCCATCTTCCTTCACCTGTATTAACAGATCTTTAAACTTTATGAAGAATAAATGTACCTTGACTTCGAATATTACTTCTTCTGATCCTTTTGACAACTTCAATGTGTCTTGCTTCAAGCTTTCTTCAATCTTTGTCCTTTTGGTCTTTCAAGATGTAAAGTTTGTATTTCTGCAGTAGTCGGAGTCTCCCTTTCCTTGATTCTGATGCTTCCTGCTCTGATACCACTGATGGAGAGTGTTAATCTCCAAAAGAACAACCTACTCTTGAACTTAGAACACCTCTATATCAAGAGTAAGTCAAAACCTTCACCAATTTAAGAGATCAATGACCAAATATCAAATTCTTGAACAAACTGTGAAGAAGGAAATTACTCAGAAAGTCTGCTGCATATATCTTTCTCATTGACTGAGTAAATGTGTAAAGTTTTTTATGAAACTTTGCACAAGGTTTCGCCTAAAGATTGCGCACCTCCTCCAAGTCAAATCACTCCAAAAGATTCAGTAGATCTTGAGAAATCTACTTCACAAGTTACCTATGTCTAAATCTGCATTTCTGAGAAGTCGATTTGGACACCCCTAACTTCTTAGCTTTAGTTCTCACAATGTCGAACCCATTTTATCAAATCCTTTTGGCTGTAGATAGCTTATCTCTCAACTTAGATTTTGAGCTATCATATGTGTAAAACTTTACACTGTGCACTGAGCACTACTCATTTCATTGAACTCAAAATCTGCGCCTGTTTCAGGAGACTGTGAACATTCTTTACATATGAATGTTCCTACACACAATTCTCTTAGCCTGATCACAATTGGAAGCTAAAACTTTATACAGAGATCTATCAACTCTAGACTTAGACTTGTACAAAAGCATTCCACAAAAGCTTTACCACAGAAGGAGAAGACACGAAAACTTCGGGCGCAACTTTTCTTCTATTCCTCAGAAAATCAGAATTGAGTTGTGAGAGAGACTTCTTCACATTCCTATGAACTCTAATGAGTCTTACAACTTACAAATGCACTATTCTCATACTCTCCTGTTGTCTCCTGCTTTGCCCCGACATTTTTCCAAAGTATTTATAGGCAAATATGTACAAGCTTATAACTAGACAAAAGTATAAGTGATCTATGTCTTCACTAATGTACATATGTGTACATATCATTCATCCTGTGAATGTAACCACCTTCTTTGCTTCAAGACTTGATCTTATCTCCATCTTTTTGTCTTCCAAACTTCAATTGGTGATTGGTCTGCACCAACAGATTTTGGGAGCATCCTATGGCAAGTAATCTTGCCTTGTACCTGCAAAGTGAATCATCTAAGTTTCTTTTAACTTTATATACCCATCTGCAACCAATTACCTTTGATTGGGTGACATTGGAACCAAATCCCAAGTTTCCATCTCCTTCAATGCATCTATTTTATCATGCTTTCTTCCTAAGTGATGAGGATCAGAATCAAGATCATATTGTAGAGCTACCTTTTATTTGTCTTCATCATACCAAGACCTATATTCTTCAAACACAACATCTCTGCTTGTATTGAATTGCTTGGTTGAAATATTATAGAACCTATGCTGTTTGAGTTAAATCATACCCAATAACACTACCTTTGTTGCCTTTTCATCTAGCTTACCTCTTATTTGTGATGGTACATGAACATAAGCTAACCAACCAAACATCTTGCAATGTCCAAGACTAGGTTTTCTTCCATACCATGCTTCATAAGAAGTCATACCTTGAAGTGATTTGGATGGTGGTCTATTGACAAGGTACACACCAGTTGAAATAGCCTCTGCCCATAGATAATGTGGCAACCTCTTCTCTTCAAGCATTGTTATGGCTGATCCAACCAATGTCTTGTTTCTTGTCTCTGCAATTCCATTCAATTGAGGAGAGTACATGGTAGTCACTTCCCTTTTAATACCTTTATCCTACAAGAACTCATCAAAATCTTTGGAGAAGTATTTTCCCCCTCTATCAAATATGAGCTTCTTGAGTGATCTAACTGTATGGTTCTCGACATGTGCTAGATAATTTTTTAAGCAATCAAACACTTCATTCTTACTTTGGATAAAGTACAGAATAGTCCATCTACTATGGTCATCAATAAATGAGACATAATATCTTGATCCTGTAAATGAAGGTTCTTAGCTTGGCCCCCATACATCTGTATGTACTAACTCCAATAAGTTGTTGTGAATGTAGCCTTTATGGTTGAATGGTTGTCTTTGTGCCTTCCCAATCTGACATGCATCACATCTATTGATCATGTGTTCCTTTTATATGTTTGGAAATCCAAGAACACTTTGATCCCTACATATATCCTTCAAGGTTCTTTCATTCACATGAGCTAGCCTCTTATGCGACACTTCAAGTTCACTGAGGGTTTGAGACCCAAAGTTGAATAGGGATATGTTTTTGGTTTCTCCTACTTCAAAAGTGAAGAGCCTACCATGCTTCTCACCCCTGGCTATCTTCTTGAAGCCTTGACATGGATCTTCCACTAAAGCTCCATGTTGGGTGAACCTAACTTGCAAGCCTTTTTAACTATTTGGTAGGTTTTTTGTAATAGTCGGAACATAGATTACCTTGCTCAAAATATTTGTCTTTCCATTGGAAGCTTTAACATTACCAATCTTCTCCACACTATTCTTTGTGTCATCCCCTGTTTGAACTTCATGTCTATGCTTGGACTTTCCAAATCAAATAAGAGAGTTATGTTGCCTGTAACATGATTTGAACATCTTGAATCTATGTGGAATAAATGATCATCTTCTTCACACTCCTTTTGGCTTAGATTCATCAAGATCAATGAGTCTTCATGTTGTTGATCTTCAAAATAATTGTTGTAGTCCCTTCTGTTATAGTCTCTATTGTTATTGTTGAAGTTTTGTCCACCTCTACCTCTATTGTTGCCATATCACCTCTTCAACTTCCTTTCTAGGTCTTCCCGTTGAACCAGCAACTCTAAGTGGTGTGGTTGGTCATATCAGATATGGCACAAGGTTGAACATTCTAGCCTTTGTTTTTGTCATGCTTTGGTCCTTTCTTCTTCCCTTTCCACTTGCTCTTGCCTGCAAAGTTGGCTTGGGAATTCTCCTCTTCATCTTCTTCCTTCTTCTTGCCTTTCACCTTCTTGTCCTTCTTATCTACATATAGAGCACTAATTACCTTCCTTTATGCTATTTTTGGCCTCTTTATTGAAGATTTGTCCAAGAAATATGTTGAAGTCTGTAGTTTGCACATCCATGATGAGATCATAGGCTATGATGAAAGACTTCCATTGCTTGTCACCTTTGAGAAATAGCCTCATGATGGCCTCTTCTTCAATCATCTCTCCAATGGATGCCAATTGATCAACAAACTCCTTGACCTTTGTAACAAACTCAATGATGGTTTGTTTTGGAGTCTTCTTCATTTGGTTGAACTCATTCCAAAGATGGTTCTTCCTTGCTTTTGTACTAGCATAAAATAAAGTCTCTAGGGCATCCCAAGTCTCTTAAGATGTCGTGCATCCTCTAATATGTGGTAATAGAAAATGAGAGATAGATTTGAGTATGTATGACCTTTTTTGAGCATCCCTTGCACACCAAAGTGTGATCTTATCTATTTCCTCTTGATTAGGTCCTCCTTTGGATCTTGGAATAGGCATTGCTTCATCACCTAATACAATCCCATATAGATTTCTTCCTTGCAAATAAGCCTGCATTCTGATTTTTTAAGCAGAATAATTGTGTCTATCAAGATTCTCAATGGAAAGCCATCTCCCATCTTGAAATTGCTTTGATACCACTGAAAGAAGTTGGAGAAGCTTGGAGAGGCTTGGAGAGTTGAGTTGTCAAGTGGTGAAGTTGGTCCAGAAACCAGCATAGGATCAACCCTAGCTCTTTAGATATGTAAATTAGACCTTGTAGGCTTGTGATTAGTGCAATAAAACCCAATATGTACTTAGGAATATCAATAAGAACAAGTTGATGAAAAACAAATAACTTGCACCTTGACTAATTCACAAAACCTTCTAAAAATGGATGGAAGTTATGACTTCAAACACTGAGAGTAGCCAGCACAGTTACAATCGGAAACATTCTTCTTAAGAGTTTTTCGTAAATAGATTTGGCTTGCTAAAATGCATGAAAGACCTAATTTATATCAATTAGTGAAGGAGAAAACACCTTAACACTGATTGGATGTCATCCCGATTTTTCAAGGATGTGCAAACAATGAGCCCGAGAATTGTAAAACTCATATTTCTCTAAAATTACAGAACCAAATGACTTGAAAATTTGTATACATAAATTAGGTAGTCACATCTTCCCAATGAATGCTTTAAAAGTTGATTCAAATCTCTATAGAGAGAGCAGCAATCTCTGCAAGTAGAATGAGTCTAAAGATGAAGGAGCAGAGAATAGAGATGGCACCAAGCAATGATCAAAGAGTATATTTATTGCTTCAAATCAACACTCTAACTAATTTACATATGTTTTGGAGTCTTTATATATACTCTTGAGGATATGACCATGCTTTTCTTCATGAATTTGAATTCAAAATTAGGCAAGTTTGGTAGTTTAGATTGACTGGAATCTTTTCCTACAATCTGGGAAAAGAGAAAGTTGAAGTCATATCTACTTCTTGAATTATTGATTGAGAATCAATATCAACCACTTATAACTCGTGGCTTTTAGGCTTTTTACTCTTTCCTTTTACAAAGCTAAATACCTTGAACCTTACAAGAAATGATCTTAAGTGATCAACCAATAAATACAAAGAAATAATGTGCACATAAGTGTTATCCTTCAAGATACATATATGGCACCATGAAAATGATGGATTTGATGTAGAGCATATCCACCTCAAGTGTTACCATTAGTGCCCATGTGAAAGGCCAAATGGCCACCGAACACTTCTTTGTATATGTTCTTTAATATAACATATAGTGGCCTGGTCAGTCGCAGACTGTAAGTTCAACCGCAATTAAGACCTAAGAAGTCTTTGTACTCCCTGTGTACTGTGCTTTTTCTGCGTATTTTGCAACTCTGTGCAGAGTATTGTGTGTGGCCTTTAGGAGCTCAGTTTTCTACTCCGAGCATATCGTTGTGGAGCTCTCAAGAAGGAGAGTGCACTGTGGTGCATCACCATCAAATTACTTCATTGGTATCAGAGCAGTTCGACAGAGAAAGCTTTGTTCCTTTTGTGTGAGCGAAGCAAGCACCCTCCCTCGCTTTCTCCAAGGCTTACGACTAAGGCGGTGACCAAGGCATAGACCTTGGCATACCTTGGCATACCTTTTCATCCGAGTCACCGAAGTCACCATTGGTGCCGTTGGCTGTGCGCGAGGGAGGACCTCAATGATCAAGGAAGATAGAGTTTCCCAGTACTTCCCGGGAGGTCACCCATCCCAGTACTGTTCCCCCTAGAGCTCGCTTAACCGTGGCAATCTCTTGCCACTAAGCTACACTCTTGTGGTGTCTGAAGAAGGGGAAATACTAAGGTTGACATTACCTTGAACATGTTTTGGTCCCTCAAAGCTTCATTCTTTGCTTTCAAAGCCTATTTTTGAAGCATTTTTGGGTGTCTTTTGGAGCCATTTTGGAGTACTGTCGTACATAGTTCTCTTCACACAGGTCCAAGAACATCAAGAAGAGTGTTCTTTGTACTTCTCCGACAGTAAATATTAACCTTTGGGGATGTGTTTTCAGCCACACCCGTAAAACTACAGGTTTCTCAAAAATTTTTCAGTTTTGGTGGGAGCAACCGCTGCAAATTTTATGTAGGTTTTTGAGCCTAAAACATCAGATTTGACAAACACTTGTAGGTGTTGTTGGCTAGTTTTTGGGCTGTGCATTCAGCCTTTTAGTGTCGTTTTACTGCATATATTGAGCACATACACACCATGTACGCTTTTGTGGATACCGCTTATGTACGTCCATGTGGTCATTGATATAGCGATTAGGTTTTTTGCATAAAGCCTTTTACATTTGAAAAAGAGGGTCATGGTGAGGTTTTCTTAACTCGGAGACACCCAGATGTCAGGATCTCTTTGGTGATGCAAGTGGAAGACTTTCCAAGCCTCAGCATAGGAGATGTATGATAGTTGTTCATAGGTGCTCGATAAGCCTAGTTGGCTTCTATTGGGTAACTCATTATATGCAATGGAGTCAATGATTCACTATGTAGGTAAACATGTCAGTGCTCATTTTCCAAAGGATACTCTGGCAAAATTTTTCCAAATTTCTAGTTTAGTCAACTATATAGTGGTCAATTTACTCCTCTATACACTTATTTGTTGGTGTTTGGACTCTTCTAGCTCCATTATCATTCTATTCAGTTCTCTACCATCATGGCATCAGAGGTCTTCTCAAGCACATTTGGTGGATCACGATCTAGTGCTAGTGTTCTGAGGAGGAGCTATAACTTGCAGGGCAAAGACCATTTTGAGATCCAAAAATTTGATGGCACAAACTTTGCTCTATGGAAGAATCATATTAAAGATGTGCTAATTCAAAGGAGGCAATGGAAGCGAGTAAATGGGATTTCAAAGAAGCTTGTTGACATGGATGAAGATGATTGGGATGAATTAGATGAAATGGCCAGGTCTACCATTCGCTTGCACTTGGCAAATAATGTTTACTTTACAATATTTGACTGTGAAAGTGCAGAGGAGCTTTGGAAGAAGTTATGCAATACATATGAAAAAGAGACAGCATCAAGTAAAGTGTATCTGATGAGAAAACTATATGAACTTCTCATGAAGGACATAGATAATGTTGTTGCTCACCTAAATGAGTTTGCGGCTATATTCTCCCATTTACAGGCTTAGAAAATGGATATGGATAATGAAATGAAAGCAGTATTGCTGTTATGCACCTTGCCATCATCATGGGATACATTTTGCATAGCTATTAGCAATAGTGCACCTGGTGGTAAACTCGTCTATGATGACATATGTGGAGCACTCTTGAGTGAGGAGATTCGTAGAAAATCTATGGTTGGCACTTAGAGTGGAGATGCATATGATGTTTGTGATTCTTACCATGGAAAGAATCAGCAACGTGGCAGGAGCAAGAACAAGGAAAAGAATGGTCAACGGAATAAGAGTAGAAGTAAATCAAGGAAGAGGGATATTGAATGCCATTATTGTCATAAGAAAGGACATATGAAGAAAGATTGTTATGCATTAAAGAATTGTAAAGGTAAAGGACAGAACGTTGATGGGTTGGAATCCATTTTTGGGTCTTGGAAGCTCTTGTAACAGAAACCATTTTTGGGTCTTAGAAGCTCTAGTATTACTTTAATCTTATCTTCATCAGTGGAAATTCCATTCTTGGATACTATATGTCCTAGGATTTTTCCTTGTCTCACCATAAAGGCGCATTTCTTAGGATTCAGGCACACTCAATATTGCCGACACTTCTCAAATATCCTTCATGACTCTGGAATATGTGCTTTAAGTGCAGTGTACATTAGGTTCGCATACTTTGGCCCATAGGTGTTGTCATATCCTTCATGGCCATAGTATTGTTGGTCATAAGTTTGGTCATACTCCATTAGACTAGTGGCATAGGGGTAGTAATCTCCTTGGGTTTGCTCGTATCCTTGATTCGTTGTTTTTGTACTAGCTAAAGGTGTAGCTAGTACTATGGCTCTTTCCATGCTTTCCTCTGGTTGAGTATATTTAACTGGCATTACATTTTGAGGATGGGGTGGTTGTTGTCCTAGTACTGGCTGTGATTGTCCAAATCCACCTTTCTCATAAGGTCTAGGTGCTCCTGCTGGGCCTGGATAGGGGTTGTATCTTGGGATCTCTCTTCCTAGTTCTCTAGGAGGGTATCCATAAGGCCTATACTGAGGGTGATTCATGGGCCTTGATTGCCTGTTAAATGCGTAGATTTTAGTAGTATGGTTAGTGTACTTATGCTCAATATGGCAATATAGGTTGGGTCTTTGAGGTGGCTGCCTATTGTATGGGTAAGCTTGAGGCATGCCTATTCCTCCTCTTGCACACATGTAAGATGGATGATCTCCACCGCATAGGCTGCATCGTCGTAACATGGGTATTCTCATTGGTGGGTTCTGGTAATTCCTCTGTCCATGGACTCCTAACTTCTTGGCTACGAGTTCTGCTAGTTCCTCCACATTACTGGAGTTAGATGTCACTATACTTCTGGTGTCTTCTGATTTAGTAGGGCTTGGGGTACTTTTGAGGTCATTACCTAGGTTTTCTTCTAGGTCAATACATTCTTGAAGACACTCGCTCAGGGTTTGGAGCCATTTCACATACACTAGGTCTCTCAATGTCCCATTCGTCAATCCGTCCAAGAATAGTGATATCGTTTTTTGCGGGGATGTTCTTTCTGTTGTTGGGCATCTATCGACATATTGATTAAATATTCAAGCCGCTATTTTCACGATTTCATTTGGGTTTTGTTTGAAGCTATGGATTAAGGATGACAAGTTTTGTTTAATCCCTCTCTTGGTGAATTCTCCAATGAACTCTTGGAAAAATTGCTCAATATTTACACAAGGAAGAAGATGATCTCTCAATCCATAGTGCGGGTTCAAGTGACCAATCATGGATGCACGAAGATGCTCAACTATGGATGTGTAAGGAAGCAAAGCGAGAAGAGAGAAAAACTCAAATATGGTCTGTTGGACATCAAAATTACCGACCCATAGATGATCCTATGTATATGCCTCAAGTTTTTTCGGATGAAGCATTCGAGCCACACAATTGGATGGAGATTCTAGCCACATTAGATGTGTGTGTAAATGAGGAGGTACTAACCATGAATGAATGTGTGGATGAAGAAGGTTATGATGTAAGTTTTTACATGGTAGTCCTTCAGGAGGTAGAGGCAGGATAATTTTTAGAAAAAGAATGGAAAGAAGAGTATGAAAGCATAGAGATGGAACCAGAATTTGATTCGGAGGAGTGATACTTAGAAGGCATCCAAGCCAATGACGAAGAAAGAACACCCAAGGTGTTAGCAATAGAAGAAGCTCAGACAAGACCAAACAATGAGGAGACGTTAGATAAGGTAAAACAAAACCCAGACTTTTTGAATTCCCAAAGCAATTCAAAGGATATGAAGTAGAAGAGAGGAAGATAGCTATTCAGATGCCTAAAAGAGAGGCAAGAGACATCCCAGGTCCAATAGATTGGGAGTAACTTATGACAGATCTAGCATGAGGACTGTGATTGAGTAAACATCATCTTGCGATGGATGTTGTTGAATACTACATCAAACACTCTTCATAACAAGGGTCTGCTGGGGATGACAACCACGAGAGAGGGGGGTGTTGGCAGTAGCTAGGGCAGCCAAGGTGGCATTGCAAGACAAGGAAGCCATCGAAGAGAATCAAAATAGAGGGAGAGTCAAGCAAGACCAAGCAGGCAGAGCAGTCAACAAAGATCCAACAACTAGACCTACCTAATTTTTCAAAGGATAACTCTTTTACAACTATGATTTTAATCACTACACACCCTTATAAATACCGGTTTTGATGATTCTTACTCCATTTTTCTGCAAGTTGAGGAGTCCTTAACCTTTAAGAGTATTGGATCTAAGTACATACCAATTTTCATATTTTTTTAGAGCTCATTTGACCCTCCAAATCAGCCTAGGAACCTATTTTTAACTAGGTTGGACAGTAGGCCTGGACAGGACCATAGCTAGTCAACAACGATAAAAGGAGCTAGAGAGCTCATTTTTGGGAGGAGAAAATTGGGAATTGAAGTGAACAAAAAGAACTTGTAATCTTGCTTTCGATGAAGGAAGGATTCCATTGCTCCATCTCTTTGTCTTGCCATGTGTGCACACATGTGTGTGTATGTGTGTGCATGCTTGTGTGCTTCTCACTCACACACTTGTGCCTTGACTTGCTCACGATCGTCATACTTTCCTCACATGTTCCCAGATTGATAATTATGAGGTGGATCTCCTCACGCTGGTACTTGCCATTGTGCTAGAGTGACAACTACAAAGTGATATGACTATCATAGGTCCCAAAGATATAGACCTTCAATTGTTTTAAAGAACGACTTAATCATACATTTGATGTAAATGATTTAGGTATATTTGCATTATTATCATGTGATTGAGTTCATATACAGAGATGAGTGTATCTACATGACACAACAGAAATACATTGAGAAAATATTGGAAAGGTTTGAGATGATAGATTCTAGGCCTATGTAAACATCTATGGATGTCATTGTGTCATTACATTCGGAAGTAGATTCAAAACCTTTTGATGCTAGATTATATAGTCAAGCAGTTGGTTGCTTGATATATCTATGTAATAAACGTCCAAATATTCAGTTTGCAATTTCTCAAGTATCCAGGTCATGCACAGTCAACCCAAGATTCAGTGGAAATCAATTAAGAGATATTTGCAAACATCAGAGTTTTTGCGGATTATTAAACCTTGTACCATTATGACATTGAATGGGGGTTGTTGGAAACAAATCAAGATGATTCTCCAAAATTCCTCAACTATAGCTATATAAAGTATCTTTTGTAACCCTTCACAAGAATAAGCATGGTGGAATGGCTAGATCAAATGCCTTCCAAATAACCCACCCATGTTCAAAACCTAGCAAGCATAGTGCAGTGAACAACATAGATTTTTATCATGCTTAAAAAAAACAATGCCAACAATAACAATTTGTTACGTGATGCTTTTTGTGGGTGTCGACCCGATGCGATCTTGGTTTACTACTTTGTTGCTTTTCGTGAGTGATTTTCAAGAGCTTCTTCAAAGCTATATACTAGAGGTCTTGGATCATTGTCCATCATCACTCAAGCTTTTATAAGCTCTAGCTCTTGGAGATTGTTGGTGATCAAGATCTTGGAGATGATCTTTAGAGGTCTTGTACTTGGAGGAAGTGCTCTCACACACTTGGAGGAGGTGTGCTCTACATTAGGAGATCTTGGAGGACTTCGTGTCAAGCTTACCATTAGCATCAGTTGTTGAGTTACTATGAGTAACAAATCTATTTTTTTTCCTACTTGTTAGTTCACTAGTTTCTAATTTAGGGATAAGCAGAATTAGGGCTTGTTGTAAAAAAGTTCTAAACTATTCATATTCTCCATATTCACACACATACACACTCTTCATACCTCTTAGGCATGCAATCTCTTGCATCTAGTTCCTATTTCTGTCTAGATTAAGATATTGTCAATTTTTATCATATTCACCATCCTAGCTTACCTTACACTTTGAAAACCTTGTATATTCTCTCTCTATCTCTCAATCATCTTGTTTTTTAGTATTAAGGTGTGTATGCTAAGGTTCATGTGTTGGAAGATCTTGTAAACTAGTGGTTAATTGTTATTGAGGCCCACCCCACTTCGAACAGAAGAGGAGGAAGGCATCAACAAAATAGGAATCAAGATGGAAAAGGGTGTTACATATGTGGCAAGTTTTGCCACTATGATAGAGATTGCTACCAAGGAGGAAACCAAAAGAGCTACAATCCAAATCATTCATACAAAGGCCAAGGTAATTATGCTTCTACAAGCTCATAAAATGATAATCTCTTGATGATGCACATGAATGGGAATTCAAGCAAAGTAGATAACACTTGGTATATCGATAAGGGATGTAGAAATCATGTAAGTTTCAATGCTTCTTGGTTTACTAATCTACATGCTACCAGAGGTAAAGGAAATGTAGAAATATGTGATGATATAGCTGATGAGATCCCCCATGTTGGAGATGTAGCTTTGGATGATAAGGAGGAAGGAGGATGTCTCATGGATTTCTTCCATGTACCCACCATCACAAAGAACTTGGTGTCTATAGGGAAAATGGTTGAAAGAGGGTATCCAGTAAGGTTCAACAAAGGCGGATGCTTTGTGGAGAACCCTAGCAAGGTTACAAGGTCATAACAAGAGGAAGGAATCAAGGAAGACTATTCACTTTGGAGGTAAAATCTCATTCCACTCAACATGTCTACCTCACATATGGCAACAAGCAGATTTAGGAGTTGGACTTGTGGTGCAAGAAGATAGGTCACATCAACATACAAAGAATGAAGGAAATTCAATTCAAGAGGCTGCATTAAGAGCTTCCCAACTTCCAAGGACAAGGTATGAAGCATTTATGTGAATCTTGTCAACTAGGGAAGCAAGCAACACTTCCATTCAAGAAGAGTGGCTACATAAGAGGGCACCCATTGGAGTTGATACATACAGATGTGTGGGGGCCAACCAAAGAGCAATCCATATGAGGTAATAAGTACTTTGTCATTTTTATATATTATTGCACAAGGATGGTTTGGGTTTATTTCATCAAACACACATCAGATGCCTTTATGTGTTTCAAAGCATTCAAGGAAATGGTAGACAAGGAAAATAGGTACATAGATCAAGAAGCCAATAATAATTGTAAACTTGAACTTCCAAAGAAAATAATTTGTATTATCTAAGTTGCTTTCATTGAAGGTTGGTGGATGAATCCATAGTGTTTGCATTGCCAACTCAATTGCATCAACTCTACTTTTGCTTCCACTTCTAGATGTTAACACCTCCATAGTGTTGAAGCCTTTGTTTCTATGAACTTGAAGAATTGAAGCCATTGTTTTCCATGGTCATGTTGAAGCCTTCAACTCTTTAGAAATCTAGTGTTGGAGCCTTTGCCTCCCACAAGCTATAGCATTGACACCTTTGCCTCCCAAGAACTCCAATGTTGAAGTCTCTACCTCTCAAAAACTTTGGAGTTGAGCCATTTGCCTCTCACAAGCTTGAACGTTGAAGCATCCCTTCAACAAATTCTAGAGTTGATTCCTTGGTCTTCATGATCTCTGCAATCTTTTGTACCTTCTCGAGCTCTGATACCATGTAAGGAAGAAAAGATGAATAACTAATGAATAGTGGTGCAACTCCAATACCATGTAGGAGTTACCACAAAAATAGATAGGAACAAGGTTAGAGAGAAAGAAATATATTTATACTCATGGGAAAAATACAAGAGATATGTTTGTAATGGAAAGTGGAAACAAGATGAGTAGAAGATGAACTCAACTCAAATAAACTCGAACTCAAATCCCTAAAACATGATAACTCAAAATCTACACAAGAAATAGATGATTCTATCCACCCATGCACTCCCTATATGGAACTTAGATGGTGATCTAGATAGAATCTAGGTGAAGGGCTATAGGCCAACACAATGGGTACTAAGATGGACATCCTAATGGTTCCAAACAACACAAATTATGATCCTAGATGGGGAGGAGATCTTCCTTATAAGTTCCTCCAAGCCTAAGTCGGCCTAACCATGTTCTAGGGTCATGTTAGCTTGATCCATGCCAAAAGTAATCTCCACCATTGATTTATGGGTTATATCAAATGGTAGAAAGGTGGGATCAACAAAGATTTGTTTGTAGCCCTTAATCTTTCTTAATCCACACGTACGATTAAGTCTAGATCTAGAACACATCAAATAAACCCTTCCCTAAGTAAGAAATCTACTTTTGTATCTCACCCTTGATTTGGGTTAATCCTCACATAGAATCAATCCCAAATGCAATGGCTTAGAAGTAATCTTCCTAACTATACATCTATAGTCTACTCTAGACCTCATCTAACCTCAAAGTCATGCATCTACCAATGTCCAAAACTCTCACATGGCTTCTCCTCATAATATGGGACTTAAAAAATAGAGTTTTATGGAAGAATGGTGGTGCTACATAAGGGCAAGGCATTGAGCATATCTAATAGCCCCCCTTGATGTCCACTTGAAATTGAACTTCCTTCTTGGCATGATGCTAAATCCTTTATGAGGGTGGAGCAATTACCATGCCTAACAACATTATCTTGTATGGGCACATAAGCCAAAATGTTATCTCTAGTAGAGAGTCTCTCCTTGACATAATGATAGTACACCTAAATGTGCTTTCATGCGAGCATGGAACATAGGGTTCCTCATAACTTCCAATGCACTTTGATTGTTCATAAAGATGGTGGTGGAAAATTATTGACCAACACCCAAATCAGGAAAAGGCATCTAAGCCACACACACTCAACAATAACTATGAAAGTTGTCCTATATTTAGCATCACAAAAAAAAGTGGCCACAATATACTGCTTCTTTCTCAATCAAGATATGCATGAGCTACCAACCATGAAACAAAAGCCACTAGTGGACACATCTGTCATAACAACCAACCCAATTCGAGCCAGTAAAACATGTGAATCTAGTGGTAATGATCCCTCCTTGGGATGAAACAATCCAAGTAGAGGGGTACCATTCAATTCGCAAAAGATGTACTTAATTGCCTACCGATGCTTCACACCTGAGCTATGCATAAAGTTTCTCATTTGAGAGACAAAGAATTGAATATCAAGATGGGTCATGCATAAGAAATGTCTCCATTGGAGTGGCAATAGGTTTGCAGTCTTCAAGCCCAAAACATTCCAATATTGTGTCAATGCATTTTGTTTGAAACAATGCTATTCCCCCATGAACTTTCATAATTTGAATTCCCGAATAATGATGCAAAGGCCCTAGATCTAACATCCCAAAAGAGGTATGCAAATTAGCCTTAAATTCAGGAATATGATTCTCATTAGGACTAGTGAGCAACATATCATCAACATATATAATAATGATAATTTGCATGCTTAACATATAAGGTTCTCTTAGTTGAAATGTTCTCAAATCCATTGGCTAGCAAGTGGGCATGTATCTTTTCATATCAAGCATGTGGTGCTTGCTTCAATACATACAAGCCTTTTTCAACCTGCATACTTTGTTTTCATGCCCTCTCTATACAAAACCATGAGGTTGAAATGCATACAGTTTTTCATGTTTCACCATTCAAAAATGTAGTTTTAATGTCCAATTGATGTACATTCCAACCATGATGAGTTGCAAGTGCACAAATGCTATGAACGCTCGAATGACACGTGGAAGCAAAGGTCTCATCAAAATCAATACCCTTGTTTTGAGCACAACCTTTGGAAAAAAGACTATCCTTATACCAATCAATTGTTCCATCAAGCTTGCATTTCAACTTGTATACCCATTTAGTGCCAATGGCCTTTTTGCATGGAGGAAAATCACGTAAAGAACAAGTACCATTCTTCATAATAGCATCATACTCAAATTGCATGGCAACCATCCAAGTTTTTTGAACTTTGTGCTTCATCAAAAGAAATAGGCTCATTCTCATCACAAATACTAAAGAAAACCATTACATAACAATCTAATGTAAATAAGCATTATGGGAGCTAAATGAATACAATAGGACAAAGATGCATCTAACTTGCTATCTCTCAAAGTTTGCACCAGCTATTTAGGTAATGTAAGGTCTCTCATCGATAAGTGCATCATGTAATCTGCATAAAAAATATAATGATCGGGATCTTCATTTGAACCCTAGAGAGGTTGAGAAATCACCTCACTAGGAGCAACATATGGCTATCCACCTATAAAACGGGATATCAAAATGTCACACACATCCTTGAGCTAATCGATGTCTCCTTGGTACATGAACATAAGGGTTAAATTGCATCTTCCACAAAAACAACATCACAACTAACAAGAATGTGTTTAATACATGATGATATAGATTATAGCCTTTTCTTTCAGATACCCAATCAAAATATATTTAGTAGCCTTGTCATCCAATTTTCTACGTTGCTGTTCAAGAACCGGTGCATATGCTAAACAACCAAAAACATGTAGATGAGCAACAAATGGCTTGCAACCATGCCAAGCCTCATATGGAGTGATAGTTTAAAATGCATTGGTGGGACATCTATTAAGTACATATGATGCACACATAACAACCTCAAGCGAAAATCTATGTGATAAAGCTTGAATTTTGACCACACACCTTTCCATTCCATGAGATACCTCGTCCTCCTCTCAAGAAATCCATTTTGTTGATGTGTATTCGACCTTGTACACTAATGGTTTATCTCATGATCAACTAGAAGTGCATTAAACTCAGAAGACATATAGCCCCCCCCCCCCCAAGTTAGAATGGAGAGTGCCCATTTTATATGTTGATAAATTTTCAACCATAACCAAGAACTATTTAAAGCACAAAAACACTTTGGAATTTCCTTTCAATAGATAAACTTTTCATTAATGCTTAGAAAAGTAATCAATGAAAGTCAGAAAGTATAGGTAATTCCCAAATGAAGGTGTCTGCATCAAAAAACATACATCACTATGAACAAGCTGCAATTTATCTGCCACTCTAACTGAACTATTTTTTTGGAAGGAAGAACACTGCAATTTACCCAAAATACAACCCTTGCAAACATGCTTGGAAGGTGCCCCAAACATGGGCAGAGAGGACACCGTTTCATACTTATGTAGGTGAAGAAATCTAACAAAATTTGAGAATGATTTGGCATGTATATTCATTATTCTCAAGCTATTTTAGATGCAAAACTTTGGAATAATGAATCTACATGCCAAATCATTCTCAAATTTTGCATAATCTATGAGCTTATACAACCCATGAAATAAAATGCCAAAATGATATTACCACCATTCAAGAGACTATGAAATGTACATCTGTCATCAACAGATTTAACAACCAAACCAATTTTTCCTAGTGCTAAACTCAGAATAGAATTTTATTGATCCTTGCACATATAAGGCATATGACAATGTGAGAATAATACCATCCGAAGTAGTAACAATGATCTTTACAACTCCTATGACAAGATAAGAGGGTTTTTTTGCACATGTGACAATATTGCCCATAGGGATAAGCTCAAGTGAAGTGAATAAACTATGTTGCAAGGTAATATATTTGGTTGCACAAGTGTCAAAATACCAAATGTCGGAGTCCTACTATAGACATAGGTTGCTCATGAGAAGCGGGATCATAGCTGCAACGAGTAGTAAATGCCCATTCTCCATTCTGAATAAGGCTAGGATAATTAGTTTTAGGTGTACAATACTTGCAAAAATGTTTTTGCCTTTTTGTTTTTCGTTTTTTTGTCATATTTATCTTCCTTCTTTGACTACAGAACATTTGTAGATTTCTACTTACTAATAGATGAGCTCCATTTACCTTTGCCCTCTAATGAGCTAAGAAAGCTTGATTTGCAATACACATAATTGATTTGTTTTGTCTAGAAATATTTTATAAAAATTCAAGGCAATTACATTGTCTTTCATCATCATACAGAAACAAAACTAAGATAAGCATAGTTACAATTTCAAAGTTAAAGCCTCGAGGAGTATGCCTTGGCCGAACCTCCATTAAAAAAAAAAAAAAGCTGCATACTGTTTTCAGCAAAGGAGGATTTTGATTTGGAGTTAGAACCCAATCCCATTGTTGATTCATGGAAATCCAGAACTCCATTGGGATTCCCAATAATCGAAAAATCTGGCCATTGTGGAGAACAAAGTCAAGTGTGTAGTAGGTGGGCACATGGAGAGTTGCAAGCCTGAAGACATTCTGATTATCATGGTGTTCAGTACCTTGATGACTACGATTAGAGGTTTGCATTGACATGTATCCTCTGCAAACCTCTAGTCGATGGTACCTGTGAAGTCTTCAGGCCAGGGGCAGGGAGAATTAGAATACGTTTAAGAGCTTCGGCATTCTACCGGGGGAGACGCTTCTTGAAAGATATGGCTGCTGTTTCCTACGTCCCATACGGATGCTCTTTTACCGACTCTTATCGACAGTGGGAGATTAATCTTAAGAAGGTGCGCAAGGCTTGCTGTTTCCCTCAGTTTTTCATCTTCCTGTCTGGTAACGAAAGATTATTTTTTTCATTGAACAAAGGTCAAGCGCGCCATAATATGCATTTCGCATTCATGAGAGTGCAGGAATTTCATGCTTCTAGTTGTCTCTTTGTTTCTATTAGTCGTACATGGATTCATTGAATTTTTTTTATGACAGAGAAGGGTTTATGATGCGTATCTTATGCCTGTAACAATAACGATTGCTACAACTGGATTTAAGTCCGATGCAGGCATGTTAACCGTCAGATGTAATGGTGATCGATTTCCCGCAGGATTTCAAATATCATCTTCACATGATTTAGCTTCGAATGCAACTGAACGCAGGTTCTTATCATTACTTTTAGTACATTACATTTCCCTCATTTGTATTTCTTTTCTTTTTGTAAAGGATGATCGGTCCTTATAGTGCAAAAGACAGGAAAAAGCTTTGTTATCTATGTGAGCGTGTTGGTTACTTTTCCAGTGCGATATTGTCTCGATTCCATAGGGGCAGAGAATGATGGCTCTTTTGGACTTCTGTGTGTTGCGGCTTTCAGAGAAGAATCAGAGAATGGAAAACTGAATGAGGCTTCCGATGTTATGGAAGGCAGCCTGGAGCAAGATACCATTGCGTGCATCCACGATGACCTCATGCTTCTTATCCAACGTTGTATGGAAGAGAAGAATTCAGGTCTTGGAGTTCAGTTGCTAAAACACATAGCAAGAAGTGAAGTTGAGAAAGATCCTCTATTGCGAAAACAGTTGATTATTATGTTCAATTCTCTTGATGACCTGTTGGAGGCAATCAAAGATGTTAGTCAGTTATGCAAAGAGAATGTTTTTTCTTGGGATGTTATCATCTGTTCTTCTCTCAAGCTTGGACAAAGTGAGAAAGTATTGGAACTATATCATACAATGAAGGAATTAGCTGTAGAGCCAAATTATAATATCTTGGTTGCTGTTTTGAAGGCATGTGGTAACTTGGGATCTAAGGATATGGCAATGACAGCCCATATGCATGCTGTCCAGCTTGGATATGATTCAGATGTTTTTGTTAATGCTGCCATAATTGACACATATTGCAAGTTCGGATTATTCAACGATGCTAGAATAATTTTTAATAGCATGTGGGAACAGCAAGATGTGTCTTGGAATGCATTGATTATAGGGTACTGCCATAAAGGTTGTTTACAGGATTCTTTACATTCTCTTCAAAACATGCAAAAGGAGGGGTTTTGTCCTGCCAGAAGCATCTTCTGGACTCTTCTAAGCTCATGCACAAATTCTACAGCTCTTGAATTAGGGAAGCAGCTCCATGCAAACATTATTGGTAGTGGGTTTGAAAATGACATGAGAATATATAATGGTCTCATAAACTTCTATGGGAAATGCGATGCTATTGATGATGCATGTGTTACGTTTAACAGAGGGCAAATGCAGGACGTGGTCACCTGGAATGTGCTCTTAACAGCTCATTCTCAGAAAGGTTATTTCGAAGAGGTATTTGCCATCTTCCAAGCAATGCAGAATGATGATTGTCAGCCTGACGGAATAACTTTTGGCAGCTTACTTACAGCGTATTGCAATGCAGAAGATCTGGAAAAAGGAAAGCAGTTGCATTCATATATATTGGCTCTTGGAGTGGGTACACATTCATTTGTGGGCAACAACTTATTGAACATGTATATCAAGTGTGGGACTCTCCAAGATGCACAAACAATTTTTGATTCTTTGCCTGAACAGGATGTAAGCTCATGGAATATGATGATCAAGGCATATCTAGAACATGAGCTCATTGAAAAAGCGCTTGCTGCTTTGGATGGAATGCAAATGTGTGGCATTCAGCCAGATCACATAACATTTCTTCCTTTTGTTAAAGTTTGCTCCAATATTTTGGCTTTAGAGCATGGGCAGCATATTCATGCTTCAATTGTTAAAAGAGGATTTGATACACAACTGGCCATAATAAATAGTCTCATTAACATGTACGGGAAATGTGGCAAGCTTGAAGAGGCGCACCTGCTGTTTGATAAAGCACCTGAAAAAGATATATTGACTTGGAATGCTCTGATGACAGGTTATGTGTCAGAGGGTCAAGGACTAGCTGCTTTACGCCTTTACCTCCAGTTGGAACACGCTGGCATAAAGCCTGACAAAGGCACATATTTTAGGGCTATAAGAGCATGTACTGCCGTTTCTGCTCTGGGATTGGGGAAGAGAATACATGAAGCAGTTAAGGAGGCAGGTTTCAGCACAGAGATGTCTATTATCAATGCCCTGGTAGATATGTATGCAAAATGTGGAAGCTTGAAGGATGCACATCGAGTATTTCAGGAGTCCTCAAATAAGGATGTGGTTACATGGAGTTCTTTGATATCAGGATATGCGGAACAAAGTGATTATGACACTGCAGTTGAGCTATTTCAGGAAATGCAAGAAGAGGGAGTGAAACCAGATGGCATTGCGTTCTTAAGCCTTCTTGCAGCATGTGCTCATAAAGGACTAGTTATAAAAGGGCTTTTCTGGCTCAGACAAATGAGGGATCATTATGAAATTACTGAAGAGCTTCAACATTATGATTGTATAGTTGATCTTCTTGGATGCAGAGGACTTTTTGATGAAGCAGAGGACCTTTTGGAAACTATACCATTTCAGTATAATGTAGTAGGGTGGTTATCGCTGTTGGGTTCATGCAAAACGTACACCAATTTGAAAGTGGCAAAGCGCTGTTTTGACATTATCAATGGAGTAGACACAGACCATACAACTTCCTATGTATTGTTGTCTAGTGTATACACAAAAGCTGGCATGTACAGAGAGGCAGAAGAATTAGAAATTTCAAGGAGGGATAAAGAGTTATGGAAGAAGACAGGGCAGGCATATATTGAGGTAGACAATCATATACATTGCTTTTCTGCAGATGACGAGACCCATCCTCAAACAGCTGGTATACACTCCAAGCTTGAGTTGTTAAACTTGCAAGCCAAACAGCAAGGGCTACTCAATGATGGTGTTTACTTGGATACAATTCCTCCTGTTGTTCAGCAAGATCTTTTCTGTAGACACTCAGAGAAGTTGGCTACTGTGTTTGGGTTGATGACGGTCCCTAGAGATGCCCCTATACGAGTAGCTAAGAATTTACGTATATGTACAGATTGCCATCAAGCTATAAAAATAATTTCAAAGATTGAACATCGAGACATTCTAGTTAAAGATATAGATTGCATTCACATTTTCAGTAATGGTTCCTGTTCATGTGGAGACAGACATTACCAAAGTAACAGTTGTACAAATGCACATTGATGTGAAGAATTTGAATCCTTAACTCGAATGTGTTTTGTTAGCTTTTAATTCAAGGTTTACTCTGCTATCCATCTGAAGTTGTGGCATTCTTCACATTTATCTTCTACCTAGCTCGACAACTATACTCATAAATTACTGAATGGATAGTAAACTAAAGTTATGTTTATGACTAAAGAAGTTACGAAGGGTTCTAGAAATTGGCGCCATAAAATGTTGCTTGCACATAATTCTAGAGAATATGGTTCAAATCTGGAAGATATGGCTTCTTTTTTTTGTTTTGCCTCCGTTCTTTAAATAGAAATTTGGTCGCTTTTTAGTATTCTTCTTCTGCCTCTTCATACATCATGTTTGGATGATTGAAGTTCATGGTTGAAGATTTGTTTTTCTATTTTGAACAGAAGAGGAATCAGACCGTAACGTCTCAGTCATATAGACTGAATACATATTTGAAAACAACGAAGAGTTCGTGGTATCAATTATTTGCTGCCACTCAGTCTCAACACTTTGTCCTTACTTCAGGAGCCTCTTTTATTGTGCTTAACACTTGTAAACATAAAGAGAGCAAGTTTTTATGGAAAAAGGTTTGAATTTACCAGGTGTCTTAAAATTAAACATATGTTTGTGTCTCCAAATATGCTACCATGTGAGGCCTATAAATATGATTCTGGAGACAAGTTCTATGAAGTTGTGCATGCTCCTAGCAGAATCCCTGTACGATTGAAAGGGATGCATCTTATGTAGAGCATTATGTAATCCAACGGAATATCTTACAACATCTGAATTAATATTTTTTGAATATTACAAGTCGTCTGGAGGGATGTGCCAGAGTTCAAGTTCCACATCTGATCTCCTGCAGAGCAAGCCCTGTGTGTGAGAATGTGTTCCTGAGAAATTTCCAGCTGAATTCAAGCAGAGGAAATCTTCCAAATATCTACTTGACAGCTGAGTTAGAAGCTTTTCTTCATTATCAAAGGCGTCCAAATCATGTGTACAGCAATTTTATTCCACTGAAGTAATAGGAACACGAGGGTCATGATCTTACAGCAATTCTACTTTACTTCAGCAATAGGAACATGATGATCATGGCCTTCAGAGACCAAATTTACAGACAACTTAACAATTTGATAAGCTTGATGATTGTGAGTTTTCCAGCAAGCAACATAATACAGAAGGTTTGGGGGAGTGTGATGTTTATCAGGAAACAGCTTATAGTTAAGTTTCGGACGGCTTTCAGACCAAAAGCCATTTTGTATTGAATCTTTTCAGTATGCTTTGAATCTGGAATTATGTCCCTATTAACCTAGAAGTTTGACAATCAATCAGCAGTTTGCACCCAACTTGGATAACCATAGAGGAGTTTTGCCACCAAACACTTTGATTTGTTGTTGCATGAACGATTATCCTAACGAAATTTTTGTGGAAGTCCGAAAAGATTTTTGTGGTAATTATTATGTTCCAGAGTTGCATTTGTATCATCAACAAAGTTCTGAAGGCATTTGTTTGGCCAAATCGTTTGATTTTTTTCCTTCATGTTGTCCTTGAAAACCTTACCATTGAAAAGCAAGCCAAATTCACTCATAACTATATCGAACGGGGGGGGTGTAAGAGGATATCCTTGTCAAAGATTCTTGGAAAGAAAAATTGGCCAGCAGGTATACCATTGCCAGAGAGACAACTTAAATAATAAACTTCCAATGAAACATTTGAAAAGGAAACCTCATCTCTATATGTAATGAATCTTGTTAACTTCAATTTTGAATAAGATGAAAGGGTTGACTATTCTTCTGGGCTTTCTTTATGACTTCCCATTCGCTATTATGGCATCAAGATTGAATGCCCCTTATACAAAGCCTTTATGCTCATTTCAAATAGCTTAACTAATCCAAGAGCTAATTCTACTATCAAAGATATTAGAGAAGACCTCGCACATCAAAGACATTCAAATACCAGGTTTCTAATTATTGAGAAGATTTTTTTTGTGCTTTTTCATGAATGAGCTTGATAGTGTCTTTGTTAAGAACAAGTATGAAGGTTGTCTTCTTACTATTTCTTTCTCTATATAAATAACCGAATTCAGTATTTGGTAGAAGATTATGAATTCCTTCGACAAACTTCTCATCCCTAGGTTGGGGGACTCAAATAATCTTCCATAGTTTATCATCGAAACTATTCAAAATGCCTACCAAGTCCTTCTACTAAGGATACTTAGCGCACTCCTAATCAAGAGAATGACATTCCCATTTATTGAGGTTTTAAAGTTCCATGGTCTCTTTTATTATTACATTCAAAGTTTTTAGGAGAATTTCATTGCTTCTCCCGAAATGTTTGTTCACAAGATAGCAATGATATCTTATTTATGAAAATGCTTTTCACTTCTCTCCAAACTATGATACTATGAAGCTAAGCGAAGAGTTGAGCAAGGTTTATTTATCCCTTCACATCTAGCATACAAAGATTTTCTTGTCTTGAACTTCTTTTTCCTTGACATAGTCCATCTTCCTTGTTGGAAAATAAGCCATATGAGCATTTCCTTTTCGCTCTCTATCAATGGACGATACATGCTTCAAAATTTCAATCTCCGTCTCTATTTCATCGCAAAAGGAATATCCAATGTTTACTTATTTGGCTATAGATATCACATTCATTAGTACTTATTATTGTTATTATCTATGTGAAAGGCAAAATAAACATCATATTCTCTTTATATATGTCTTTTAAATAGAACATTTGAAAGGAGTCTCTCCATGCTACCTCTTGGGCAACAATAGCTCTTCAATGTGATGGAGAAAGGCATGAGAAGATACAAGCAGAAGACTTAAAGCTCTTTGAGGAGATTAGAAGGATGAAATGGATGGATTTTTCTTCATCAAGTGAAAAATTGGGGAATTTTCTATTCATTTTGTTTATCGTCTTTTTCTTAAGAGTTTTTCATATTGTAAGGTGTGAATGTTAACATTTTATGAATATTCATTTAGCGCATATGGTTTTTCATTTTGTATTGGCTTTGTTTCTTGTTTGTATTTTTCATGACATATATTTATCTTATTTTTTGTGTAGTCTCTTGCATTGGTTGTTGGTTTTTCCTTATGTGTTTGTGTTGGTAACCTTTATCTTCAGTTCATAAGTTTCGATAAATCTGAACTTATGGAAAGATATATAGACATACATGTTATATACATACATACATACATACATGCATACATACATACATACATACATACATACATACATACATACATACATACATACATACATACATACATACATACATACATACATACATACATACATACATACATACATACATACATACAATATACATACATACATACATACATACATACATACATACATATATACATACATACATACATACATACACAGACACACACACACACACATATATACATACATACATACATACATACATACATACATACATACATACATACATACATACATACATACATACATACATACATACATACATATATATATATATATATATATATATATATATATATATATATATATATATATATATATATATATATATATATATATATATATATATATATATATATATATATAGTGACTTGCTTAACCATATATTTTATTTAGATTACCCATCGTGAGACTCATGCACCTTTATGCTTTTAGTTTAGTATCATGTGTTTTCAAAATTTTTGACGATATATATTTTTGTTTGTGTAGGTCTAAAAGGTATCATCATAGAAAAAGGAGGTCATTTTATAAGAATATATGTTGCTTCCCTTCACTAATGTTAGTATATTTTGATAGTCATGTGTGTGAACACACTTAGGGCCATCGGGGCACTTTCATCCCTTGTTAGGAGGTTTTTTTTCCCTAGATTGTATGAATGCCTGCACAAACAGTTTATAGTTTTGGCTGAAAATCTATCAACGTGTAAAATGGTCACCCTCCGTTCTGATCGGGGGGAGGGGGGTATGTGTCTTCCTATTTTCATGCATTTGTGGATGAATGTGGGATAAAACATCAGTATATAGTGCCGTATATGCCGGATTTACAAAAAGGAAGAACATGTCACTCATGGGGGTGGCAAGGTGTATGGTCAATAGTTAGGCTTTACCACATAGTTTCTGGCTTGAGGCTGTTATGTGTCCAACATATGTACTTAACAGGTGTTCCACTAAAGCATTGTAGTCTATCACTCCATATGAGGCTTGGCATGGTCACAATCCATATGTTGCTCAATTACATGTCTTTGGTTGTCTGACATATGCATTAGTGCCTGAACAACAACGTAGGAAATTGGGTGATAAAGTAGTGAATTGTATTTTTGTTGGGTAGTTGAAAGCAAAGGCTATCGTCTGTATCATCCATAGACTAAACACACTTTGGTTAGCTGTGATGTTGTTTTTGTGGAAGATGCAACCATTACTTTCATGTACTAAGGAGACATTGGTTAGCTCCAAAGATGTGTATGACACTTTGCTGCCTCTTTTTATAGGTGGACAGTCTAGTGTTGGTCCAAATGAGGCAATTTATCAGAGTAGAGGTTTCACATGATGATGCAGATCACTCCATTTCTTATGTGGTTTTACATGATGCACTTATTGATGAGAGAAGTGATATAGAGGAGGCAAAAACTATGCCTAAATGGCTAATGCAGACTTTGCAACATAGCAAATTAGATGCACCTCTATCATATCCTACTTGTTCATGCTCTCATAATGCTCATTTTGCATCAGATTGCTATGATTTGGCTACCTCTAGTCTTTGTGATAAGAATGATCTTGTTTCGTTTGATGAAGCACAAAATTCAAAAAATTGGATGGCTGCTATGCAAATAGAATATGATGCTATTATGAAAAATGGTACTTGGTCTTTATGTGACTTGCCTCCTAGCAAGAAGACCACTGGCACTAAGTGGGTATACAAGCTGGTGTGTAAGCTTGATGGAACAGTTGATAGGTATAAAACTAGCCTTGTTGCAAAGGGTAATGCTCAAGAAAGAGGCATTGATTTTGATGAGAACTTTGCTCCTACATGCCAAATGAATACTGTTTGTAGCATCTCTGCACTTGCAACTCATCATGGTTAGAACGTACATCAGTTGGACAATAAAAATGCATTTTTGAATGGTGACTTGCATAAAGAAGTGTATGTTTTTCAGCCCCGTGGTTTTGTGCAGAAAGGGAATGAAAACAAATTGTGCTAGTTGAAAAAGGTTAAGCGTGCAAATGATGTGCTTTTGATCATTGTTATCTATGTTGATGACATGCTGCTCACTGGTCCTCATGGGAAGCATATTGCTGATTTTAAGGATAATTTCAATGCCTCATTTGAGATGCCAAATTTGGGGAATTTCGATAATTATTTTGGGCATTCAGTTTATGCAAGTTGATGGTGGAATAGCTTTGTGTCAAAAAAAATATATTGACATATTATTGTGGTGTTTTGGCCTTGAAGACTGCAAACATATTGCCACTCCTATGGGAACAAGTTTACGGTTGAGTCTTCATGATGTTGGAGATGCATTTGATGCTTTTCTCTATCAACAGGCTATTGGATGCTTGATTTACTTATGCATTACTCGACCATATATTCAGTTTTCTATCTCATGGATGAGGAGATCTATGCATTGCCCATGTATTAAGCATTACAAGTAGTTAAGTGCATCTTTCCGAACTTGAGTGGTACCCGACTACTTGGATTGTTTTATCCCAAGGGGGATCACTAATGCCAGATTCACATGCTTTTTCTGACTCTGATAGGGCTAGTTGCTATGATGCTCATGTGTCCACCAGTAGTTTTTTCTTCATGCTTGGTAGTTCATGCATATCTTGGTTGAGAAAGAAGCACCCTACTCTGGCCACTTCTAGTTGTGAGGCTGAGTATAGGGTAGCTTTCACAACGATTGTTGAGTGTGTGTGGCTCAGATACCTTATGGATGATTTGGGTGTTGATCGGTCTTTTGCCACCGCCATCTTCACTGAATGTCAGAGTGCATAGGGTTGTGAGGAACCCTATCTTCCATGCTCACACTAAGCACATTGAGGTGCACTATCATTATGTGAAGGAGAGGTTCTCTGTTGGAGAGATCAGTTTGGCATATGTGCCCAGATAGGAGAACATTATAGATCTTTTCACAAGGCTCTACCTAAGCAGAAGTTTGAAGCTTTCTTGCAAAGCTTTGGGCTTACTTTCTCTTGTAGATTCATTATTCCTCAAACTCACTCTTGCAAAATAGCTAAGGATGCTTGGGATACACTTACCACTTTCTACCAGGCAAGGAATGGGGCTCGTGTTGCTTACCTCCAAAAATAGTTGGAGAGTGAGCACATGAATGAAGGAGATTCCATGGAAAGCTTTTTGACAAAGATCAAAGACTTAAGGAGTAGTTGATTTCTGCTAATGAAGTCTTGCTTGGCAATTCACTTGTGCAGACTATTCTGAATGATCTTCCAGATTCATATCAAAGTTTTGCTTCTAATATTTGATTGATGATGAAAGGAAATCCAAATGCCTTAATATTTGAGGAGTTAGTCTCTGTTCTATTGGAGGAAGATCAATCTAGGCAGAATAGGTCCATTATGCATGTTGCAAATCAAGCTTTCCTGGCTAGTCATAAGGGCAAAGGTAAATGGAGCTCCTCTATTAGTACGTAGAAATCTTCTACTTTTGCACAATCAAAGAAGGAGAACAGAGACGAGAAGAAAACAGAAAAGCAGAAACTATTTTGTAAATATTGTAACGCAAATGATCATGTCATAAAGAGTTGTCTAAAACTGGCTGCAATAGAGGCAAAAAAGAAATCAGTATTGTGTATTGTGCTCCAAGCTTCTTCATCTTCCTTGTGCTATTTGCATGCTTTCGAAGATGTCTAACTCCAACAATTGGTATCAGAGCAGGTCGCCGCTTCATCTAGGGTGTTGTCGACACCTCTCCAGTTGCAATCTCATATTTGCATGAATTTTGCTAAGCATACTGAGTCGTTTTGGCCTCTGAATGCACTATCATAGTGCTTGTGCAGGCTATATCGTCTTTTTGTGCCAAAGATATATACCAATTATTGTTCTCCAATATAAGCGTCTCGAAGTCTGTTACAAGTTTATCAAAACTCCTATGGACAGTTCCATTCAATGTTTTGAGATACAATCAATTTTTTGTATCAAGGTATTTTAGTCACCGGCCATGATTGAAAGCAGTGATGTATTTCGTATGTTGGCTGTTGAGGATAAGTTGGATGGTACCAACTACCCGGTGTGGGCTCATATGATGTGACATGTATTGGTTGCAAAAGGAGTGTGGAACATTGTGCACGGTGTTGAAAAACGTCCTATCACACCTACAACTGTCACAACTGTAGGTACTGAAGCTGATGTAGAAGGTGTCAAAAATGATGATATTCTGCATATTCCTGTTTGTGCTACGGTTTCTGCTGCACCTACTGTAGACCAAATCCATTGGGATGGTAGAGATGCCCATGCACATGCATTGATAGCTTTGTCTGTCAAACGTGCCACTATTCCTGATATTCGCTCTTGCAGAATAGCTAAGGATGCTTGGGATACACTTACCACATTGTACCAAGCTAGGAACGAGGCTCGTGTTGCTTACCTTCGAAAACAGTTGGAGAGTGAGCACATGAATGAAGGTGATTCTATGGACAATTTTCTAACAAAGATCAAAGACTTGAAGGAATAGTTGATTTCTCTTGATGAGGTTATACTAGATAGCTCACTTGTGTAGACAGCTCTGAATGGTCTTCCTGATTCCTATCAGAGTTTTGCTTCTACTTTTCGGTTGATGATGAAAGGCAATTCAAATGCCTTGTCATTTGAGGAGTTAGTCTCTTTTCTATTGCAGGAAGATCAGTCCAAGCAGAACATGTCCATTATGCGTGTTGCAGATCAAGATTTCCTTGCTAGTCAGAAGGGCAAAGGAAAATGGAGCTCTTCTACTAGTAAGCAGAAATCTGCGAATGCTGCACATTCGAAGAACCCCAAGACAAAGATGAGAGAAAAATCAGAAAAGCAGAAATTGTTTTGCAAGTACTGTAAAGGGAATGATCATATCATAAAGAAATGTCCAAAATTGGCTACAAAAGAGGCAAAGAAAAAGGATGTTGGAATGGTTCTTGCAGAGGCTTCTATACCAAAAACAAAGTCTGCTAATCTTGTGCAGGATGAAGACTGGGCATTTACTACTGTTTGCAGTTTTGACCCATCTTCTCATGAGTAGTGCATGTCTGCAGTAGACTTAGATGTTTGGTACTTTGATAGTGGGGTGACCAAACATATTACCTCGCAACATAGTTTCTTCTCTTCACTCGAGCCTGCCCCTATAGGGAATACTGTTACATGCACCAACAACTCCTCTTATCCTGTTATGGGAGTTGGTAAGATCATTTTGACTGCTGCTAATGGTAGTTCTTTCACTTTGTTCGATGCTTTGTTTATGCTAGGGATCAAGAAAAATTTGTTATCAGTTTTTGCATTAGCCAAGATTGGCTTGGTTGTGAAATTTGTTGATGACAGATGTACAGTTCATGATCTGTCAAATGGCAACGTGATTATTGCTTGTGGCATTCTATGTCGTGGGCTGTATAAGCTCATAGACTATGAAAGGTCTGTAAATGATTTGGCATGTGCAGTACATGATTCTCAAGCTATGACATATGCAAAGCTTTGGCATGCATGCTTTGGTAATCTGAATTTTGCTAGTTTGCTACACCTGCAGAAATCTAAAATGGTGTCCTCTTTGCCCAAACTTGAGGCACCCAAAAAACATGTTTGTGATGGTTCAGTTCGGGCTACTCAGAAATTGCAGCTTGTACATAGTGATGTTTGTTGTCCTATGCAGATACCTTCTTTTGGAAATTATATTTATTTCATGACTTTCATCGATGATTTTTCTAGGCATGCATGGGTATATCCATTGAAGGCAAAATCCGAAGTG
Source organism: Ceratopteris richardii (assembly GCA_020310875.1). Taxonomy (NCBI): domain Eukaryota; kingdom Viridiplantae; phylum Streptophyta; class Polypodiopsida; order Polypodiales; family Pteridaceae; genus Ceratopteris; species Ceratopteris richardii. The sequence goes on along the minus strand of CM035425.1, from coordinate 94,458,908 downwards.
TTCATGTGCTTCAAACAGTTTTTGGTTTTGGTTGAAAATCTGTCAGCATGTAAAATGGGCATCCTCCATTCTAATCGAGGGGGGGAATATATGTCTTCTGATTTTAATGCATTTTTGGATGAATGTTGGATAAAACACTAGTGTGCAGTGCTGTATACACCTCAACAAAATGGAGTTACTAAACAAAAGAACATGTCGCTCATGGAGATGGCGAGGTGTATGGTCAAGAGTCAAGCTTTACTACATAGTTTCTGGCTTGAGGCTGTCATGTGTGCATCATATGTACTTAACATGTGTCCCACTAAAGCGCTCCAATCTATCACTCCATATGAGGCTTGGCATGATCACAAGCCATCTGTTGCTCATCTGTGTGTTTTTGGTTGTTTGGCATATGCATTAGTGCCTAAACAACATCGTAGAAAATTGGATGATAAGGCAGTAAAATGTATTTTTGTTGGGTACACTTCTGAAAGTAAAGGCTATCGTCTCTATCATCCATAGACTAAACACATTCTGGTTAGCCGCGATGTTGTTTTTGTGGAAGATGCTATTCAGCCATTGCTTTCATGTACTAAGGAGACGTCTGTTAGCTCCAAAGACATGCACGATACTTTGTTGCCTCTTTTTATAGGTGGACATTCTAGTGCTGGTCCTAATGAGGCAACTTCTCAACCTTTGCAGGTTTCATGTGATGATGTAGATCATCATCCCATATCTGATGCAGATTTACATGATGCACTTGTTGATGAGAGAGCTGACATTGAGGAGGCAAAAACTATGCCAAAATGGATGGTGCAAACTTTGCGTGATAGCAAATTAGATGCACCTCTGTCATATCCTACTCGATTTGGCTCTCATAGTGCCTCTTTTGCATCAGATTGCTATGCTATGGATGCATATAGTCTCTTTGATGAGAATGAGCCTGTTTGATCTGACGAAGCACAAAATTCAAAAAATTGGATGGCTGCTATGCACTCTGAATATGATGCTATAATGAAGAATGGTACTTGGTCTTTATGTGAATTGCCTCCTGGAAAGAAGGCCATTGACACTAAGTGGGTTTACAAGCTGAAGCGTAAGCCTGATGAAACAATTGATAGGTATAAGGCTAGGCTTGTTGCAAAGGGTTATGCACAGGAAAGAGGCATTGATTTTGATGAGACCTTTGCACCTACATGTTGTATGAATACCGTTCAGAGCATCTATGCAGTTGCAGCCCATCATGGTTGGAATGTACGTCAGTTGAACATTAAAAATGCATTTTTGAATGGTGACTTGCATGAAGAGGTGTATGTTTTTCAGCCCCGTGGATTTGTGCAGAAAGGGCATGAAAACTAGGTGTGCATGTTAAAGAAGGCATTATATGGTTTAAAGCAAGCACCACGTGCTTGGTATGAAAAGATACATGCCTATCTGATTGCACATGGTTTTGAGAATAGTCCAACTGAAAGCACCTTATATGTTAAGCGTGCTAATGATGTACTTCTGATCATTGTGGTTTATGTTGATGACATGCTGCTCACTAGTCCTCATGAGAGGCATATTGCTGATTTTAAGGCTGATTTACGTGCCTCATTTGAGATGTCTGATTTGGGGCATTTGCAACACTATTTGGGCATTCAGTTTATGCAAGTTGATGGTGGAATGGCTTTGTGTCAAACGAAATATATTGACACATTATTGTAGTTTTTTGGCCTTGAAGACTGTAAGCCTATTGCCACTCCTATGGAGAGAGGTTTACGATTGAGTCTTCATGATGCTAGAGATGCATTTGATGCTATTCTCTATCAGCAAGTTGTTGGATGCCTAATTTACTTATGCATTACTCGGCCATATATTCAGTTTGCTATCTCACAGATGAGCAGGTTTATGCACTGCCCAAGAGTCAAGCATTGGTAGGCGGTTAAGCGCATCTTTCGCTACTTGAGTAGTACCCGGATACTTGGTTTGTTTTATCCCAAGGGGGGATCACTACCGCTAGATTTGCATGCTTTTTCTGACTCTGATTGGGTTGGTTGCTATGACACTCGTGTGTCCACTAGTGGCTGTTGCTTCATGCTTGGTAGCTCATGTATATCTTGGTTGAGCAAGAAGCAGCCTACTGTGGCCACTTCGAGTTGTGAGGCTAAGTATAGGGTAGCTTTCATAGTGACTGTTGAGTGTGTGTGGCTCAAACACCTTATGGCTGATTTGGGTATTGGTTAGTCTTCTGCCACCACCATCTTCATTGACAGTCAGAGCACATTGGCAGTTGCGAGGAACCCTGTGTTCCATGCTCGCACTAAGCACATTGAGGTGCATTATCATAATGTTAGGGAGAGGTTCTCTGTTGGGGAGATCAGCTTGGCATATGTGCCCACATAGGAGAACATTGCAGACCTTTTCACGAAGGCTCTGCCTAGGGAGAAGTTTGAAGCTTTCCACAAAGCTTTGGGATTACTTCTTTTTGTGGAGTGATTTCCATATAGCTTGGAACTTCCTTATACATGAGTGCCAGCTACTTGTTCACTGCATCACTCCTAGGGGGATTTGTGATATATTTAGGTAGTGATGTGTGTGAACACTCTAGGACCGCGGAGGCACTTTTTTCCCTCTTTAGGAGGTTTTTGTCCCCCGGCTTGTATATACACCTATTGCCCTAATGAGCTACTTATCATTTTACATTATCTAGTAATACATTCAGTATTCTGTATTGTGCTCCAAGCTTCTTCTTCTTCCTTGTGTTGTTCATGTGCTTCCACAGCCCTCTAACTCCAACAATCCAAGGGGGACACAAAAAATTGTTTGAATTTTAGGGTTTGTAAGTGAGGGCTTAAGATGAGCCCTTCAATAGGGAATATTTGAGAAGAAAAGGGAGGGTATAGTTCCCACTACTAGAGCTCCTTTGGAGGCCTAGTGCATAAGTCAATTGGGGGCTTACAAAAATCTCATGACCATATGTTAGGGTGTTTTTCCCTTGGAGGAATTAGATAAAGAGAGGGGGGATTTTCTAAAGAAAGGGACACCTGAAAACTAGAATTACACCAAGCAAAGATCCTATAAGGAATTGAACTCACAACCTCTTGGTTAGGAATGTGATGGGCTAACCACTTGCCCCAAAAGCCATGGTTGAGGATTACTTCCTAATCCTCTCTCTTAGGGTGTAGTTCAACCATCTCCTATCTCTCAAGGGTGTGGTTCAATCATCTCCTTCCTATCACTTTATTACATTCTTGTGGTTGAATCATCTCCTTCCTATCACTTTATTACAGATCCCATTGGAACTCTCGTTGGAAGAGCTCTCATTGTAGAGCTCCTCAAACCAAAGAAGAAGTATTTGTTTTTGTTGGAGTTTGAGACCTACGGAAGCATGTGAATAGCACAAGGAAGAGATGAAGCTTGGAGCACAACACACAATATTGAATGTATTACCACTAGAATGTACAAAGATAAGTGACCCGTTAAGGTTATAAGCATATATAGAAGCAGGGGAATAACCTCCTAAAGAGGGAAAAAAGTGCCCCGATGGTACTTGTGTGTTCACACACCACTACCTACATATATCAACGAATCCCCCTTAGGAGTGATGCAGTGAATAAGGAGCTGGCACTCATGTATAAGGAAGTGCCAAGCTATGTGGAATCCATCCACAAAAGGAAGTAATCCCAAAGCTTTGCAGAAAGCTTCAAACTTCTCCCTAGACAGAGCCTTTGTGAAAAGGTCTGCAATGTCTTGTGTGGGCACATATGCCAAATTGATCTCTCTAGTAGAGAACTTCTCCCTCACATAATGATAGTGCACCTCAATGTGCTTAGTGCGAGCATGGAACACAAGGTTCCATGCAACTGCCAATGTGCTCTAACTATCAGTAAAGATTGTGGTGGCAAAAGACTGACCAACACCCAAATCAAATATAAGGCATCTGAGCCACACACACTCAACAGTCGCTCTAAAAGTTGCCTTATACTCAGCCTCACAACTAGAAGTGGCTACAATAGGCTACTTCTTGCTCAACCAATATATGCATGAGCTACCAAACATGAAGCAAAAACCACTGGTGGACACATGAGTTTCATAGAAACCATCCCAATCAGAGTAAAAAAAGTATGTAAATCTAGTGGTAGTGATCCTCCCTTGGGATAAAACAATCCAAGAAGTCGGGTACCACTCAAGTAGCGAAAGATGCACTTAAATGCCTACCAATGCTTGACACCTGGGCAATGCATAAACCTACTCATCTGTGAGATAGCAAACTAAATATATGGCGGAGCAATGCATAAGTAAATCAAGTATCCAACAACCTCTTGACAAAGAACAACATCAAATGCATCTCTAGCATCATGAAGACTTAATCATAAACCAGTCTCCATAGGAGTGGAAATAGGTTTGCAGTCTTCAAGGCCAAAACACTATAATAATGTGTCAATATATTTGATTTGACACAAAGCTATTCTGCCATCAACTTGCATAAATTGAATGCTGAAATAATGATGCAAATGCCCCAAATCCGACATCTCAAATGAGGCATGCAAATCAGCCTTAAAATCAGCAATATGCTTCTCATGAGGACCAATGAGTAGCATGTGGCATCAACATAGACAACAATGATTAGGAGCACATCTTATGCACACTTAACATAGGTGCTCTTAGTTGGACTGTTCTCAAAACCATGTGCAATACCCTTTCTTCAAAGAGCCACAGGGATGAAAACATACACTTCTTCATGAAAGTCACCATTCAAAAATGTAGTTTTAATGCCCAAGTGATGTACACTCCAAGCATGATGAGCTATAAGTGCATAGATGCTATGAATAGTAGTCATTCGACAAGTAGGAGCAAGGGTCTCATCAAAATCAATGCCTCTTTCCGGAGCATAACCCTTTGCTACAAGCCTAGCCTTATACCTATCAATTTTTCCATTAGGATTACGCTTCAACTTGTATACCCACTTAGTGCCAATGGCCTTCTTGTCGGGAGGCAAGTCACATAAAGACTAGGTACCATTCTTCATTATAGCATCATATACAAATTGCATAGGAACCATCCAATTTTTTGAATTTTGTGCTTCATCAAACAAAGTAGGCTCATTCTCATCACAAAGACTCGAGGCATCCATAGCATAGCAATCTGATGAAAAAGAAGCACTATAAGAGCCAAAATGAGTATGATATGATAGAGGTGCATCTAATTTCTTGTCGAGCAAAGTCTACACCAGCCACTTTGGCATAGTTTTTACCTCCTCAATATCGGCTCTGTCATCAACAAGTGCATCATGTAAATCTGCATAAAAAATGGAATGATCTGCATCATCACATGAAACTTATAGAGGTTAAGTTGCCTCATTAGGACTAGCACTAGACTCTCCACTTGTAAAAAGAGGCAACAAAGTAATGGCTAAAGACCATCTTCTACATAAGCAACATCATGACTAACCCAAATGCATTTAATCTATGTATGATACTGATGATAGCCTTTGCTTTCAGAATTGCACCCAAAAAAAATACATTTCACTACTTTATCATCCAATTTCTTGCATTGTTGTTCATGCATTAATGCATATGTGAGACAACCAAAAACATGCAAGTGAGAAACAAATGGCTTATGACTGATATACACATACATACACATGCACATGCACATACACATACACATACACATACATACACATATACACTTACACATGCACATGCACATACATGCATATACACATATACACATATACACATATACATATGTACATACATTCATATACACACACATATTACACACATATACATGCACATATGTACACACACATATAACACATATATACATGCACATACATACATACATACATATACACACATACACATGCAAATGCACATACACATACATGCACATATACACTTACACATGCACATGTAGATACATGCACATACATACATGCACATATATACATAGATACATACATATACATGCATATAGACACACTTACACATATAGATATATATCTACATGTGCATATATACATTTTATATACACACAAGCACACATAAATATGAATGAAGTATATAATTAAAGTAATAAAACACATGCTTAATATAAACAATAATAACAATCAATAGAACAAAACTTTTCATTACTTAATACCATACACACAATTCAAAACATAACTGAAATGAACAATATATAGATTATATATATATATATATATATATATATATATATATATATATATATATATATATATATATATATATATATATATATATATATATATATATAATATGATATATCAATATAAATACATATCCAATGTCATAATCAAGAATCCTAACCATCATCATCAGCATCATGATCATCCTCATCCTCATCATCACGATCATCCGCATGATCTGATGTATCTGTGTGAGCACTCTGTGATAATGGAGATTGTCCCTCCTGTGTGTCTCTCCACCTCATCCATATCTGACTCTCCATAATACTCTTGTATTACATATAACAAACATAAATAAGTAAAACAATTAAAACATCCATAAAAATAAATTAATTATATAAAATTTAATAATACTCACAAATGCATCCGGATGATCTCGCATATACTCGCTCAAATGCTGATATCCAAAATGTGTAGCATCCTCGATCTCATGTTTCATAGGATATCGACCATAATCCTTTCGCTGCATTTAAACAAATAAAAAAGATTAGTTTTTTGCATTTTAACTAAAATAAAAAATATACTCACAATAACACATATATTTACAAATGTAGCTACAAAACCATGATGGCCCATTTGGCCTAGGTGTGATGTGTGGCCCGACTCAACTCTCTTCTTTGCAGCAGCTTGTTTTTTTAAAGAAAAAAGAAATACATAAATTAAATGTAAAAAATTAATAAAATATATGAGAATTATAAATATAAACTATTAATTTCTATACCTTCTGCTGAGGAAATGACTCTTGAAGATGTAGTTGTCTACGAAAACACTGCCATGTCTCAAGTGGTATGTTAGGTCGCCTCTTATTTTTTTCCACCATACAATATCTCCTGTTAATTTAATCTCAAACAGAAAAAAAGAATAAGAATACATACACATACACATACCCACATACACATATACATGCAAACATATACACATACATATATGCATACATATACACATATACATACATATAGCATAAACATGCATATGCATATCCACATATATACGTACACACATACACATGCATGCATATACACTCATTCATACAAAATACATGCATTTATCCAACAATAATGTGTATTTGTGTGTATGTGAATATGTGTGTATCTGTGTATGTGTATATGTGAATGTGTAAATATGTATATGTGAATGTTTATGTATGTAAATAATCAGATTATTAATATCAAATACCATTATTTGTAGATTCTGATCAATCAGATGGAACTCCACCACCGTCTCCTAATCGTGCAAGGACTATATACTGTAAGTATATCAAACTTTCAATTTTAAATATATTTGATAGATACATAACTCATATATTTTTTTGTTTCTTGTTATAATGAGTTTCTGATCAATCAGAGGGCACTCCACCACCTCCTACCCATGCAACGATTTCACATGCATCCTTCGATAGGAATTATGATGAATTTTACTATCAAAATCATATAATATGTTGGTGTAACTCTTGCTATGGCATGTACCGAAGAACACAATTCGAATGTATTGAACATGAGGCAGAGTATGGTACTTTTGAGCATGCACCACCACCTAGTCAACGTGATAATGTTTGGGTATGTATTTTTTCTATAAATTAATGTCATTATTTTATTTAAGAACCATATACAAAATCAAATTACTGTTGATATACATGAATACTTGCTTGATGATGATGATGATGATAATTCTCATACTCATAATGTTAATATACCTCATACACGTCATCGACTTGTTGTTCATCAATTATAAGCAGAGGTTTCTACAAATCCTCTACCTCCTAGTTTAGAGACTGAAACAGCTGGAGATAATCCATTGCCAACTCATGATCGTTCTCTAGTACAAACATATGATAGAAGAAGATGTGGAGGATGGAATAGAGGACCACTTCATTTAGATGGAGAGGTTTTTGACTTTTAGGGTAATCGCTATATGATTGCTCCATCCACTATTACTAATGCTGGTCATGGTTTCTTTATTGTAGAGGATTTGTATGTGCCTTTGAACTCTGAAGTCACTCTTATGTCATTTTGTGGTCCTCCATATGGATGGGGAGATTGACATCGACTTCCACGTTATGCTCACATGAGTACTTATGGAATATGGTTGAATGCAACATCCCTTACTAGTAGAAGGATTTCACATGCAGAAAATGAAATATTATATATTGATGGAAGACCTTACATGCATGGAAATATAGCAGGTTTAATAAATATTAGTCGAGGGTTACATAATAGTTCAAGGACTAATTGCACATTTGAGGAGCATGAAAATAGTCATGAATCACCATACATGAGTAGAGATGTATCAAGATACATAATTGTCAATGCTATTACTACATTACATGCTGGTGATGAATTATTAGTGAATTAAGGATGGTGTAGAACTCCAAGAGCACCTTTTAGCTACAGAGAGAATAAAAATTTTCTATCCATATTTAATATATATTTATTTTTATGTTTAAATTTACTTTTTATTCATTTATGGAATACTAATGATTTTTATTCATGTGTGTAGATTTCAACGTATGATGTTGATCATATTCCTCCATGCCATTCACAATTGCCAGTAAGACCTCATTTATCACAAGCTTCTATGAGGAGGCTACGCAAAAGTGATCCTGTGGAATATTATGCAAGGTTGAAATATCTATATTCAAAAGAAGATAAAGTACAAGATTTGTGTGACAATGATGAAGATGATGGCATGGCAGATTTTATTGAGGATTGGTATCAAAATGACAGTGAGAGCATTGATATTTCTAAAAATGAGAAATATCTTCGAGAGGAATTTCTAAAGCATGTATATGAAGGAAGTCATTTGACACAACTAAGTGCGAGATTACTTATTCTCAACCTTCAAAATCATTTTGGATGGATTAATGTATCTGTTTCAACACTATTAAGGTATAATTTTCAATTTTCTATCTATTTATATATATACATGCATAAATATATACATATAAATACATGCATATATAGACATACACATAATTATACATGAATGCATACACACATATAAACATACACACACATATACACACATACACATGTTATGAGAGTAAGGTCAAATTATACATACCTCTATCGAATGAAGATGTTTTGTCCATCTAACCTTTAGAATTGTCCACCCAACCTTTAGAATCTTCTTGACACATCTATTTCTCCTATTCTAGTTGACCTAATACCTATGCTGCTAACTCTTTTATGAACTTTGCATACAAATATTAAGTATTAGTTAGATATGGAGATATTAGGTCGTTTGGATGGGAGATCCAAATTTCTCTCGAAGATTTTGAAGGATGGAAAAATAATGTTAAAGGATGGGCAGAAAGAAAGCATCCATTCAATGTAGGTTTTTGTTCTTTCTTTAGCTAAGGTAAGAACAAGAACTTGCATTGAATGGTCACTTTGTGTCCGTCCATCCTTTAAAACTATTCATGCATCTTTCAAAATCTTCAAGATAAATTTGGTTCTCCTATTTTCCAAATGACCTAATACCTCCATAGCTAACTGATACTTTATATTTGTAAACAAATATATAAGCCTTAGTTAGCAAGGGAGGTAATAGATTGACTATAAAATAGGAGACAACCAGACAATTCAGTGGTCTAGATATCTATATGAAAGTCTACAAACCACAATAAATAGAAAGAAAATTAGAAATGAAATCAAATATACACAGCTACACATGCAAACATACACATACATACATACATATATATACACAAATAAACATACATATACACATGTTATGAGAGTAAAGTCAAATTATACATACCTGTATCGAATGAAGATATTTTGTCCATCTAACCTTTGGAATTGTCCACCCAACCTTTATAATCTTCCTGACACATCTTCTTCTCCTATTCTAATCGACCTAATACCTATGCTGTAACTCTTTTATGAACTTTTCATACAAATATTAAGTATGAGTTAGCTATGGAGGTATTAATTCATTTGAAAAATAGGAGAAGTAAATTTACCTCAGAGAATTTGAATGATGGAAGAATAATTTTAAAGGGTGGACGGACACAAAGCCTTCATTCAGTCTAGGTGTTTGTTTTTACCTTAGCTACGGTAAGAAAAAGAACTTGCATTGAATGAACACTTCATGGCCACCCATACTTTAGAATTATTCATCCATTTTCCAAAATCTTCGAGAGAAATTTTCTTGTCTTATTTTCTAACAAGCTAATACCTCCATAGTTAACTGATACTTAATCCATGTAAACAAATATGTAAGTCTTAGTTAGCAAGGTAGGTAATAGATTGACTATAAAATGGGAGACAACCAAATGATTCAGTGGTCTAGATATGAAAGTCTCCAAACCACAATATACAAAAAAAAAAACGAAATCAAATATACACAACTACACATGCATACATACATATACATACATACATACATATTCATACATACATACATGCATACATACATACATACATACATACATAAATACACATATATACACACATACACATACATATATGCATACACATACACATATGCATATATACATACATGTACACAAATAAAACACATATACACACATACATACATATACACACATACATACATATACACATACACATACGTATATGGTGCACATGCATATACACATCCACATACACATACACATAATCGTACACATATATAAAATTATATGCATATATATATATATATGTATATTTATTTATTTATTTTTATTAATATGTCTTTTTTTTATGAACTTACAGGTTATTATTTGAAAAGTTTTTACCAAGTCAGAATATTCTTCCTACCTCACATGATGAAATGAAGAAGATAATCAACAATCTAGGTATAGATTATCAATGTATACATGCATGTACTAACAATTGTACTTTATATAGAGGTGAATATGCAGACTCTTTGACATGTCCAAAATGTCAATCTCCTCGATATAAGGATGAAGAAGGTAAACTCCCAAAAAATGTGTTGAGATATTTTCCATTGCCTCCATGGATTAGACATATGTTTCAAAGCCCCGAATTATCAAAGCTTTTGTCATGGGGACATGATCATAGAAGTACCTATGGAATAATTAGAATTCCTCATGATAGGCATATTGATTCTACATGGTCTGAATTTGCACAAAATCCATAGAATCTCAAGTTAGGAGTTGCATTATATGGGGTTAATCCATTCTCCATGAAATCCAGTAAATGGTCAACATGGCTAGTGGTAGTCATAAACTACAATCTTCTACCATATATTAGCATTAAATAGGAACATTTAATGCTTTCACTTTTAATCCCATGAAAAAGACAAGTTAAATATATGAATATATATCTTTCTCTTATCATTGACAATGTCCAAGAGTTATGGAGAGGTATTAATGTCATTGATGTATCGAAAAGCATCAATGAAAGATATATTACGGTTTGTGGTATTGTGGCTTGGACTATTCACGATTTTCTAGGATATGGTGTTTGTTCAAGTATTGATGTAATTTTTTTATTCAATATGCATACAAATAAATGTGAGTTAATCTAACTATATTTTTATCATTTTCATGATGCAAGAATATCTACTAAGGGTTATAAAGCTTGTCCATATTGTGGCGATTGGTTGAGATCAATCTATAGTAAGAATCTCAACAAAAATATTTATAAATCCTAAACGCGAAGCGATACATTTTAATGGAAAGCTTGAAACAGGGCAGTGTCCAAAAGTTATGATGCCTATGGGTTGGTATAAAAAATGGATGGATGGATCTCTGATAGATCCAGAATCACAAATCTTTAGTGATGGTGAAGTTAATGAGTATGTGAAGAGAGGTAAAGGAAAATTGGCACTCACACAGAAGATATCATCATGGTATTCTTTGGAGTATTGGAAAGAGTTAAAAGTATGCCATCTTCTTGATCCTATGCATATATTCAAGAATATTGGTTATTCATTATGGCAACATCTTCTTGGACTAAAAGATACCATAGCATCAAGGAATGATTTGAAAGATCAAAACTCAAAACCAAAGTTATGGCTAGTTTTTGATAGAAAAAACGACTTATGCACCTGCTCCTTGGGTACTTATGACAAAAGAGATACAGACTATCAACAATAGGATTCAATTGATTCGGACTCCTACAGGATATCGAGCATCTTTCCAGAACATGTTTACTATGGATGATAAGAGCTTATCTGGGTTAAAGACCCATGATTGGCATAACTGTTTGAAACACATTTTACCTTTGGTTATCGAGGGATGTACAATGAAAGGAGTGCGAGATGTGATCTATCGTCTTGGATCGCTTATAAGGTAATTAAGATACTTTTATATTTAATATATATGAATATTTAATATCTTTTAGTTTTGAATTAACTTGTTTATAATTTTTTTAATGATATGTATAGGTGGATTACATCAAAAGAGATCGATAAAAACTCGATCCCACAAAAAAACTGTGAATGCAAAGAGCTACTCTGTTTGATGGAGAAATAGCTTCTTACTTTAGTTTTTGATATTCAGGTTCACTTATTAGTCCATCTTGTAGATGAAATAGAGATTGCATGTGTTTTCAACTCTTGATGGATGTTTTGGGTTGAGTGATTTATGAGAATACTAAAAGGTTATGTGCAACAAAGAGTGAAACCAGAAGGATCCATGGCAAAGGATTGGATGCTTGAAGAGTGCATGTATTATGTTAGGGAGTACCTTAAAAGAGTTCATGAAGAAGTTCCACATGATGTTTCTACTTTTGTAGCATATAATAGCGAATGCATGCAAGCATTCCTTAGAAAGTACGGACAGGAACTTCAAAATATCGAAAGTAAAAGACGAAGAAACAAAAGATATAGACGTAATCTCAATAATAATGAGATTACAAAATATATCTTCTTTTACGGATTGGCTATATAATCGTTTGCAACGTACCAATGCAAATACTGAAGACATCTAAGACGAGCAGAGAGATGTAATGATAGGTTGTGAAAAAAAGGTAATTTTATTTTAATAATATTTTGTTTTTTTCATATATGTATATTAGTTTCTATTTACTAATTTAATTTCTTTTGCAGGCTCGAATGTTCACTAATATGTGGGCTTTTGGACAACCTATTAGAATCAAAGCCATTGATTCTTTATGTAAAATAGAGGATTCTAGTATTGTTGCTTCTTTCAAGAAACTATCACATGCTAGCTCAAAAGACACGAACCTTATAGATGGCGAACTTGGTTACGTGGGAACTGTTGTTGGTATCTATGAAATATCATTTCGTACATTCAAAGAGGTGGAAAAAAGTTTATATTTATTATGATAGAGTTTATTATTTTTTAAAGAACCTATTGATCTAGCACAATGGTGAGAACCACGTTAAGAAGCTCCACCTCCTTAATGTCAATCCGCGGAAGAGATAGGAGTGATATGAAGATCTTGAACGTGAGATGAAGTGAGAGTGAAGGTGAGAAGCATAGAGATGCACACACACATACACACACACAACAAAGAGACAAGCAAGACACAATGGAAGGTAGGAAATCAACTCTATTGCTCAAGATCTCAATTACAAGCTCACAATAGCTCTAAGCTCACACTAATCAACCTCAAAAATGAGCTCTCTAGCTCTTTTTATAGATTCTAGATTAGTTTTGACCGGTTTCACATCTAGTGACTGGCATAGTTAAAAAATAGGTCATATGTGCTATTTGAGAGGGTAAACGGTGTCTAAAAATAACCAAAATTGGTACGCACATTCTACCTAAGCTCCTCAAGCTCGAGGACTCCTCGACTTGCACAAAATGGAGCTATAAATTACAAAAAGGGTTTTTTTCTATGTTACATATGTTACAATAGTGATGAAAATCACTGTTGGAGGTTTTGAAAAGTATTTATAAAACATAATTCTTTGAAAAATGATTCGATTGACTCCTTGCTTCTTCATTATGATCTGTCTTCACATGGTTCCGTGTCTTCTATGCCTATGGCTGCTGCCAACACCCCCCTCCCTCTCGCTTCTGTCGTCCTCGACAGAACCTTGTTGTGCGGTCTATCGGATGTAGTTCTGTAGGAGGTCTTGAGCGAGGGTGTGCTCTGATATTCAAATGCCTTGGGCCAGATCTGCCTCGAGTTTCTCCCAATTAATGGGCTATGGTTCATCTGATGGCGGGAGTCGATAATGCGTGGAATATACCATCTGTTCACAGGCAAATAACTGCAAGAGGTGTGTAGGCCAGATCTGCCTCGAGTTTCTCCCAATCAATGGGCTATGGTTCATCTAATGGCGGGAGTCGATACGGTGTGGAATATACCATCTGTTCACAGGAAAATAACTGCAAGAGGTGTGTAGGCCTGCTGATGAACACTTCTGAGTGGTATTCCCAAAAACCGATTGTGAACATTTCTTTGAAAGTTTGCTTATAGCACGCCGGTAGGTATTTGATTCTGCAATGCCAAGCGTAACACAGCCGTAGCGATGGCGTTGTACTCATATCATATGCAAGAACTAGATTGCCATGCTCGAAGCCCGGGGTGCTTACATGAGGAGCCTTAACACGACAGAAGACTTTGAAAACCATTTGCATCATGTAAAAGATTTTGACAGTCATATGCGCTGCTATATCGTCCATATGTTTTAAGCGAGGGAGCCAATGATGAATCGTTGCCATCATGTATCCGATTGTAGGTGGTCCAGTGGGTGGCCTGAAGTATGGGTAGTTTAACCAATCCTGGCATTGCTTGTTGTTCTGTACTTTAATAGCGAATGCCTTCCAGGAGCGGCGATGTGGCACTGGTACCCAACATGGGTTGTATTTTAAGTGTAGTGGCGCCTTAACCCAAGTACTCATCATCTCAGGATATTCTTGTAATAGATCCTTGCGCCAATCTGGTTGAAAGATTTCGCCGTGCTGCGCATCTGTTGGCAACACCTACATATGGTTGTGCCATGAATGAAGTAAGTGGTGGTGCGGTGGGTGGTGATATATCCATGTCATTGGACGTGGTGTCACGTGCGGTGACCGTGAATAGTGGAGTGATCGTGGGTGCTTGCGTGGGTGTAAATACAGGGTTTACAAAGGTTGAAGAGTAATTTACAGAGGGGTTTTCCAATGCTGCTTGGTGGAAAGGGGAAAGTGGAAATATGGTGCATCGGGGAGGTGAGACAGGGGAGAAAGTCATCGGTGTTAGAAATGGAAATAGTGGTCTCGGGGGTGTAGGAAAGGATGGAAAAGATGGATGGAGAAATGGACTGGTTAGAAGCGTAGAAGTCCTAGGGGGTAGACTAGGTTGAGTGGGTGCGGGAAGTGTGGGAGGAATGGAGGTGAGGAAGGCTTCTGCTACTTCACCGTGGAAGGAGGTGGATGTTCTGGGAGAAGGAGGGTGTATGGGGGAGACTGGATGGACGGGAGGTGAAAGAGGAGCAGTTGGAGTGGCAGGTACTTCGGTCACAACGGTGATATGTACAATAGTAGTGTGGGGCAGGGAGTCAACGAGGATAGCTTCATGTGCCAATGATCCTTCAGGGATGAGACGTGCTTCCCTGGCCTGTTCTGAAGATTGTGCTCCTATCGGTACACGAATGTATTCATCTGGCTTGGTTAGTAAGTGAACTCTGCGAGGGTCATACTGCGGTAACAATTTCCTCTGCAAATATCTTAAGGCTTTGGTGGATCCCACTGATTTGACAAGTTCTCTGAAGCCTCTGATGTATACTTCTTCGAAACTGCCTGAGACAAGTTCTTGTTCTATAAGTGCTTGGCTTTCTTCCTCCGTTAACTTCTTACGTGCCCAAACTTTTTCCATAGTACGATATAACTTCTTGATGGCCAACGTATAGGCTATTGCTTCAAAGGTTTCATCTTCATGTGTACTGGTGTCACCTTGGGTGTCGGTCTGCTATCCTTGTTCATCTGTCTGCACATGTTCTTGGGAGTCATGAGTGCCTTGGTTGGCTTCATCATCGCCGTCATCTTCATCGGTTTTGGTTCTTTCTTCCTCGGAACTAGACACTACTTGTCCTTGTGGTTGATCCGGGGGGGTGGTTGGGTAGCTTGGAAGTTCATATTCTTGAGAAAATATCTGTCCTTCTGAAAACTGAAATTCACTTGAAAACACATCTTGCATCTTGAAATCGAATGTTGTGTCCGTTGGTTCTGCTTCCAAGTTGGGTATCAGAAAAGAAAATGCTTCCGCACCAATAGTGGTGGGAGCTTCTACTGCAGTGGTTGTAGGTTCCTGGACTGATGTTGCGTGTGAAGTAACTGCACTGGTAGTGCCTTCTGTAACGACAGGTCGAGATAATCATATGCGGATAGGTTGTATAGGAGTAGGGGCTTTAGTAGGAGACTGTTCTAGAGACGGTTGCGGTGACGGTGATCCTGGAACTTGTAGGCAGGGAATACTTCCTCTCATGCACTTTCCTGCTCTCCTTTGCTGACCTTCCTAGCTTTCTTTGTTGTTCCCTTGAATGCTTTCAGCTCCTCGCTTGTCATTGCATGCTTGATAGGTAAATCGTATGCCAAACACATATATACAATGCGTGTGAGAGTGCAACATCCATTGATTACCTTCTTTCTTTCCCATCTATGTTGGTCTAAGTAGAGCCGATCAATTATCTAGCTAGCTAGATCAACTGTTTGTGGTCTAGTACATGCTAAATATAAGCCAAACCAGATACGCTTGTGGGGCATGGTGAATCTATCCTGAGCGGGGAAAGCAAAATGCTGCATGCATATCCTTGGGTTTCGATAGCTCAGGTGTGATAGCAGAAATATCTTCCCATTTAGTAACATCCCCACGTTTCATAGGCTCTGGAATTAGCCTTTCTCGTTTTGTCGGAGTGTGGGTTCCATGTATCTTAATAGCAGCTCTAATCAAATCTTTAGACAGATAAAAATTCTTATATGGCGGATCATTTACTAATGACAGCAAAATAAATGTTCTTGGCAAATCTTTGTTCTCTGAAGCTGAAAAAGTGGTTACCAAGTAGAAGCATCGGTAGAAATCGAGTTTAGGCAAAGGATCACTGAAATATTCTATAAAGCCTGCTCTTGCCCAAACATGCGTTAAGTCTTCTGTGTTTTGTAGTCCTTCGAACTCTCTTGAGAAAAATTGGTACTTGCTCCATGTACGGTGATCAAACGCCAAATTGGCCTTGAAGATAAAGTCTGCGTCTGCCAACGGTCCTGCTAGCCCTTGAAACCAATGAGAGTTGTGATGAATCTTCTCATTATATCCCCTAGGAGGATCGTCGATCGGCATGGGTCCTGGAAATCCTTGGAATTCCGGTGGTTGAGCCGTAGGATGTGGTTCCGCGAGTAGTTCTCCAATATTGGCCATCGGTGCACTGGTGCCAGCTTCAGATGGTCCTTCTGCCTGCATGATGAATGATGCGGGTGTCTAGCGGATCTGCTACAAAAGATTAACACATTAGTATGGAAATTAATCATGATCCCATTAAAGTGAGACCGCAATCCATTTCCATAACCGATGTGTAACCCATGTAGCCGAGTGTCGTGATATGGTTTATGGAATGATTTCTTGCAAACTAATGCAGGTCTCTAGACACCTACATGCTTCAGATGATGCATACATTTATTGATGAGGTGTTATTACAGGTGATGTTGGGTTATAGTGTGTGGATTTATACAAGGTTCAGTTGTGAATGAGTATTACAAGGATGTATATTAGTCGGGGTGGGAGTTATGTTAGATAAGGGGGTCGTAGAGGGCGTCTGGACACGTTTCGGTATCCACTTCCTAAGAGTTTTTGAGCGGGTGGAATGTTTTTGCTGAGGGACAAAAGGTGATATCGGATGTGGTGGTTTTGAAGGGTGAAGAGATTTTTGAGGGGTATATATTACATGGCTTGAGGGTTGAGCTATAATACACTGTTTGGGTACCCAAATCTGCGTGGGTGTGGGTCGATTTGTAAGGTACTTCTTGGCGATCCAAATCTGTTGAAGAGTCGTACTTGTAGAAGAAGGTCGAGGAGATGTTGAATATTGACTCTGCATCTGCCTTGACTTCCTCTTATTATTGTCTGCTTTGTTGAATTCTGTCGGTGGTTTCTGTCCTTTTGGCACCATATTTGTCTCGTGCCTCTTGCTTTATGATACTGATACTGCTTTCTTCCTTGTGTCATCTGATATTGTCATCGGTCTGGGTTCCTTTGTTGCGATTGACTCCTTTGTGGTTGAGGTTGAGAGGTCGGATGGACACTCTGCTTTTGGATAAGAAGGGAGGTCCAACACTTGCGAATCCTGCCCATTAGGAAGTGCTCCGTTTTGTACTATTAATCTAGGCCAGTCCGCAGTAAGTGTGGAAGGATGGGCACTGCAGGTGATAGTGTCCATTTGGCCGCTGATGAAGTCCACCTGACCGCTGATCGTCCCCATCTGTCCTGCAATTGTCCCCATTTTTTCGCTGATGTAACCCACCTGACCGCTGATAGTCCCCATCTGTCCTGCAATTATCCCCATTTGTCCGCTGATGTAACCCACCTGACCGCTGATTGTGCCCATTTGGCTGCTAATGGTCC
Source organism: Ceratopteris richardii (assembly GCA_020310875.1). Lineage (NCBI taxonomy): Eukaryota > Viridiplantae > Streptophyta > Polypodiopsida > Polypodiales > Pteridaceae > Ceratopteris > Ceratopteris richardii. Next base: position 94,440,254 of record CM035425.1, on the reverse strand, counting down.
CCATTTGTCCAAGCGGTTGGGCAGTTGCCCCTTCTAGTTTGCAGGAAGCCCAAGGGAAAATCTCCTGACGTCCTTTTGATTGACAATTGTCCATCGCCAAGCCCGCGTGGGTTGGTGTAGACGTAACATGACTCATCTGACCAAAGATCTTCCAGTCCTCCTTCGCATGATGTTCATATGGTCTAGGGTTACATACCTCAGTCGGAATGCCGTTAGGGAAGTCAAGCAGTATCACTCGCTTCTGATCTAAGGTTCCAATCTGTAAGGAGCCTTGTCTAAGATTTAGGTCCACTGAGTGATCGTATAGCCAATCTTGGCCAAGGATTAGGGGTTCTATCAGGTCGTCATCATGGCACACTAATAGCTTCACTGTCAAGGTCACTTTGTTTATGAGGATAGGAAGGTCCACCTCACCCATGAAAGGGGTTTCCATCCCTCCTAGCCCTATGAGGTATGCCTCAATTGGCCGCATTTCTATTGCTGAGTCCTTATAGTGGGACCATCTAATCGCACTTGTCACAGCACCTGAGTCAATTAAAGCCCTGAGCTCTTGGCAAGGGTTATCGTGCTCTAGCCTGCCTATAATGAATGGTCTCCTGTCCACTATGCTAGGATGGGTACTTGACTTTGCTTGACACATGGCCATGGGGTATCTGGGTGGTGTTTCTAGATGATTATAATGTTCTCTCCCTAGTCCTTGTCTTCTTAACTTCATGCGCTTAATGCGTTCTATGGCTTCTGCTTGAGCTTCAACTCGTATTCTATTTTCTTCCTCCTTACGCTTCTTTGCCAACGTGAGTCATCTAAGCATCTCCTCAGTAAGAGGTTCTTGGTATAACCTGACTCTACAGCTACTAATGTAATTAGGCATTATGTCTCCTTCTAAGGTGGCTAATTGTACTGCTCCACTTGTTGAGAGTCTGTTAATGATCATGTCAGGGGAGCACTAGATTGTGCTCTCTGACTACACAAGACAAGATTTCGGAAACACAGTTCTGATTACAAGAATACCCACGAAGGGAAAATGCTACAAGAATATACGATCGATACAAGATGTCCCACAACCCGGGACCAATAGGTATGGAAAACTCGACTAGAGATGATACAGGAGATCCCACAACCCGGGATCGTAGGTAGGAAACAAGATATCTCGATTACAAGAAATCCCCTCAGGGATATGAACTGGATACAAGAAATAACTAGAAAGGATCTCGTACTACGAGATTACAATAGGACAAGAAAGGATGTCCACAATACAAGACTAGACAAGACTAGAGCTAGAAACAAGACTAGAACTTGAACTGGAACTTGAATGTACTTACTTGGAGGTCACGACTCCTTGAGCTCCCAAGACTGGCATTGGCAAGACTGATTATGAATGTGGCCAACCCCTCCTTATATAGGTTTTCAAGGGCGGTTCCCAAAGGCGGTTGCGAACTGATGATGTCATCATGATGTCATCGATTTGTAACAAGACCTCCCAATGTCAGAATTCAGCGAATAGACAGTCGATCTTGGGGTTTTGGCACATTCCGGACGCAATGGAAGCATTGGTTTCTCCTAATTCTGAACCAATCATGAGATACAGGGTTCACATGGAATCTTAGGTTCAGGATGGTTTCCTTCGTCCATGACATCACCTCCCCCTCAAGCGACGAGTTCCACGAGGAGCGGTCATGTTATCTGGTCTCGGCTTCGTTGGATTTTTCTTATGGAATTCTCGAACCTTGATTGGTGCTCTCTGAAGGTTTTCTGCAGGTTCCCAAGTACGATCACTGATGTCATACCCTTTCCAATGAATAAGGTATTCCAATCTTCCCCGGGATATTCTGGAATCTAGGACATGCTCGACTTCAAATTCTTCATGATCATCAATCTCGATAGGTGGTGAAGGACTAGGTCTCTCCCCCCTCAATGGTGAAATCTGATATGGTTCCAACATGGATACATGGAAAACTGGATGTATTCTCATGGTACTCGGTAACTGGAGTTTGAAGGTGACTGGATTAATCTTGGCCAAGATGGTAAATGGTCCAAACTTTTGATGATCTAACTTTGCACAAGGCCTTGAAGTTTGTAAATTGTTTCGGAGTAACCATACTTTATCCCCAATTTGATACGATGGATTCTGGACACGATGTTGATCTGCATAGTACTTATATTGTTGTTGAGCTTTATGGATCTCTTCATTCAGTTCTTTGTGAATGTCCATCAGGTACTGGGCCTTGTCTCTGGCAGCTGGGTTCTTGACATGATTTGAGAGTTGTATATCCATCCTTGGATGTTGTCCATAGTTTGCAAAGAAGGGAGTTTGCTTAGTAGATGCATGAACACTATTGTTATAGGCAAACTCTGCAAAGGGTAACAACTCAAACCAATCATTTTGGTGATAGTTGCTAGTGCAACGGAGATATTGCTCCAGGACTTGATTCACTCGTTCTGTTTGTCCATCAGTCTGTGGATGATTTGCTGTAGATAGTTTAACTTGAACACCAAGGAGCTTGCAAAGACTGTTCCAAAAGCTGGATATGAACTGTGGACCTCGATCACTGACAATGTCATCAGGCAATCCATGAAGCCTAAATATGTACCTAAGAAAAAGTCTGGCAGTGGCTGCACCTGTGATTGCCTTGGTAGTTGGAATGAAGTGTGCCATCTTTGTAAATCTATCCACAATAACAAGAATGGCATCATACTTATCTGACTTTGGTAGATCTGTGATGAAATCCATCGACAATGAAGCCCATGGCCTTTCTGGAATAGGTAGAGGTTGCAAGAGGCCATGAGGTTTATGTCGGGGTACCTTAGATCTATTGCAAGTATCACAGGTTCGAATGTATTCTTTGACTTCCTTCCACATCTGAGGCCACCAAAAGTCCCTTGATATGAGTTCTATTGTTTTATTTACTCCAAAATGTCCTGCTGCAAGGTTGTCATGGCGTTGTTGAAGTACTTGGATCCTGGGCTTTCCTGGAGGGACATACAATAGGTTCTTATAGAGTAGTAAACCATCCTTTTCCTGAAATTCGTTTACTTCTTGGAATTTTCCTTCTTGAGCTTTCTGCTTAACGTTACAAAACAATTCATCCTGTGGTAGATTCTCACGGATCAACTGATTCAAGGCTGAATCTTCATGATGGCTTGAAGAGATAGCTGTCAGGGGAGCACTAGATTGTGCTCTCTGACTACACAAGACAAGATTTCGGAAACACAGTTCTGATTACAAGAATACCCACGAAGGGAAAATGCTACAAGAATATACGATCGATACAAGATGTCCCACAACCCGGGACCAATAGGTATGGAAAACTCGACTAGAGATGATACAGGAGATCCCACAACCCGGGATCGTAGGTAGGAAACAAGATATCTCGATTACAAGAAATCCCCTCAGGGATATGAACTGGATACAAGAAATAACTAGAAAGGATCTCGTACTACGAGATTACAATAGGACAAGAAAGGATGTCCACAATACAAGACTAGACAAGACTAGAGCTAGAAACAAGACTAGAACTTGAACTGGAACTTGAATGTACTTACTTGGAGGTCACGACTCCTTGAGCTCCCAAGACTGGCATTGGCAAGACTGATTATGAATGTGGCCAACCCCTCCTTATATAGGTTTTCAAGGGCGGTTCCCAAGGCGGTTGCGAACTGATGATGTCATCATGATGTCATCGATTTGTAAAAAGACCTCCCAATGTCAGAATTCAGCGAATAGACAGTCGATCTTGGGGTTTTGGCACATTCCGGACGCAATGGAAGCATTGGTTTCTCCTAATTCTGAACCAATCATGAGATACAGGGTTCACATGGAATCTTAGGTTCAGGATGGTTTCCTTCGTCCATGACATCACCTCCCCCTCAAGCGACGAGTTCCACGAGGAGCGGTCATGTTATCTGGTCTCGGCTTCGTTGGATTTTTCTTATGGAATTCTCGAACCTTGATTGGTGCTCTCTGAAGGTTTTCTGCAAGTTCCCAAGTACGATCACTGATGTCATACCCTTTCCAATGAATAAGGTATTCCAATCTTCCCCGGGATATTCTGGAATCTAGGACATGCTCGACTTCAAATTCTTCATGATCATCAATCTCGATAGGTGGTGAAGGACTAGGTCTCTCCCCCCTCAATGGTGAAATCTGATATGGTTCCAACATGGATACATGGAAAACTGGATGTATTCTCATGGTACTCGGTAACTGGAGTTTGAAGGTGACTGGATTAATCTTGGCCAAGATGGTAAATGGTCCAAACTTTTGATGATCTAACTTTGCACAAGGCCTTGAAGTTTGTAAATTGTTTCGGAGTAACCATACTTTATCCCCAATTTGATACGATGGATTCTGGACACGATGTTGATCTGCATAGTACTTATATTGTTGTTGAGCTTTATGGATCTCTTCATTCAGTTCTTTGTGAATGTCCATCAGGTACTGGGCCTTGTCTCTGGCAGCTGGGTTCTTGACATGATTTGAGAGTTGTATATCCATCCTTGGATGTTGTCCATAGTTTGCAAAGAAGGGAGTTTGCTTAGTAGATGCATGAACACTATTGTTATAGGCAAACTCTGCAAAGGGTAACAACTCAAACCAATCATTTTGGTGATAGTTGCTAGTGCAACGGAGATATTGCTCCAGGACTTGATTCACTCGTTCTGTTTGTCCATCAGTCTGTGGATGATTTGCTGTAGATAGTTTAACTTGAACACCAAGGAGCTTGCAAAGACTGTTCCAAAAGCTGGATATGAACTGTGGACCTCGATCACTGACAATGTCATCAGGCAATCCATGAAGCCTAAATATGTACCTAAGAAAAAGTCTGGCAGTGGCTGCACCTGTGATTGCCTTGGTAGTTGGAATGAAGTGTGCCATCTTTGTAAATCTATCCACAATAACAAGAATGGCATCATACTTATCTGACTTTGGTAGATCTGTGATGAAATCCATCGACAATGAAGCCCATGGCCTTTCTGGAATAGGTAGAGGTTGCAAGAGGCCATGAGGTTTATGTCGGGGTACCTTAGATCTATTGCAAGTATCACAGGTTCGAATGTATTCTTTGACTTCCTTCCACATCTGAGGCCACCAAAAGTCCCTTGATATGAGTTCTATTGTTTTATTTACTCCAAAATGTCCTGCTGCAAGGTTGTCATGGCGTTGTTGAAGTACTTGGATCCTGGGCTTTCCTGGAGGGACATACAATAGGTTCTTATAGAGTAGTAAACCATCCTTTTCCTGAAATTCGTTTACTTCTTGGAATTTTCCTTCTTGAGCTTTCTGCTTAACGTTACAAAACAATTCATCCTGTGGTAGATTCTCACGGATCAACTGATTCAAGGCTGAATCTTCATGATGGCTTGAAGAGATAGCTGTCAGGGGAGCACTAGATTGTGCTCTCTGACTACACAAGACAAGATTTCGGAAACACAGTTCTGATTACAAGAATACCCACGAAGGGAAAATGCTACAAGAATATACGATCGATACAAGATGTCCCACAACCCGGGACCAATAGGTATGGAAAACTCGACTAGAGATGATACAGGAGATCCCACAACCCGGGATCGTAGGTAGGAAACAAGATATCTCGATTACAAGAAATCCCCTCAGGGATATGAACTGGATACAAGAAATAACTAGAAAGGATCTCGTACTACGAGATTACAATAGGACAAGAAAGGATGTCCACAATACAAGACTAGACAAGACTAGAGCTAGAAACAAGACTAGAACTTGAACTGGAACTTGAATGTACTTACTTGGAGGTCACGACTCCTTGAGCTCCCAAGACTGGCATTGGCAAGACTGATTATGAATGTGGCCAACCCCTCCTTATATAGGTTTTCAAGGGCGGTTCCCAAGGCGGTTGCGAACTGATGATGTCATCATGATGTCATCGATTTGTAACAAGACCTCCCAATGTCAGAATTCAGCGAATAGACAGTCGATCTTGGGGTTTTGGCACATTCCGGACGCAATGGAAGCATTGGTTTCTCCTAATTCTGAACCAATCATGAGATACAGGGTTCACATGGAATCTTAGGTTCAGGATGGTTTCCTTCGTCCATGACATCACCTCCCCCTCAAGCGACGAGTTCCACGAGGAGCGGTCATGTTATCTGGTCTCGGCTTCGTTGGATTTTTCTTATGGAATTCTCGAACCTTGATTGGTGCTCTCTGAAGGTTTTCTGCAGGTTCCCAAGTACGATCACTGATGTCATACCCTTTCCAATGAATAAGGTATTCCAATCTTCCCCGGGATATTCTGGAATCTAGGACATGCTCGACTTCAAATTCTTCATGATCATCAATCTCGATAGGTGGTGAAGGACTAGGTCTCTCCCCCCTCAATGGTGAAATCTGATATGGTTCCAACATGGATACATGGAAAACTGGATGTATTCTCATGGTACTCGGTAACTGGAGTTTGAAGGTGACTGGATTAATCTTGGCCAAGATGGTAAATGGTCCAAACTTTTGATGATCTAACTTTGCACAAGGCCTTGAAGTTTGTAAATTGTTTCGGAGTAACCATACTTTATCCCCAATTTGATACGATGGATTCTGGACACGATGTTGATCTGCATAGTACTTATATTGTTGTTGAGCTTTATGGATCTCTTCCTTCAGTTCTTTGTGAATGTCCATCAGGTACTGGGCCTTGTCTCTGGCAGCTGGGTTCTTGACATGATTTGAGAGTTGTATATCCATCCTTGGATGTTGTCCATAGTTTGCAAAGAAGGGAGTTTGCTTAGTAGATGCATGAACACTATTGTTATAGGCAAACTCTGCAAAGGGTAACAACTCAAACCAATCATTTTGGTGATAGTTGCTAGTGCAACGGAGATATTGCTCCAGGACTTGATTCACTCGTTCTGTTTGTCCATCAGTCTGTGGATGATTTGCTGTAGATAGTTTAACTTGAACACCAAGGAGCTTGCAAAGACTGTTCCAAAAGCTGGATATGAACTGTGGACCTCGATCACTGACAATGTCATCAGGCAATCCATGAAGCCTAAATATGTACCTAAGAAAAAGTCTGGCAGTGGCTGCACCTGTGATTGCCTTGGTAGTTGGAATGAAGTGTGCCATCTTTGTAAATCTATCCACAATAACAAGAATGGCATCATACTTATCTGACTTTGGTAGATCTGTGATGAAATCCATCGACAATGAAGCCCATGGCCTTTCTGGAATAGGTAGAGGTTGCAAGAGGCCATGAGGTTTATGTCGGGGTACCTTAGATCTATTGCAAGTATCACAGGTTTGAATGTATTCTTTGACTTCCTTCCACATCTGAGGCCACCAAAAGTCCCTTGATATGAGTTCTATTGTTTTATTTACTCCAAAATGTCCTGCTGCAAGGTTGTCATGGCGTTGTTGAAGTACTTGGATCCTGGGCTTTCCTGGAGGGACATACAATAGGTTCTTATAGAGTAGTAAACCATCCTTTTCCTGAAATTCGTTTACTTCTTGGAATTTTCCTTCTTCAGCTTTCTGCTTAACGTTACAAAACAATTCATCCTGTGGTAGATTCTCACGGATCAACTGATTCAAGGCTGAATCTTCATGATGGCTTGAAGAGATAGCTGCTAACTGGAGATGCTCGGGCTTGAGTAATACACTCTCTTGTTGATCAAAGGCCTCTTCACCCTTCTTTGGTGCAAGGTAAGATCTTCTGGATAGGGCATCTGACTGACATTGATGACGTCCTGGACGGTATGTGATGACAAAGTCGAATCTGGATAAAAAGTTACTCCATCGAGATTGCCTTCTATTGAGGATCCGGGTGGTCATAAAATACTCTAGGTTCTTGTGATCTGAATATACAATGACTTTATGAGCTGCTCCTTCTAGATGGTGACGCCAGGTATCAAACGCGTCTACTATGGCAAGGAGTTCTTTATCATGAATTTCATAATTAATTTCTGGAGGGGAAAACTTCCTTGAATGATATGCAACTGGATGTAGTTGTCCATCATCTCCATATTGGGAAAGAATGGCCCCTAGAGCAAAGTCCGATGCATCTGTCTCAAGGAAGAAGGGCTTACTAGAATCAGGATGAACTAGGATTGGAGCAGTAGTGAATGTTGATTTCAAGGTCTGAAAGGCCTTCTCTGCTTCTTCGGTCCATGAGAATTTGGAGTTCCCTGTAAGCTTGGTAAGAGGTGTCACTATCTTGGAGTAATCTCTGATGAATATCCTATAGAAATTGGCAAACCCCAAAAAACATTGTACATCTCGAACACATGAAGGTGGTTGCCAATCAAGGATTGTCTCAATCTTCTTAGGGTCCATAAAAATTCCTTTATCTGATACTATGTACCCTAAAAATTCCACTTCTGTCTTATGAAAAGAACACTTCTCCAATTTCGCATACAATCCTTTTTCTCTTAGTTTCTCTAGGACTATCTTTACATGATCTTCATGATCCTCTAGATTTTTTGAAAATATCAAGATATCATCAAGGTATATTACAACAAAATCATCTAAATATTCTCGAAAAATATCATTCATCATATGTTGGAAGACAGCTGGAGCATTTGTAAGACCGAAGGGCATAACTACATATTCAAAATGCCCATACCTTGTTCGAAATGCTGTCTTCCATTCGTCTCCTTCTCTGATCCTGACAAGGTTGTAAGCTCCTCGAAGATCAATTTTCGTGAAGAATTTTGCTTTTCCAAGGCGTTCCAAGAGCTCTGATATGAGTGGTAGAGGGTATCTGTTTTTTATAGTGACTTTGTTCAATCCACGATAATCTACACACATCGGGAGAGTCCCATCCTTCTTCTTTACAAATAGAATAGGAGCTCCTGCTGGAGACTTCGAGTGTTTGATAAACCCCTTTGCTAGATTCTCATCAATGTTCTTGCGTAGTTCTGTAAGTTCCTCTGGAGATAGTCTGTAGATTGGTCCAAAGGGTGGTTGTGTTCCCTCTTGAAGATCTATGGGACAATCATAAGGTCTATGCTCTGGAAGGATATCTGCATTCTTCTTTTCAAAAACATCTTCAAAGCCGTTGTACTGATTGGGTAGCTGTACTGGATCATCTTTCTTGGATTCTTGAGCTGGTATGGCATAGATCATATATGTAGGTTCCTTCCTTACTGCATGTATGAAGGCTTTAGCTCCAACATATGTTGGGTTCTTCTGGATATCTCGACGGGTGATTTTATTCTTTTCCCAATTAATTTCTGGATTATGTTTCTTTAACCACGGCATTCCGATGATAACCATATTTGCTGGACTCGATATTACATTGAAACATATGTGTGAATCATGGTCACCAAGGTGTACTCTTAATGGTATGGTTTCCATGGTTATATTCCCCGATGCTAGAGGCCGTCCATCTACTACTTCGGCTACTACTGGTCTGTTCTTTCGAAGTACTGGAATTCCATGTTTCTTAACGAGTCCTTCATCAATGAAACATGAGGACGCTCCTGAATCTACTAGAGCTATGAGGGAAAGGGTCTTCTTAGACAGGATTAACTTGACAGGGGCAAGACATGTTTCTACGGGTGTGGATGGAATTATGAGACCCTTTCGTATATCATGGTCCGGCTGTATGGTCTCTTTTACAACTGGACTTCCTCGTTTCCCTGCTCTACAAGGGTGGCTGCGACTTTGGAGTTTGTTCTCTTGTTGGGACAATTAACTGCAATGTGGCCAGGGTTTCCACAATATAGACATAATTTGTTATCCCTCCTTCTTTGTTTCTCTTGTGGTGTTAGAGGCTGGAACCTAGTTACATCTATCTGCATAGGTTCGGGCATAGTGTCATCTCTAGGAGTAGGCTGGAAAGGTTTCCATTGGCGAGGTCTTCCTTCTACTTGTTTTTCTTGTTTCCTTTCAAAAAGACGGTTATCACATTGAATGGCTTGGTTGATGTATTCATTCAATGTCTTCACCTCTGGCATCGTGAGTAGAAGGTCCTTCACGTCATCCCTTAAGCCCCATCTAAATTGGCTAATGAAATAATCTTCATGCCAAGTGAGGTCACATATCAACTGCCTAAATTCTGATGCATAGGTAGAGGCAGGGCGGTTACCTTGACGTAGCTTTCGAAGTTTTGTTTCTGCCACTCGACTCGTGTCTGCATCTCCAAATGTGGCGACAAGCTCTCCAAGAAATGCCTCATAATTATGAAGTACGGCCATATCCTTCTCCAAGATTGGGGCGAACCATGATAAAGCTTGACCATAGAGCAAGGTTCCAATAAAACCGACCTTGGATGCATCATCAGGGTATCTATCAGGCTGCATGCGAATGTACAATTTGACTTGTTGCAAGAATCCTCGAAACTTTGTACGATCACCATTGAACTTTTCTGGCATGCAAATCTTGGGTTCCTTCACAAATGATGTACTGGGCCGTTGGTTCACTTGAATACTCCCTTGATTCGCTTGAAGACTCCCGATTCGTTCTTGTAATTCTTGAAGGAGTGTACCTACATGCACTGGATGTCCCATCTCGACTTGTGTCTGTCGACGACTTAGGTCTTCGACTTGTTGTTGGAGACTCTGAAGTGATGCTACGATCTGTTCATAAGCGTTCTCCATGATGTCTGGTCTTGGATAGAAGATAGTCTTGCCAAAATGTCAGGGGAGCACTAGATTGTGCTCTCTGACTACACAAGACAAGATTTCGGAAACACAGTTCTGATTACAAGAATACCCACGAAGGGAAAATGCTACAAGAATATACGATCGATACAAGATGTCCCACAACCCGGGACCAATAGGTATGGAAAACTCGACTAGAGATGATACAGGAGATCCCACAACCCGGGATCGTAGGTAGGAAACAAGATATCTCGATTACAAGAAATCCCCTCAGGGATATGAACTGGATACAAGAAATAACTAGAAAGGATCTCGTACTACGAGATTACAATAGGACAAGAAAGGATGTCCACAATACAAGACTAGACAAGACTAGAGCTAGAAACAAGACTAGAACTTGAACTGGAACTTGAATGTACTTACTTGGAGGTCACGACTCCTTGAGCTCCCAAGACTGGCATTGGCAAGACTGATTATGAATGTGGCCAACCCCTCCTTATATAGGTTTTCAAGGGCGGTTCCCAAGGCGGTTGCGAACTGATGATGTCATCATGATGTCATCGATTTGTAACAAGACCTCCCAATGTCAGAATTCAGCGAATAGACAGTCGATCTTGGGGTTTTGGCACATTCCGGACGCAATGGAAGCATTGGTTTCTCCTAATTCTGAACCAATCATGAGATACAGGGTTCACATGGAATCTTAGGTTCAGGATGGTTTCCTTCGTCCATGACAATAGCTGCTAACTGGAGATGCTCGGGCTTGAGTAATACACTCTCTTGTTGATCAAAGGCCTCTTCACCCTTCTTTGGTGCAAGGTAAGATCTTCTGGATAGGGCATCTGACTGACATTGATGACGTCCTGGACGGTATGTGATGACAAAGTCGAATCTGGATAAAAAGTTACTCCATCGAGATTGCCTTCTATTGAGGATCCGGGTGGTCATAAAATACTCTAGGTTCTTGTGATCTGAATATACAATGACTTTATGAGCTGCTCCTTCTAGATGGTGACGCCAGGTATCAAACGCGTCTACTATGGCAAGGAGTTCTTTATCATGAATTTCATAATTAATTTCTGGAGGGGAAAACTTCCTTGAATGATATGCAACTGGATGTAGTTGTCCATCATCTCCATATTGGGAAAGAATGGCCCCTAGAGCAAAGTCCGATGCATCTGTCTCAAGGAAGAAGGGCTTACTAGAATCAGGATGAACTAGGATTGGAGCAGTAGTGAATGCTGATTTCAAGGTCTGAAAGGCCTTCTCTGCTTCTTCGGTCCATGAGAATTTGGAGTTCCCTGTAAGCTTGGTAAGAGGTGTCACTATCTTGGAGTAATCTCTGATGAATATCCTATAGAAATTGGCAAACCCCAAAAAACATTGTACATCTCGAACACATGAAGGTGGTTGCCAATCAAGGATTGTCTCAATCTTCTTAGGGTCCATAAAAATTCCTTTATCTGATACTATGTACCCTAAAAATTCCACTTCTGTCTTATGAAAAGAACACTTCTCCAATTTCGCATACAATCCTTTTTCTCTTAGTTTCTCTAGGACTATCTTTACATGATCTTCATGATCCTCTAGATTTTTTGAAAATATCAAGATATCATCAAGGTATATTACAACAAAATCATCTAAATATTCTCGAAAAATATCATTCATCATATGTTGGAAGACAGCTGGAGCATTTGTAAGACCGAAGGGCATAACTACATATTCAAAATGCCCATACCTTGTTCGAAATGCTGTCTTCCATTCGTCTCCTTCTCTGATCCTGACAAGGTTGTAAGCTCCTCGAAGATCAATTTTCGTGAAGAATTTTGCTTTTCCAAGGCGTTCCAAGAGCTCTGATATGAGTGGTAGAGGGTATCTGTTTTTTATAGTGACTTTGTTCAATCCACGATAATCTACACACATCCGGAGAGTCCCATCCTTCTTCTTTACAAATAGAATAGGAGCTCCTGCTGGAGACTTCGAGTGTTTGATAAACCCCTTTGCTAGATTCTCATCAATGTTCTTGCGTAGTTCTGTAAGTTCCTCTGGAGATAGTCTGTAGATTGGTCCAAAGGGTGGTTGTGTTCCCTCTTGAAGATCTATGGGACAATCATAAGGTCTATGCTCTGGAAGGATATCTGCATTCTTCTTTTCAAAAACATCTTCAAAGCCGTTGTACTGATTGGGTAGCTGTACTGGATCATCTTTCTTGGATTCTTGAGCTGGTATGGCATAGATCATATATGTAGGTTCCTTCCTTACTGCATGTATGAAGGCTTTAGCTCCAACATATGTTGGGTTCTTCTGGATATCTCGACGGGTGATTTTATTCTTTTCCCAATTAATTTCTGGATTATGTTTCTTTAACCACGGCATTCCGATGATAACCATATTTGCTGGACTCGATATTACATTGAAACATATGTGTGAATCATGGTCACCAAGGTGTACTCTTAGTGGTATGGTTTCCATGGTTATATTCCCCGATGCTAGAGGCCGTCCATCTACTACTTCGGCTACTACTGGTCTGTTCTTTTGAAGTACTGGAATTCCATGTTTCTTAACGAGTCCTTCATCAATGAAACATGAGGACGCTCCTGAATCTACTAGAGCTATGAGGGAAAGGGTCTTCTTAGACAGGATTAACTTGACAGGGGCAAGACATGTTTCTACGGGTGTGGATGGAATTATGAGACCCTTTCGTATATCATGGTCCGGCTGTATGGTCTCTTTTACAACTGGACTTCCTCGTTTCCCTGCTCTACAAGGGTGGCTGCGACTTTGGAGTTTGTTCTCTTGTTGGGACAATTAACTGCAATGTGGCCAGGGTTTCCACAATATAGACATAATTTGTTATCCCTCCTTCTTTGTTTCTCTTGTGGTGTTAGAGGCTGGAACCTAGTTACATCTATCTGCATAGGTTCGGGCATAGTGTCATCTCTAGGAGTAGGCTGGAAAGGTTTCCATTGGCGAGGTCTTCCTTCTACTTGTTTTTCTTGTTTCCTTTCAAAAAGACGGTTATCACATTGAATGGCTTGGTTGATGTATTCATTCAATGTCTTCACCTCTGGCATCGTGAGTAGAAGGTCCTTCACGTCATCCCTTAAGCCCCATCTAAATTGGCTAATGAAATAATCTTCATGCCAAGTGAGGTCACATATCAACTGCCTAAATTCTGATGCATAGGTAGAGGCAGGGCGGTTACCTTGACGTAGCTTTCGAAGTTTTGTTTCTGCCACTCGACTCGTGTCTGCATCTCCAAATGTGGCGACAAGCTCTCCAAGAAATGCCTCATAATTATGAAGTACGGCCATATCCTTCTCCAAGATTGGGGCGAACCATGATAAAGCTTGACCATAGAGCAAGGTTCCAATAAAACCGACCTTGGATGCATCATCAGGGTATCTATCAGGCTGCATGCGAATGTACAATTTGACTTGTTGCAAGAATCCTCGAAACTTTGTACGATCACCATTGAACTTTTCTGGCATGCAAATCTTGGGTTCCTTCACAAATGATGTACTGGGCCGTTGGTTCACTTGAATACTCCCTTGATTCGCTTGAAGACTCCCGATTCGTTCTTGTAATTCTTGAAGGAGTGTACCTACATGCACTGGATGTCCCATCTCGACTTGTGTCTGTCGACGACTTAGGTCTTCGACTTGTTGTTGGAGACTCTGAAGTGATGCTACGATCTGTTCATAAGCGTTCTCCATGATGTCTGGTCTTGGATAGAAGATAGTCTTGCCAAAATGTCAGGGGAGCACTAGATTGTGCTCTCTGACTACACAAGACAAGATTTCGGAAACACAGTTCTGATTACAAGAATACCCACGAAGGGAAAATGCTACAAGAATATACGATCGATACAAGATGTCCCACAACCCGGGACCAATAGGTATGGAAAACTCGACTAGAGATGATACAGGAGATCCCACAACCCGGGATCGTAGGTAGGAAACAAGATATCTCGATTACAAGAAATCCCCTCAGGGATATGAACTGGATACAAGAAATAACTAGAAAGGATCTCGTACTACGAGATTACAATAGGACAAGAAAGGATGTCCACAATACAAGACTAGACAAGACTAGAGCTAGAAACAAGACTAGAACTTGAACTGGAACTTGAATGTACTTACTTGGAGGTCACGACTCCTTGAGCTCCCAAGACTGGCATTGGCAAGACTGATTATGAATGTGGCCAACCCCTCCTTATATAGGTTTTCAAGGGCGGTTCCCAAGGCGGTTGCGAACTGATGATGTCATCATGATGTCATCGATTTGTAACAAGACCTCCCAATGTCAGAATTCAGCGAATAGACAGTCGATCTTGGGGTTTTGGCACATTCCGGACGCAATGGAAGCATTGGTTTCTCCTAATTCTGAACCAATCATGAGATACAGGGTTCACATGGAATCTTAGGTTCAGGATGGTTTCCTTCGTCCATGACAGATCATAGGTCCATAACCTCGCTTTTCTAACTTCCTTGCGTGTTGTTTCAGCGTATATACTAGGACTAAATTGCCTTCTTTTAAGCCTTTATCTTTCACATGCGCATCAAAATATGCTTTCTATCGCTTCTTAGCTGCGTATATTCCTGTTGCTGCTTTCAGCCTGGTTTCTCCTAATCGTTCCAAGTCCATTATTCTTGCTGATAGTTCATGGCCGGGCCACTGATGTTCTTGTGCAACCTTAAGGGTCGGTATCAAGAAGTCCAAAGGAAGCACAACATTATGACCAAAAACCATCTGAAAGGGAGTTGCATTGAGTACGATCTTGTAGGCCACTCGATATGCCCAAACAACGTGGTGTAACTGTTTGTCCCAATCTGAACGTTTGTTGTTCACGAGTTTCGTCAGTATGTTACAAAGGATCTTGTTAGTGCTTTCAGCCTGACCATTGGCCTGAGGATGATATGGTGCGATTTCTTGTGAATCACCATAAAATCCTATAACAAATATTCAATGACTTGGTTTAGAAAGTGAGTTCCTCGATCGCTCACTAACTCTATAGGCAATCCATATCTTGTAAAGACATTTTCGAATAAGAATTTTGCAGTCGTGTGTGCATCATTCTTTTTCGTGGCTTTTGCCTCTACCCATTTGGTAAGATAATCTGTCGCAACAATAATGTATTCAGCATGTGTACCTTTTGCAGGGGGGTTAATGGGTCCTACAAAGTCTATACCCCACTTAGAAAATGCACGTCCTCCCATCATGGGTTTCAATGGCATTTCATCTCTGCGAGTAGGAAATTGAGTTCTTTGGCACACATCACATCTCTTTACATAGGTATGTGCATCCATGTGAAGAGTGGGCCACCATAATCCTGCAAAGAGGATGGCTTTGATTATCCTATCGGGTCCAAAATGACCTCCTGCAACACCTTGGTGTGCAGTCTCTAATATGCTCAAGTAATCGCTTTCATGAACACATTGTCTTAAATATCCATCTCTTCCTCATTTGTATAGATTGTCGCCAATAAGTGAATAGTCCTGAGCTTCTTGCTCTAGACTTCGTTGTCGTGCTAAGGTCATTCCTTGAGGCAATGTTTTCGTCCTCAAGTATGTCACTAAGGGTTCACTCCATTCTGGTGTGAGAGACACGTGATATAATGTAGCATGTTCTATCGGTGATCTTTCACAAAAAACATGGCATTCTTTACACAACTTGTAGACATCTGCTTCCATTGAAGGCCAATATACTCCTAGTCTATGCAGAGTCTGCAAAGTATGATGTTTTGAATGATGTTGCAATTAATGCACCTATGTGTGCTAATTGCAACCAATTCGCATGTTCTGATTCATCTACACAACATGCAAGAATCTTTTGATTATCTTGTTTATATATACTTCCTGCTATTATTTGATATCTTTGAGACTTGGTAATTTCTCCTTCCTTGATCCTTATCCTAGGATTCTTGGGTTCGCAGGTGAGAATAGGGACAATAGGCTTAGCCCATTCTCGTGCTATCTCAAGGTTAAACAAATATGCATCTGGTAATTCATCTGCTATTCCTTGAGGAGCTTCTCCTATGGTTAATCTTGAAAGGTGGTCAGCTCTAAGATGTGTCTTTCCTTTCCTGACTACTACTTCAAAATCATACTCCATGAGTAATAGAAACCAACGTATCAATCGTCCTGTGTTACATGGATTATTGACTAAGTACAATAACGCTTGATGATCTGTAAAGAACTAGAACTTATTTGCCAACAAATAATGCCTGAATTTCTTTACTGCATAGATCATTCCTAATCCTTCTCGTTCCGTAGTGGTGTAATTTCTTTCTGCTGCATTCAACTGTCTACTCGCATAAGCTATGGGGAGATCTATAGTACCTTCATTCGTGGGTTGTGCTAACACACATCCTATGGCATAGTTGGATGCATCCACATGTACATGGAATGGCTTACTCCAATCCGGGGTTGTCAATATAGGTGCTGAGCACAAACGTCGTTTAAGTTCATTGAATGAGTTCTCACACTCCTCTGTCCATTCAAAATTGGTCAAAAGAGAGTACAGAGGCTTGGCTATGATTGCATACATGTGTATGAATCGTCTATAATAACCGCAATGTCCCATAAAGGCCTGTACTTCTTTTACGTTAGTTGGTCTAGGTAGATTGGCAATTACTTTCACTTTTTCTTCATCTGTCGAAATTCCATTCTTTGACACAATGTGTCCTAGAATTTTGCCTTGTCTGACCATGAAAACACACTTTTCTGGGTTCAAGCAAACTTAGTGTTCTCGACATTTGTCAAATACTTGTCTTAATTCTGGGATATGCGTTTATCTTATATTCAAGTGTGCACATAAGTCATCAACATAAACTTCCAAATTCTTGCGTAAGAATTCCTTAAAAACATGACACATGAGTCGGTGGAAAGTGGCGGGTGCATTTGTTAAGCCAAAAGGCATCACACGAAATGCAAATATGCCCCATTCTGTGGCAAATGCCATCTTATGTTGATCTTCTGGAGCAATGGCTACTTGATTATAGCCTGAAAATCCATCAAGAAAGCTATAAACTTCCTTGCCCGCAACTCTTTCCAATAAGTGTTCCGTGATAGGAAGAGGATAACTATCTCTGATCGTGGCGGCATTAACTTTTTAAAGGTTAATACACACACGCAATTTTCCATTCTTCTTGGGCACAACCACAATGGGGGATACCCATTCGGTATGCTCAATTTCGTATATGAATCCTTCTTCTATCAAGCGATCTATTTCTTCTTTAATCTTTGCAGCGTAATTTTCATTGTACGTGTATGGTTTTTGTTTCGTAGGTTTAGCATCTGGAGTCATAGGGATTCTATGGGAACATATATTTGGATCTACTCCTTTCAAATCTTTGTAACTCCAAGCGAATACATCTCTATATTCCCGTAATAGGGCAACTAATTCTTCTTCTTCTTCATTTGTCAAATCATGCCCTATGTATGTACATTTCTCTTCTTCTCCTTCTATGGCAACTATGATTTTTTTGGTTTTCTCTCGGTTATCATATACTTCTCCAATGTCAGCTTTTCTGTTAGGCATTCGTACCATGATTCGTCTATCTTCCATTTCATATTTCTTGAAGTTCTCCAGAACCTCAAACAAAGATTCTTCTTCTCTTGACATGGTTTCTTTCTTCTTTCTTTTCTTTCCTTCACTTTTGACAGTCACTTCTGTAGCTAACCTCACCTCATTTGTAATTTCTTCATGTTTCTGAGGGTTAGTTTCTACTTCGTAGAAGTATTCTTCCTCTGATGCAAAAGGAGGGTCCATAATAATTGACTCTAAATCAAAATCACTCACGTCCTCAAATGCATCAGTGCTAGGTTCACATTCTTCTATAATTGAATCACATATGATTGGCTCTATCGTGAAAACTGAGATGTCATAGCCATCATCGTCACAGTGGGGTGTCCATTGTTCTTCATTGATGGATATATCCATGGTTGCTAGGATTTCTGCCCAACTATGGGGTTCAAATTCTTCGTCTGGAAATACTACAGGTGCATAAGCTGGGTCTTGAAAGGTTCGCGGATGTTGTTCTACACCTAAGGTCCTGGCTTCTAACCGTTCTTCCTCTTGTTTGGCTACTTTACACATCCATAGATGAGTGTCCTCGTGCAACCATGAGGGGTCCGACTCTAATGAGTGTACTGATTCTGTTTCTACTGGTGTCTTATGGATGGTATTCCATTGTATTGGGGGTACATCTCTATGTGAATAGTCTTTAAGATTGACTTTAGTAGTCACTCCTAAATGTTGCAAATACAAAGAATTTGTTCCCGAATCTTGTACAATTTGCAACTAACGCATGAATGGTCGTCCTAAAATCATTTCGTAAGCATGATTTTTACTAAAATCACAAATGGCAAAAGTATGCTCAAACTCCACACCACAAGTGGTGAGAGATATGCCCTCTAGTAAGCCTAATGGTTTTTCTATATGTCCGTCAGCCATTTGTAGCTTCATCCTGGTGGGTCTTAATGCTGGCTTACCCCAACGTTTCCATAAGGCAGTGGTAGCGATGGCTACTCCGGCTCCTGAATCTAAGATGGCTTTCGTGGTGTAGCCCTGATGGGTTATAGGAAGATAAGTGTTACCTTCCTCTCCTTCGCTTACATCTCCGATCCTTTCTACGGGTATCTCTGGTACCTTCTTAAGTGATCCTGTCTGTGAGGGAGTAGTAGCAAGCTCAGGGAATTGATTCGCTACATGTTTCCACAGTTCTGGTTTAACCTTTAGCAATTCCTCTAGAGTAAGGTTGTTGGCATACAAAGCAACAGAGGAGTCATGCACAATACGGCAACAAGGCCAAATCATTTTTTTTCCCATGGATTATTTACAACTCAAGTGATTTTAATCACTACACAAACATTGTAAATCCCGTTTTTGGTGGAATAGACTCCATTTTGTGCAAGCCGAGGAGTCCTCGAGCTTGAGGAGTATTAGAAGTACCATCGTACCAATTTTCATAATTTTTAGACTTCGTTTGAGCCCTCAAATAAGCCCTGGAACCTAATTTTTAACTAGGCCGGACACTAGGTCTGGACAGGGCCAAAACTAGTCAAAAAACTATAAAAAGAGCTAGAGAGCTCATTTTTGGGGTTAGATTGTTTGTGAATTGAGCTTATGTAAGAGACCTATTGATCAATGAAAAGAACTCCATTGTTCCTCTCCTTGTTCTTGCCTTGTGTGCGCGTGTGTGTGTATGTGTGTGCATGCTTGTGTGCTTCTCACTCACGCACTTGTGCCTTCACTTGCTCATAGTCTTCATACTAGTCCTCACGTCTCCACGGATTGACAATTATGAGGTGAAACTTCTCACGTTGGAACTCACCATTGTGCTAGAGTGACACCAAATTTGGCGCCGTTGCCGGGGAGAGAGCTTCGAGGACGAGCGTGTGATGGTAAGACGCCGAGTTGAGACATTGGAGTTATAGGTAATATCCTTCTTTCTCTTAATTTTTCTTCATTTTTTCCTTACTTTCGCATCACCATCATCATCTCCACCATCTCCCACCTCCATTTCCATCTCCACAAAAAATTTCAGTTTTTTGGTCATATTACACCCCCCACCTCATTTCCCTCATTTCATTGTGAGAGAGAGCGAGAGAGAGCTTGCATGCTATCTGTTTTTGGTGTGTTTTTGAGCTTTTGTTGCAGGAACTTACTGTACCACCTCCTCCAGCAGTGTGCGCAGGTACGACAGACTCTGCACAGGTCCCGGGACGACGACCTCTGTCTGTCGCGACAGACAGAAAAACTTAAAATTTTGTGAATGCATGTTTGGCACGGTAACTTACACCATTAGGGCACTCTAAATCACTAGAAGTTTCTCAAAAATTTGCGTTTTTTCAGTCTATCGCGACAGACACCGTCTATCGCGACAGACACTGTCTATCGTGACAGACACCGTCTATCGCGACAGACAGAGATCCACGATAGACCCCGTCTATCGCGATAGACACCGTCTATCGCGACAGACCAAACCACGACAGACGACAGACAGCGTCTATCGCGACAGACACCGTCTATCGCGATAGACCAAACCACGACAGACGACAGACAGCGTCTATCGCGACAGACACCGTCTATCGCGACAGACAGAAACCCACGATAGACCCCGTCTATCGCGACAGACACCGTCTATCGCGACAGACACCGTCTATCGCGACAGACACCGTCTATCGCGACAGACCGAAATTCCACGATAGACAGCGTCTATCGCGACAGACACCGTCTATCGCGACAGACAGAAACCCACGATAGACCCCGTCTATCGCGACAGACACCGTCTATCGCGACAGACAGACATTTTCGGCAAAAATTAAGGGGTAAATTTTTGGAAATTTAGGCTAAATTTTGGGCATATTTGCACTCTCAAATACTCATACACTTACAAAGGCCTTAGAAAAATGCATTAAAACCCCTGAAAGGTTCTGTTTGTCTAGTTAACCCCCTAAACCCTGAACGGTCATAACTTTTTCATACGAAATCCATTTTTTGAGCTCTAGGGCTTGTCGGAAAGCTCTTGGCATATACTACACGCGTTGATTTTCAGATAGGATATTTGGAAGTTGACACACAGAGGGGTAGAAACACCAAGGGAGCTCTAGAGGAAATTTCTAGCAATACAAAAGGGGGAACAAGGGTCATTAAAAAAAGTGTCTGAAATAAATTGTCTGTCAATTGAAAGGTCAAATTGGAGCTAATCTTGAGACTGATGCAGGTCTATTGAGAAGCAATTGAGAGCGTCCAAGCAAGGGTTTTGCGCAAGCTTGAGAATCAACTTCTCGAGCACTAAAGAGCAAGGTTCGGCAAGAGAGGTCGGAATACTCTCAACTCCTCTTTGTCAATTCCTAGCTTAGGCTAAGAACGATTAGAAGTAGGAGTAAGTCAGGGCGACGATAGGCAACTATCAAGTTGAAGCATACCTAAACTTTCAAGCTCAAGCTAAGGGCATAATCCTTGTACTGTCGAGAATTTTAAAGGGAAAGAACTTAACGTGGAACGATCAACTGTAAGTGCGAAACAACATTCAAATATTCCTGACGACGTGATATCAGACAAGACCTTAAACACGATAAAATAACTAAAAAGAACCAAGCGACTAATATAAAGTAACCAGCAACGAGGTTGTACTCTGGGCAAAGAACTGTGCTACTTAGATAGGCATATGAACCTTAGATCAGGACGACATCTAGTAAGGGAGAGACAAAGCCTCAGATCTTCAGAGGCCAGTGTTAACCACACTGCTAGGTCTTGGGCCCAGCAGTTGAGCCACCACTCGTACTACCCTAGCTCTGAGACCAGTGAGTCAGAGATGTCTCAAGGCATGGACAGGCCTATGGGAAGTTCAGGAGTGCCTTACTTGTACAGGGTAGAAGGCCCATACAAAACACAGTTGGAATACCTTAGGACCAACCGATTAGGTGCCAGCATCTATGAGGACGGCCTAGGAAGATCCGTGGTCCAGATTAAAAACCCAGACCAATCCATAGGACTAGAGCACCCAACTGTCAAGTTTGAAAATGGTGCATACCTGGACAAAGAAGGAACCATATACGTAGTCACCAGTCACCCAGATAGGACGGACGAATTTGGAAATGTGATCCCAGAAGCAGACTTAGGTGACTTGGAACAAGGAAACATGGGAGTAGAACCTAGAACACCCCGAGGCAAATCTGTTCTCACTAGGATTATCACACCTGAGTGGGTTCCCCAAGACAACAAGAGCATAGAGTTGCTCCTCAATCGAGAAACCGACGAAGCCTTCTGGAGGTATAAATCTAATCAGCCAACTGATATAGAAACTATCATGATCTATGAGTTTAAGGATCCGGATAGCCCAGGTAGAGTGACCTACTTAGATCACACCTCGGAAAGGATCTTTGTGGTGATAGAAAGTGATAGGCATGCTTACACTTGGAAGGGTGAATTCGTTTTCCCCCAACCAAGAGCGAATGTATCCTATGGTCACCCTGGAGCTGGAACATCCCAAGCTCATGGAATGCAAAGAGACAGAAGTAGAGATAGACCAGAAGTAAGCTTTGCCAATCCAGTGGGCAGAGAAAGAACGAGGACGGAGATGAATAGGGTAGAACCTGAGGTGCTTAGAGCTCACAGGAACCAAAGAAATGTGGATGGATTCCCTCTGCCGAGACCTAGAGAGCACGCAAGAACTCTGAGACCGACTCAGCTAGTTAAGTCCATGAAGAATTACTTTGATGGCACAGGAGATCCCTATGATCATGTGGCGGAGTTCAAGCAAGTCTTGAGAGCTGAACAAGTGGAGGATCTATTCACGCAGTACAATGCCTTCGGTCTAACCCTTAGGAACACAACACTTACATGGTTTCAGCCATTGGATGAGCGCCAGTTCAGGAGCATAAACCAACTCCTAGAAGCATTTATTATTGAATTCTCCAAGAGTGGCATAAGACACAATACCTCCTCTCTGATTCACAGCTTCAAGCAAACCCCTCAAGAGACTGTGAGACTTGCAGGAAGAAGATTTAGGCAATACCTTGAAAGATGTCCTGTTTCGGAGCTACCCACATCTGCCAAACAAGTAGCTTTATTCCTTGATGGATTGCTGAGTACGAAATTGAGATCCTATGTGTATCTGAAAGACCCTAGGACTATAGAAGAGTGTGTACGCATGTGCATTGACATTGAAGATAACCTAGGGGAAGAACTAGAGCTTTCCAAAATCTACAAAGATTCAGATAGTGCATCTAGTCACTCTTCCACGCAATCCACATCAATTGAGGAACTCGCAGAGAAAGTAGCTCAGAAATTAGGGGTAACTAGTAAACAAATCCCAAGGTTTGCCCCTGTGAAAAGGTGCTACACTTGCGGTGGTGACCACATGGCGAATGTCTGCCCCATTATGGCTCAGCCCCAAGTAAATCCTAGTAGCCAGTACTGCACCATAGAACGGAGATACACCAATCACACCGCACAAGATTGCCCATACAATAAGCAGGCAGTTAGGCAACCCCACCCTCAGCCATACCCTCAGCAGGGAAGATACCAGAACCCGTACCCTCCACAACCATATGGCAGGCCACAACAAAATTTTCAACCACAATATCAAAACCAACAAAGGCCTCAGCCTGTGCTAGCACAACAACCCCCAGCCCCAGCTAATGTGATTCCGGTAAAGTATACTGCTGCAGAAGAGAACCTGAATAGAGCGATAGTCCATGTAACATCCTTGCTTTCTGAAAGTGACCCGAGTGACCATAGCTTTGATTCTACACATGTTGATAGCCCCCATGCCTACTACATGCAGTCTCCTGAGCATGGTGAGTCCTATTATAGCGAAGAGACAAACGAACCTAGTTGGGAGTCAGATTACACGAACGTCATGTATGCAAACCCCAACCCTAGGCCTCAACCTAGGCAGGTAAGACCTCCATTCCCAAGAGGACCGTGCTACAGATGCCAAGGAGATCACCTCATTCGTGATTGCCCCTTACCTCCACCTACACAAAACCAGTCAGTGACGATCCAAGGCTTTTGCCAAGATTGTGGGAAAGAGCATCTCTTACGAGAGTGCCCAAATAACCCCAATAACATGCCAAAAATCACGCCTATCAATGTTATTGAGTTAGTGGTAGATTCCAGCGGAAGTGTTACTTCCACTGCACCCGTACAGGTAGTCACGAGAGCTCAAGCAGTGCAGCAAAACCAAGGGGTAGGCAAGGAAAAGAGCCCAGACGCTAGCGATACTGAGAGCCAAAATAAAAAAAGAACAAGAGCTTGGAGAGATAGCCGCGAACGCATGAAAAGGCAATGGGCAAAGAAGATGAGTGAACTTGAGGAAAGTCTACGAGAAACCAAGGCTAAAATCATAGAGATCACATCTCAACCGCACTCTCACACATTCCCACCGCTACCATCCCCATCACCCTCCATCCCTCCACCCTCTAAGACACCCCACGTAACCCACCCACCACCCCAAACAGGATCAGTATTAGCTGATCCCACTCCTGAAGACATAGACATGATGCTTAAAGCATATCAGGCCAGAATCCAAGAAGGGCCAAACGTCACGGATCATGACAAGTGCTATCCTAGAGCTGACCTAGAGATAGAAAGAACCAAGCTGTGCGCGAAAATGGTCGCATTGGCTCAGACTATGTTTGAAGCCAGTCGCCTTTTCAATTACTCGGGCTCAGCCAAGACGCAATTACGCTTGGATAGATTCCTAGAGAAGTTAGAGGGAATAATTGCAAAATCTGCCAAGGAAGAAAAAAATCAAGAAAGAGATAAAGCAAGCAAAAACATGACCCATCCCCCATCGGAAGTTTATGTGGCCAATTCCACTAAACCAGACAACTTCCCCTCCTTAGAAAGAATAGAGAGGCTAATAGCACAATCAGAAAAGGAACCTGCCCCTCAAAGAAAGGAAAGGGCAAGAGAACGGATAAGCCAGCCTCTTCAGGAAGCCCATGTGCCTCCTCAAGAAGCTTATCTTTCCCCCCAAAAGGCAGATGAGCCTCCCTCGAAAGCTTACGTACCTCCACAGGTTGCTTACATTCCTTCTCAGGGAGCGTATGAGCCTGTTCGGAAAAGTAATAGAATAAGTAACCCTCCCCAGGAAGCTTGTGCTCCAGCCATCTATGAGAACGAGGAGAGAGCCAACGATAGAATAAGCCCTCCTTCCCAGGTTGCTTATGCGCCTAATTCTACGGAGCCAGACACTTCTTCTTCTATGAATCGGTTTGCACCAGACTTCCTACGAGAGATTCAAGAAGACAAATGGGATAACGAAAGTGAAGTCGCCCCTCCCTTTGAACTTGTGGATGATGCACACGAACAATTCCCACAAGACATCCCATCTATTTACGGGGAGCATGAGAGTACTCAATCTCATGAGAGATTGGACTTTGAGTCTAATTCTTTACAGGAACTACCCCATTTCACAGGCCCATGGGAAGCAAGGTCCACCTGCATGAGGGCACCTACAGTCATGGTGAGAAACGAAGATTCAGTCATACCTAGGAACACAGAGGTAGTGAAGAACACTAACGTGCAGTGCAATCTCAAGTTAGAAGAGCTACTCAAGGTTAGACCTGAATTATGGAAACATGTCGCCAAACAAGTACCAGAAATAGCCAAACCTCGTTCCCAGGTAGGATCCCATAGGACGGTGCCAGAAATTCCATTGGACAAGATAGGAGATATGTGTGAAGGTGAAGAAGGGAACACCTATCTTCCCATCACCTACCAGGAGTACACCACCAAGGCAATTTTGGACTCAGGTGCAGGAGTTGCAATTGCCACCACTTCCCTATGGAAGCGTTGGGGCAAGCCAGCACTCAGACCAACGAGAATGAAATTGCAGATGGCCGATGGTCATATTGAGAGACCCTTAGGATTGCTAGAAGGAATAACTCTCACCACTTATGGTGTCGAGTTTGAGCACACATTTGCCATATGTGACTTCAGCAAAAATCATGCCTATGAGATGATTTTGGGAAGACCATTTATGCGACAGTTGCAAGTGGTACAGGATTGGGGAACCAATTCTCTGTACCTGCAACACTTAGGTGTTACGACCAAAGTCAATCTCAAAGATTACTCTCATAGAGATGTCCCTCCTATCCAATGGAATCCCATCCATAGAGCCAAAGATGATATAGAATTGGTGCATTCCATAGGGTCTGGATCCTCATGGATGCATGAAGACACTCACTTATGGATGTGCAAGGTAGCAGTAGAAGAAGAGAAGAGAGAGAAAGCCAGAGAGGTAGGTGCAAAAGAAACACATAGATCAATTCAAGACCCAGCCTATGCACCTGTAGTTTTTCCTGATGAGGAATTTGAACCCCATGGCTGGGCAGAAATTTTAGCAACAATGGACGTAGCCATCAATGAAGAACAATGGACACCCCACTGTGATGAGGATGGCTATGACATTTCAGTCTTCTCCATAGAGCCAATCATGGGAGAGGCAGTTCTAGAAGAATGCGAACCTAGCCCTGATGCATTTGAGGATGCAAGTGATTCCGATCTCGAGTCTCATTATGGACCCACCATTTGCATCAGATGAAGAATACTTCCATGAAGTAGAATTTCAACCCCAGAGGCATGGAGAGCTTACAAATGATGTAAGATTAGCAACACATGTGAGCCCAAAGGAAGAAGGAAAGAAACGAAAGAAGAGAGAAGTCTCACCAGAAGAGGAAGAATCTTTGTTTGAGGTCCCAGACAATTTTAAGAAGTATGAGATAGACGACAGGCGAGTCATGATAAGAATGCCTAAACGAGAGGCCCAATCAGGAGAGGCCTATGATAACAAAGAAACTACCAAGAAAATAGTAGTGGCCCTAGAAGAAGGAGAGGAGAGGTGCACGTACATAGGCCATGACCTAACAGAGGAAGAAGAGCATGAGTTGATTGCCTTGCTAAGAGAATACAGAGATGTATTCGCTTGGAGTTACAAGGATTTGAAAGGTGTTGACCCGGACATATGCTCACACACCATCCCCATGACTTCAGATGCCAAACCCTCTAAGCAAAAGCCTTATACATATAACGATAATTACGCTGCTAAGATCAAGGAAGAGATAGATAGACTGGTCGAAGCTGGATTTATCTATGAAATTGAGCACACTGAGTGGGTATCACCCATCGTAGTGGTGCCCAAGAAGAATGGCAAACTGCGCGTGTGCATTAACTTGAAGAAGGTTAATGCAGCCACTATTCGAGATAACTATCCGCTTCCCATCACAGAACATCTCTTAGAAAGAGTGGCAGGCAAGGAAGTGTACAGCTTCCTTGATGGATTTTCAGGCTACAATCAAGTAGCCATAGCCCCAGAGGATCAGCATAAGACAGCCTTTGCCACAGAATGGGGCATTTTTGCTTTTAGAGTAATGCCATTTGGGCTTACCAATGCACCAGCTACCTTCCAGAGGCTGATGTGCCATGTGTTTAAGGAGTTCCTGAGGAAGAGTTTAGAAGTCTACGTTGATGATCTTTGTGCTCATTCCAACATTAGACAAACCCATATCCCTGAACTCAGACAAATCTTTGACAAATGTAGAGAATATCAAGTTTGCCTGAACCCAGAAAAGTGCGTTTTTATGGTCAGGCAAGGCAAGATTCTAGGACACATAGTGTCAAAGAATGGCATATCTACTGACGAAGAGAAAGTGAGAGCTATAGCAGAGCTACCTAGGCCAAAAAATGTCAAGGAAGTACAAGCTTTTATGGGGCATTGTGGTTATTACCGACGATTTATACACATGTATGCTGTCATTGCAAAGCCCATGTACGGGCTTCTGACTAACTTTGAGTGGACGGATGAATGTGAGAATTCCTTCCAGGAGCTTAAACGAAGATTATGTTCAGCACCAATCTTGACCACACCAGATTGGAATAAGCCATTCCATGTTCACGTGGATGCATCCAATTATGCTATTGGATGTGTACTTGCACAACCTACTGGTGAAGGTAATATGGATCTTCCAATTGCCTATGCCAGTAGACAGTTGAATGCAGCTGAACGAAATTACACCACTACGGAGAGAGAAGGCTTAGGCATGGTATATGCAGTTAAGAAATTTAGACACTATTTGCTTGCAAATAAGTTTAAATTTTTTACTGATCATCAAGCATTGTTATATCTCGTAAACAAGCCTTGCAATACAGGAAGATTAGTGAGATGGTTTCTCTTGCTAATGGAATATGATTTTGAGGTTGTGGTAAGAAAAGGGAGGACTCACTTAAGAGCAGATCATCTCTCTAGGCTCACATCGGGAGAAGCCCCACAAGGAGTATCGGATGATCTTCCTGATGCTTACTTGTTTAATTTGGAAGTTATACCGCAGTGGGCTAAGCCATTCGTGCCAGTATTGACGTACGGGCCTAACCATCCAGTGGTAAACACACGGAATAGAGAGGTTGTAAAAGCCCAAAAGTACCACATCATGGCACGAAGCATGTACAAGCACACAGATCAAGGGATCTTGGCTTGTTGCGTAGAAGAGGATGAGTACGCTAAATGGTTGCAATTAGCACATGTAGGTGCACTAGAGCAACACCATTCAAAGCAACGAACTTTACAGACCCTAAAGAGACTCGGAGTACATTGGCCAACTATGGAAGCTGATGTCCAAAAGTTGTGCAAGGAATGCCCAATCTGTTGCACTAAGCCACCTGTGGAACACGCCACTCTTTATCAAGTATCCATTGTGCCAGATTGGAGTGAACCTCTAGTATCCTTCCTGAGGACAAACACATTCCCACCAGACATGACTCTGGCTAGGAAAAGGAGTTTAGAACAAGAAGCCCTGGATTACTCACTCATTGGTGATAATCTATACAAGCGTGGTAAAGATGGTTACCTGAGGCTATGTGTCCATGAAAGTGAATATCTTAAGATCTTGGAAACTGCTCACCAAGGTGTAGCAGGAGGACACTTTGGACCGGATCGGGTGATCAAGGCAATACAATTTGCGGGTTTCTGGTGGCCTACCCTTCACATGGATGCACATACCTATGTGAAACGGTGTGATGTCTGTCAGAGGACCCAGTATCCTATACGCAAAGATGAGATGCCACTGAAACCTATGATGGGTGGACGTGCATTCTCTAAGTGGGGAATAGACTTCGTCGATCCTATTAATCCCCCAGCTAAAGGTTCTCATGTGGAATACATCATTGTTGCAACAGATTATCTCACCAAGTGGGTAGAGGTAAAGGCTACGACAAAGAACGATGCTCAAACAACTGCCAAATTCTTGTTTGAGAATGTATTCACAAGATACGGGCTACCTATAGAGCTTGTAAGTGACAGAGGCACTCATTTCTTAAATGAAGTGATTGAAAATCTACTCCAAGAATTCTTGGTAATACACAAGAAGTCTGCCCCTTATCACCCTCAAGCTAATGGACAAGCTGAGAGCACTAATAAGATCTTATGCAATGTACTGACGAAATTAGTGAACACTAAACGCTCTGATTGGGACAAACAACTACACCATGCTGTTTGGGCATACCGAGTTGCCTACAAAACGGTACTCCAAGCCACTCCCTTTCAGATGGTATTTGGCCAAAACGCAGTGCTACCCTTGGACTTCTTGATCCCTACGTTGAGAGTAGCACAAGAGCACGAATGGACAGGTCATGAACTCTCCTCTAGGATCTTTGACCTTGAACGATTAGGAGAAACAAGACTGAGAGCAGCTGACAGAAGGCATACTTCGATGCCCATGTGAAGGACAAGGGTTTGAAAGCAGGAGATCTAGTTTTAGTCTACACACTGAAACAACACGCAAGGAAGCTAGAAAAGAGAGGCTACGGACCCATGATTATCAATAGGATCTCCACGAGTGGAGCAGTACAATTAGCCACGTTAGAAGGTGATGTGCTCCCAAACTATATTAGCGGTTGCAGAGTCAAGTTGTATCAGGAACCCCTCACGGAGGAAATGCTCAGCCGACTCAACACTGCTAAGAAACGCAAAGAGGAAGAAAAGCGAATTAGAGAAGAAGCTCAAGCAGAAGCTTTAGAACGCATAAGAAGGATGAAATTACGAAGGCAAGGTAGAGAGCAGCCTAGAACAAATGACTATGCAGATCAAGGATATCATATGGCAATGTGTGAAGTCGCAGGAACAAGCTCACATAGGATAACTGATCGACGTCCTTTCGTAACCTTAGATATAGGACAAGGAAAGAGTGCAAGGACCATAAGAGCCTTGATTGACTCAGGTGCAGCCACTAGTGCTGTTAGAGTGTCTTACTGTCAAGAGTCACAGTTAACTGTCAATCCTGTGGAAGCATATCTCA
The DNA here is from genome assembly GCA_020310875.1 of Ceratopteris richardii. Taxonomy (NCBI): domain Eukaryota; kingdom Viridiplantae; phylum Streptophyta; class Polypodiopsida; order Polypodiales; family Pteridaceae; genus Ceratopteris; species Ceratopteris richardii. The sequence goes on along the minus strand of CM035425.1, from coordinate 94,409,874 downwards.
TAGGATTGGGAGGCGTGGAAACCCCTTGCATGGGCGAGGTGGAACTTCCCCTCTACATTCATGATGAGGAAATGACTGTTAAAGTACTGGTGTGTCAAGATGAGGATCTCACTGAACCTCTTGTCTTGGGTCAAGATTGGATCTATGCCCAAGCAGTCAATTTAAACCTAAGAAGTGGACTTCTTCAGGTATGGGTCAATCATAGTCGAATTACAGTAGAGTTAGATAATGGAGCACTCAAGGAACTAGGAAAGGCACAGACTCCTGGTCCTTCCAGGAGTACAGATGAAGATGACCATGCTGTTCTTGTCCAAAACTATGTGTTGCAGAGGAATGATGGTTGCAAAAAAGGAGTCAGGGATGCAATGGAACTCCCTTCTTGTCCAAAGGTCAGAAGGAGGCAGCAACCAAAGGTGGATCAAAGGCAGAAGAAGCAGAGTAATACCTATGCCGGAAATCAAAAGTACCTGCGCATCAAAGTATCTCAGCAAGTAAACCAAGTGTGCGTGCGGAAAGGCGAACACCCGGTTGCACTCAAGCCAATCACACGGGCAAAGCCTCTTATTAGTAACCAACAACACGACGCTAATAAGAAGTCTTTCAGAAATTCTTCTGCTAACGTGAAATCTATTTGGGTGCCCAAGAAGTCGATGAAGGCTAGCCCACAATCAAGAGAAATTTGGGTGCCTAAGGCTTGCTTGCGGGCGCAAGTAGCGACGCCGAGGCCACAGTCTATACAGCTTAACCCATCAACTCGTACGGCCAGTATTCACTCGTTCTCATCACGCAGGAACACACCACGACCCATGAGCATGCATATAATCTATTGTAAATGGGTCCCTAAAAGGCCTCATTTTCAAACCCAGATACCGATAAAGCTCTCTAGAGTCTCTACGAAACCGAAAGCAAAGCCCATCCACTGCATTTGGCAGCCTAAGACCTGTAATAAACCCCCCGACCCCAATTTGTAAATTCATCCCCACTTACTAACTTCATTAGCCTCCTAGGACTACCCAAGCAGTAACCACACGCACGTGCACCGAACACTTACTAACCCATTATTCACTCCCGACCCTCATGTTAATATTGTGATGGGAACAACAACGGTCCTCCCTTGTCCTGTACAATATTAACACATGTTTGTATATTCTCACAGAGACAGACAGCAAGAAGTAAAATGGCAGATACAGTAGGAACTAGCTCCCAGGCAGGCACCAGCCCCCAAGTGGTGGACATCGAAAGCCTTCCGGTCGAGGAGGAATTAAAGGAAAGACCAACGGCATTACGAGCATTACATGCCATACCAATTCAGAATCCTCCGCAGGGTCATACCATGCCGGTGGGCAAAACCTCACACTGGTTCAGTGACGTTGCTGGCCCTCTGGGTGAAGGCACATATATGTGGGAGTCCGAGGTAGAATTCAATGGACGTTGGGGCAGATACCATTTCTTTACCAGGGAGTTTGAAAAGCTACAGAACAACGAAGGACTGAAGCCGATATGGAAGAAGGCTGGGCTTTATGACTACTTCAAGTTCCAACTCCCAAAGCCAGATTTCCTAAGATGCTCATATCTAATTAGTACCCTCACCCCCAGCAAAGACAAGAAAGGATACAGCTCCTTTGTGCTTCCATCACTCACAAGGGGCAACGAGCTGAAGCGTTTCCGCTTGACTATCAACCTGGTAAGAGAAGCACTCGACATGACTGGTATGCACATTCCAACAGAGAAAGAGACTATGGTTCCAGACAACATGAAGAACAGGAATCTGACGAAGTTGAAGGACATGGTTGCAATGACACCCACGATCGCCATCCATTTACGCATGGTCATGCAACATTTTGCCTTCCTCGCGCAGGAGAGGTTCACAATGCCTCCCAAAAAGATCTGGTTTAGCCTCTACCTGGCGGATGCTTTTGAGTTGACCATCAATATGCCCCACTGGATTATCGACCAGATTCATATGGCTCATCAGAGATGGTATAAGAAGCAAAAATCTGTGTTGTATGGTTGCTGTGCACTCACAAGAATTGTATACAGATGTCTCGCATATGATGTACCGGTGCAGAGGGCTCTGATCTGGTCCAGAGCACAGGAATTTCAACGCAAATTGTCAGCCGTAGGGCCTCCCTCAAAGAAGATGAGAGGCACCATCCAGATGCCTTGTGCACAAGCTCGCGGTGCAACCCTGACGCCTGAGACAACCCCAAGACTTCCCCGACGAGTGCAACCATTTACTATCAGGTTACCCAGGCACAGCACAGATGGCCCTAATCTTGTGTTTCCACCAGTACCGACTGATCTGGAATTCCCGCATGGATTCACTCTGGAGGATCTAACGGACGAAGAAGTTGCAAGAATCATCGAAGCCGTAAACGCGGAAGTTGAAGAAGAGCAAGCCCAGCCCAGCCAACCGGACGTAGTCAATGTGGACGATGAAGCAGAAGCTCATGAGGAGGCACAGGGTGGACAATCAGAAGCAGAAGAACAAGAGTATGATCAAGAAGCCCTACAAGTACTGGAAGGTGCCCCCGCCTATACTAACGCATTAAAGAAGCTTTATGATACGATGAACCGAGTCCAAGAGCAACACAGGCTATCATTAGCTGCAGGTAAAGCCCTCATGAACCAGATTTTGGAGGAGGAAGGCGTGGACGAGCAATACCGTGCCACCTTGGAAATGATATCAGATGCTTTGGGAGTACCTGAAACGGTGCATACTGCACTAGCGCAATCACGAAGGACAGAGAAAAGATATGGAAGACGCCCCCCACGAACAGGAAAACGAATGAATGTATTAGGTTCAGGACCACAAGGCACCCCCACAACCACTGGCACAGCACACACTGTTCACGACACCGAGGAAGCCCACACATCGAGTGCACCCCCATCACCTCCCTTTACCATTAGGATACCCAGGTCGGGATCTGAAACTACGACACAAGCTACCCCATCGGCTCCTCCTGTTCCACCTGAATTCGAATTTGCTGCCACTGGAGATGCTGAAGGAATGGACCCCCAGGACTTCGAAGCATTCCTACAAAGTACACAATTCTCTGATGTGGAGTTTTATTCAGAGGCAGAGGAGCAAGGCACATCCTCACGAAGAAGAAGAAAGTCTACAGACGGTCGACATGTACATTGGAGTGACGCTCAGCAAGGTCAACAACAAGGACACCTAGAAGAAGAAGGAGCGTATGAAGAGGAGACCACTGAAGCCCCAGCCTATACAGCAGAACTCCGAAGGCTGTATCAGATTATGGAAAGATGCGATCGCAACAACTACTCACCGAACAGAGTAGCAGAGTACTCATGACTCAGTTGCTGGAAGAAGCAGGAGTTGACTCAGAGTATAGGGAAGGTCTCTTATTGATGGCAGAAACATATGGGGTAGTGGAAGCAGTGCGCACTGCCATTCGGAGGTCTCCAGTTCAATATGATCCACGAAGGTTCCAGACACGACCACGCTCAGGTAAGAATATCCAGATTCCCATTACAACTGCAGAAGAGCCAACTATTACATCTGAACCTATCAGGACAACCTCCCAAGCAACCGAAACGGCTAGCCAAGAGCACCCAGTCACCCATGAGGAGTCCACAGAGCCACAACCACCCACACCCCCACCCTCGCCCCCTAGAGCAGAAACAGTGGAAATGACCTCGACCACTCAACCCACCGAACCAACCTTCATCTTCCGTACTCCCATCTCTAGTTCCACCCTATTCTCTACCACTGATAACCCAATCTTTGAAGCAACCCCCATCACCACACAATCCACCGAACCGCTCCTAGAGCCTGCCCTAGGGCAACCATCCCCCATGCCCTCAGCCATAGGTCATCCTGACCCTAGATCCACATTCATGGGTTTCCCTGCTACCACGCAACCCTTTGCGCCCTCCTCAAATTTACGACCTCAACCCCCGACCTCTCTCTCTCCATTTCTACAATCCCTCCATGACCTCCTTGCTAGAACTTTTCAACCAGGGTCTCAACCATTTCCTTTCTTTTCAGCTCCCCACCCCACTTCGCATCTATTCACCACTTCCACACACACACCACCTACCATCCCAATGTATATGGCAGACCCCACACTCGCACCCACTCCTAAAGGTATGGACATTTCACCACCCACAGCACCTCCCCCCACGATTCCACCTCCTCCCATTCCCCCTCCACCAATTTCACTCACACACACGACTTCAATAGACACATCATTCACTCTTCCCCATCCCCAATTCCCTTCCCATGCATCTCCCACTGTAAACACCACCCACTCATCTATAGGAAATGCATTGGACACCATGCTTGCTTGTATATCAAACTTAAGGACAGATTACATTCAGCTCCAGCAACAGAATGAACGCCTGCACGAGCACTCAGAAACACTACAGCACCGCCTTGCGGCACTAGAAGAGGAAAATGCTCGCCTCCACACACAGTTCCAAACTCTCCAAGAAGCTCATGGCATATTGGAGGTACAGTTACAGAACACAGATCAGGAAGCGATACAGGTGGTAGAAGGTCACCTACGGACACAGCTGGAACGCAACTCAAAACTTCAGCGAAATATGGCTCTACTCAAACGCCATCTTGCGGCCGCTCAGGAAGAGAATAGACGCTTGCAAGTACAAAATCAAGAGAACTTGGAGGCAGCTATTGAGAGCACACCGGGGGCACCCATCAGCCCATCCAAGTTTCAAGCAGTGACCCCCGATAATATCAAGATCATATTGGAAGACTATGCCATGCTGCTTGAAGTACATGATAAACTATCGGAGGAACTGGGACAATTGAAGCAGGAACACCAAAAAGGACCAACAGCAGCCTCTCCAACCACCCCCTCCGCGGCTTCACTTCTCACAGACGCAGAGGCCATAAAAGATCTCCAGAAACAGGTCACTGAATTGCAAACACGTCTACTACAATATGAGAGACCACCTTCCCCTCCAGAGGCTCCCACGGACGAAGAAGTTGTGCAAATTCCTGTGGAACAAACGTTTGACGAAGAATACGATCCACAACCATTCCCAGGAGGCCAACAAACAGAAGAAGCTCAGGACACATTCGAGGCACCACGGCCCCCATGGCTACGTCAAGTGGAGGAAATCGGGAGTTCGCACGAAGAGCGCATAGTAGTGCAAAATCAGGCCATGAGGGTCATAGAGGAAACTGTGCTACAATCGGCTTACTTCAAGAACCTGTCATCGAGACGCCTGATCCTCTCATCTGAAATCCAATACAGGCCGTATTATATTATCTTGGCTGATTATAATGCCGAAATACAAAGAGTCACGGGTCAGATTCCTACCTTTGCGACCCAATTTCAACCCGAAGACCTTCCTCCAGAGGTGCAAAAAGGCAAAATTCGTCAACCCACCTGGCGGCAGAAACTTCTAGAGACATATCCAGAAATGCTATGCACATGGAACAACGCGCCTTTACACCTCCTATACAATCCATGCTACGGTCCAGTCCCACGCCGCAGGTCTTGGAAGGCATTCAATATCAAGGTACAGAACAACGCGCAATGCAAGGAATGGCTGAACTACCCGTACATTGCGCCACCACAGGGACCACCGTCGGTAGCATATATGATGGGAACCATTCGCCACTGGATGCCGCGCTTGAAGCCCATGCAAGATGTAGCAGCGCAAATGATGCTTAAAATCTTAGATATGATGCAAGTAGTCCTGAAGACTTTTAGAAATGCAGCCGCACCACAGGTACGTCTCCCGGTGTTTAGCAATGGAAATTACGACTTGGTGTATGACATGAGCACCACCCCCAGTATTCGTGTGGCTTACGCCTGGCATGCACGCATCAAATACCTCCCTGCCTGCTACAAACAGACCTTCGAAGAAATGTTCAGATCAGGTTTCTGGTAGTATCACTCGGAGATTTTCGCACCAAAGCCAACACATCTGCTCCAACTTTTTGCTTGTGAACAAGCAATGTACTCAGAGTACTACACCACCCCGCAACCAGAGACCCCTGGTGCAATAAATTGGGATGCATTGGAAGCTGATCTAGCAAGAGGCTTAAGGATAGGAGAACATGAACTGGCCACCAATGTCATCCAATATTATATCGACCACCCGAGAGAACAAAGGTCTGTCAGGGGCGACAGACGCTAGGAAGGGGGGCGTGTTGGCATACAAAGCAACAGAGGAGTCATGCACAATACGGCAACAAGGCCAAATCATTTTTTTTCCCATGGATTATTTACAACTCAAGTGATTTTAATCACTACACAAACATTGTAAATCCCGTTTTTGGTAGAATAGACTCCATTTTGTGCAAGCCGAGGAGTCCTCAAGCTTGAGGAGTATTAGAAGTACCATCGTACCAATTTTCATAATTTTTAGACTTCGTTTGAGCCCTCAAATAAGCCCTGGAACCTAATTTTTAACTAGGCCGGACACTAGGTCTGGATAGGGCCAAAACTAGTCAAAAAACTATAAAAAGAGCTATAGAGCTCATTTTTGGGGTTAGATTGTTTGTGAATTGAGCTTATGTAAGAGACCTATTGATCAATGAAAAGAACTCCATTGTTCCTCTCCTTGTTCTTGCCTTGTGTGCGCGTGTGTGTGTATGTGTGTGCATGCTTGTGTGCTTCTCACTCACGCACTTGTGCCTTCACTTGCTCATAGTCTTCATACTAGTCCTCACGTCTCCACGGATTGACAATTATGAGGTGAAACTTCTCACGTTGGAACTCACCATTGTGCTAGAGTGACACCAAAGGTGACATTGTACTTTGGTGTTTTATATCACTTCCGTGTTTCTAGGGATCACTAATTCTTCATTCCTCACTATTATCGTGGGTGCTCTCATACTAATAGACTTAGCTTCCCAAGGTCCTGTGAACTGAGGTAATTCTTGCAAGGAATTGGATTCAAAACCCGTGTGTTCACTCAGTTGTTCTTCCTCTACATCATCGTAGATAGAGGGGATGTCTTGGGGAAATTGTTCCTGCAAGTCGTCGATTTCTTGAATAGGAGGATGAGTTCCTTGTTCTTTTCTCCAATCTCTTCTTGGATTTCTCTTAGAAATTCATGTGAGTATTTATGTATGGAAGACAGGTTGCCTTGACTTTCTGTATTGGGTGCTTGAGACAGGGATGGTGCATTCTTTTCCTGTGTCTCTGAGGCAATAGGTTTCCTATGCTGATCCTTTTTCTCCTTGCTTTCTATCAAGTATTCTATCCTCTCCATTAATCCTTGAAAGTATAGTTCCGGTTTTGCCATGTTATTCCAATTTAGATATCTGGAGGCTTCAAACATAGCTTGTGCTAATTCTACCATCTTCATGCAAAGTTTAGTTCTCTCAATTTCTAAGTCTGCTCGAGGGTAGTTCTTGCTCATTTCAGCTATTTGAGGTCCTTCTTTTAATCTTGCTTGATACGCACGAGACATCATGTCTAGGTTTTCTGGTATGGGTTCCGCTAGAACTGATCCTGATTTTTGAGCTAGGTTCTCTTGATTCAATTCTTGAGAGGTCAATTCTAGGATTTTGGCTCTGGATTCCTTTAGAGTTCCTTCCAACTCAATTATTTTTTTACTCCATTTTCTCTTTATCCTTTCTCTAGAATCTTTCCAAGATTTCGTCTTTTTGTTACGAGATTCTCCAACTTCACTAGTTACAGTTACTTTCTCAGCATTAAGCTGTTGGTTCCGTAAGAGCGCCTGGGCTCTTGCTATAGCTTGGATAGGCACGTTGTCATCGAGTTCGTTGAAAGGAGGGGTGGAAATATTAGTGAGGATAGTTTGCAAATGGCCAATCACGCTCTGGTGCGCATCAAGTGTAGCACGATCACTAACTTTCTTTGAAGATAAACACATATGGGAGTTAACATAGTCTCTATGTTACATAGCATTCCATGATTTAATAGGCATTAACGTGTAGACACATCGAACATTTAGACGACGTTCAAGGAGATCGTCAAATTAAATCTACTCATAAAATCATATCTCTGCGCTACAACGGATTCAAACCTTTTTCTGCTGGAACATTATATATACTAAGTATAGACTTGAAATACTGTCCTTAATGTTCAGCACATCAGCAACAAAAAAAATGATTACTATTGATTTATTGTCGTTGTCACAACATATATGAAGTACGCAATCAGTCACTTAGTTCTTCACATTAATTTCATTTAGAAACAGGCAAAGATATTGCATTTAGAAACAGGCAATGATACTAAAGCTTTTAGAAGCCACATATCACTGCAGACATGTTCTGTGCATATACAAAAATTCATATCATCGCCTCAACATTCATGCACGTACACAAGCGTTGATACATGCATAGATGTTCTTGCTCTCAATATCAACACACACACTTTTAATTTTCCACAGTACCGCTTCTATCTTCGTTGGTTAGCATGTAGAAGATTGCACGTATGTTGGAATTCTTATTAAGACACCCTCGGTTGCATCACTTCAAATGTGAATATGAAGAGTTTACAAGCATATGTAGTTAAGGAATTAACCTAAGTTTTTCTCATTGCTCTTCACCTTGGGGACCTCATTTCGAGGTACGGACTGGGAGGAGAGACACAACAGCCCATACCAATGACAAAGATGCAGATAAATACCTTCTCTCACATGACGCATAGGGTTTGATGTTTTCTTGGACACCATGGCAAAGCTCAGTATCAGCGCTCGCAAGCAATTGCTCTCATCGATATAAAATCCTCTTTTATTCTTATCTTGTACCTGCGCATGCGAGTCTTTCATCTTTGTAATTGTGCTTAACAGCATGTGTGTGCATGAGTTTGTGTGACCGTAGAGGCCAGCTCGTGGGTGGCAGGGACTTTAAGCTTTGCCTTCAATGTCAAGATTTGAACTTATTCCATGCCTTTGAGAAGGAAGCCACACAACCCCAACAATGTCTGCACTATGAAAATTTCCTACATTGTGGCCAGAAAAAAAAGTCTGAACAGAAAGCTTCTATAAAGAACTTCGCTGGAAGAGTGGCCTTGGAGACTTGTTATGCGATCCTCTCTGCCGTCCGTTCTAGAACTTTGTTATAACCTAAACACCACCATCTATTCGGCACAGGAAAGTTTCTTCATGAAACGGAGTACATGCCATCGATGAACTGAGACCCCCCCTTCCTCATTTCACGTCTTCTCGATGCCTCAGATGTCTGTTTCCTGTTGTGCCCTGACATAAATATGTGCCAACAGCCTTAAACATCTGCTGACAGACTCAAACAGATACTAAGACAAGCCACAGGTAAATTTGCTGTGTGAGCATCAATAAATGTTTGAATTCCTCCATTAGCTTGCCCATGAGAGAAGTGCTTGTATAAATGACTATAGGTTGCATATATCCTGGATTGATTGCATCAAATGATGTGACCGACAAGCACTTCGATGGAAAGCATAAAGCTGCTCTCCTTGGTCTGTCTGCCTGAAGCGAACACTGAAGCGAACATCGAACAAGCTCACTATATCAAAGTTCCTTTTAAAAAAAATAGAAGAGCATGATTAACCCGCATCTTGGATCCATCAACACACTTGATTAAGATATCTGCACAGCCCTCTTCCATAGCCTCTACTGACCATGTTTTGAGGAAGGTTATGTGAGCATGGAGCTCCTCGATCTCGTTCTTGAGCAAGGAAGCTTTAAAACATTGTTTCCTACTTGACTATCAAGCTTTGAATTTGAATCCTGACGACATCCACCCCCTCTGAACCTGTGCGTCCTCTGGATGCGCCAATCAACCTGCATACATACCAACAAACACGAACGACTACCAAGTAGTCATAGCATATAAACAGGACTTAAAGAAAATTTTAACTTCATGCATGGAGTCTGAATTTGCATTAAATTTGGCATAAATTAAGAGAAGAAAGTAGACAAAAGCATCTCATACAACATATCAGAATACATTAATGCACTTGGACTAGAAATCACATGAGTAAATCGAAAACTTCTTAGCTCTCTCGTTAACTCGACCCGGTCAGATCTAGTAGCCTATCCGAAGCATTTGCATATACCAGTCTTCACTAACTTGATTTATGAAACTCACTTCTGGCTTCCCTATTGATCTTCCATCATCTGAACCCCCATCAGACCTTTTCTTATTTTTCTCTTATTTTTGTTCTATTTTTCTTAATTTTCATTCTTTGACCCAGCTCAACCTTCATATTTTTGTTTATATTTTTATTTATTCTTTTTCTACACGTCGGCCTATGCCGAAATCGGATACGACTCGTGGACCTGACCACCCGGACAGGTTTAGCCCACCCATCTACCGACCCGACATAGTGCACGATGCACAATGTCAGCCTCATACGAAATCAACGTCAGCTCGTGGCTCTAACCACCCGGTCAGAGTGACTCCACCTGCCTATCAACCCGTATGAGCGCGTAACAACATGTAGGTTAGGCCATACGACACAACTAGCGTCAGCTCGTGGCCCTGATCACCCGACCAAGGTAGTTCCACCCGCCTACTAGCTCATCACAGCACCCAACAACACATACACATACATATAGATAGTTGGCTGGTATAAGAATTCTTTTTCTCAAAATATAATCTGTCTGAAGATTAGGTCAGATGAGAGATCAAGAGTAGAAGTCGAAGTGTCTCACTCATCAAGAGCTCGTAAACACTACTATATACAGATACTTAGTCTAGGTCTTCCCTTCACCTTCCTAGATCTTGCTCTCGAAAGTTCTAGTCCATCTTCTAATCTTACTCATATAATCCTGGTCCTTATACATTACATGTAATCTAATTAGTGGCACGAGATCTTTGGTCTACTTAATTTTCTTATTTAAACGTTTCTATATGCATTATATGCTTAATCATGCAGTCTTTTTATATACACATATACAAGAGAGAAGAAAAAACTGAAGTGATAACATCTCACCAGTATGAAGCCAGAAGCCGCTTGAGCTTGTCGCATCCAATCTCCTCTTCTTGTTTCATTCTGAGTCGCTATCTTCAATGTGTTGATTTGATTCTTGTGTCTTTCTTCAAATCAAAGCAAAAACATAAGATATATACATTCCTATTTACAAAAACATTCCTTTAAGCTTTATGGAATTTTATTGAAAAAGATTCTTCCTTCAATCTCACCTTCTTTAAAACATACTCACCAAAGAAACTGTGTTTGTAAAGAATCCACCTTTGGATCGCATCAATCCATGAATCATTTTTAAAAAGATTAGATATGTGGACAAGCCATTTCATTTGCTCGTCCATTCCTTGTAGGCTCGACTGGCATACATAGCTCTTAGAAAATTCAAACATCCATGTTTCAATCGTTTGGGCATAGTCTCCTTTATTCATGATCCTCTCATGTGAGGTTACTCTTGATGAGTCAAACATACATGAATATAGAGTGTTGATTTTTAATATGCTTAAATCATTTTTAAAAATTCCGTGCAAGCATGGATTTTGATTCATTTCATGCTTGGGATCATTTGAGGAAATATCTTCAATTGCATCATTTCGAATATGTTCTTCATCTTCATCGAAATAAACGTATTGATTAGATTCATTCAATTCCTTCATCAAGTAGAAGTGAGCATCATGCTCAGATGATATTACATAATCATTTTTATCTTCCAATCTATCATGATTCCTTTCTACTTGAGTCCCATTAATTATGGTATCTGCTTCTTGTTCTAGTCTTTCCAGGAACTCTTCATCATTGTCTTTGTTATGTTCCCAAAATATTTCTCCCTCAATGTGAATGGAATCCATATCCTCATAATCAACAAAATCTTGATCTTCAACTTCTTTATCCAAAATGCCATCATAGGATTCTACATCCATCTCCATCAATTCTTTCTCGTTCTCTTCAGAGGATGTACTTATTCCACCTTCTTCAATTATTGATTCTTCAATCACTTTGCTCAAGAATCTCATCATGTATGAGAATCTCAACATACGCATCCAAATCAACTTGAGCTTCATCCTTGCAATCGTTTGACTCAATAGTTTTACATTGGATATCCTTCAATGCTATACACGCATCAGATTTATCATATGTCACAATAAACATTTCATCTGCCACTTTATGCTCAATTTCTTCAACGTGTGAACTCAACTCAACATGATTATTTTTGACATACATATCAGTATTTAGAGGAATGATCAATGGTATTTTCTCATTCTCCTCATGTTCATTCATATTTCTCTCTTCATGAAATGTGGCATCATTTACATACATATCATTATTTTGAACTCCATCCAACTTATCCTCCTTTTTATGTGTAGGATCTTTGTCCAATGTGACATCGCTCAAAAGAATATCAGTATCTTGATCTTGATCTAGACTATCGGTAGGATTAGGATCATGCTTATCACCATTGCCATACATATCACTATCTAGAGGACTTATCATTTGTACATCCTCTAGATTAGCATCATACTCATCTTCGTCATCACACATTTCAATCTCTAGAGGACTCATTATTTGCATGTCCTCCTTCATATAAGTAGGTTCATTTTCTTGCATCTCTGTATGCATGTATAATGTGAATTCCTGCATATCCATTTTCTTACCCATCGGATCTTTTATTGACAGGTCCTTAGATTCAACATCATGTTCCATGGGAGTTTCTTCATGTAATTCAGTCATTAGATCAGAAGTTCTATCCGAATCTTGTGTTAGAAAGGGATCACCACCATCAAGTGACATCCAATCATACTCCACATCTTGCCCGATGTCATCACGTAAGGATGCATCTCGAGCTCGATCTTCAGACATATTTATTAGGTTCTCTATTTGTATCTCATCTTTTATCTCCATTTGGTCACCTATGAGCCTTCTAGATATCTCTATCTCTTTGTTTGCATCTTGATATGTTTCTTTATTTGTTTGATTATCTTTTATTCGATGTGAGGAGTTTATCGGAGTAGAGGAAGCTTCATCTTGTTTACTTGTTGGGTTTTGTTGTTTTTTGTTTTGTTTTATGTTTGTTGTTTGTTTGGTTTGATGTTGGTTTAGTTTGGTTTGATTTTGATTAGCTTCCACTTGCTCCTTTGATCCTCCCATCTTCGGGCTTTGTCCACTTATGGTACCTAAAGATATAATCATTGTAAAGAAGTCTAGGGGCTCTTGGCACCTTGTAACCTTTGAGGTTACATCAATCACACTTTTAGAAGTTTCTTCATATTTCCCATCATCACTATGGATATCAAGCCCATGCATATCTACTTCATGCCCAAATGGGGTTTCTACAACCTCATGGACTTGAACATTATCCACGATTGGTAAAATGCTTGGAACGTGGTTATAATTTTCCTCTATTTGAAGATCTGTTCTCCAATCATTTAGAAATTTCTCAATTGTTTGTTGTTTCTTTACGTATTTCATCACAGCTTCATGGACGAGCATCCAATCCTCTATGAGCCCCGAGTCCGAGTCTATATCTTGTAGAAGCGGAATTAGTTCTTCTCGGGCTTTAACATCGATTGTTCGAAGAAACAACGAAACCCTTTCATGACTTATGCACCTCTTATCGTGCTCAGAAAGATCATCATATTGTCGCTCAAACTCTTCTTTGATCTCAAGAATTGGTTGGTCTTTGGGCATATGAACCCACCTCAGGAAAGATCTACGAGTTACTTTATCAAGGTCTTCTAGCATAAACTGCCTAAGGAGTGTCGCTTTGTATCGAGACCATGTCGTTTGATTTATTCGCATTATTTGGTCTCGCACGTCGTAATCCAACACATAGATAAAGTTTTCGCATAGTTCTTTTTCCGTCATCTGACTTAATCCGACACCTAGATATTTGGCCTCCAGTTCATATTCTTTGCAGAACTTTGAGACATTCTTTCCATTGAAAAAGCCACATCGATTGACTAGACGTTCATGAAGTGATTGGATGGCTTTTTGACGCCTATCTTCTTCTTGAAATCGTAGGAATTGAGCTAGGATTTCTTCCATTTTGATTATGCTAATCTTTGTGGCTCTAACTCACTCACCCCCTCCTTTCACGTCGGGTTCACCAGGTATGTCGTCGAGTTCGTTGAAAGGAGGGGTGGACATATTAGTGAGGATAGTTTGCAAATGGCCAATCACGCTCTGGTGCGCATCAAGTGTAGCACGATCACTAACTTTCTTTGAAGATAAACACATATAGGAGTTAACATAGTCTCTATGTTACATAGCATTCCATGATTTAATAGGCATTAACGTGTAGACACATCGAACATTTAGACGACGTTCAAGGAGATCGTCAAATTAAATCTACTCATAAAATCATATCTCTGCGCTACAACGGATTCAAACCTTTTTCTGCTGGAACATTATATATAATAAGTATAGACTTGAAATACTGTCCTTAATGTTCAGCACATCAGCAACAAAAAAAATGATTACTATTGATTTATTGTCGTTGTCACAACATATATGAAGTACGCAATCAATCACTTAGTTCTTCACATTAATTTCATTTAGAAACAGGCAAAGATATTGCATTTAGAAACAGGCAATGATACTAAAGCTTTTAGAAGCCACATATCACTGCAGACATGTTCTGTGCATATACAAAAATTCATATCATCGCCTCAACATTCATGCACGTACACAAGCGTTGATACATGCATAGATGTTCTTGCTCTCAATATCAACACACACACTTTTAATTTTCCACAGTACCGCTTCTGTCTTCGTTGGTTAGCATGTAGAAGATTGCACGTATGTTGGAATTCTTCTTAAGACACCCTCGGTTGCATCACTTCAAATGTGAATATGAAGAGTTTACAAGCATATGTAGTTAAGGAATTAACCTGAGTTTTTCTCATTGCTCTTCACCTTGGGGACCTCATTTCGAGGTACAGACTGGGAGGAGAGACACAACAGCCCATACCAATGTCAAAGATGCAGATAAATACCTTCTCTCGCATGACGCATAGGGTTTGATGTTTTCTTGGACACCATGGCAAAGCTCAGTATCAGCGCTCGCAAGCAATTGCTCTCATCGATATCTTTCATCTTTGTAATTGTGCTTAACAGCATGTGTGTGCATGAGTTTGTGTGACCGTAGAGGCCAGCTCGTGGGTGGCAGGGACTTTAAGCTCTGCCTTCAATGTCAAGATTTGAACTTATTCCATGCCTTTGAGAAGGAAGCCACACAACCCCAACAATGTTTGCACTATGAAAATTTCCTGCATTGTGGCCAGAAAAAAAATTCTGAACAGAAAGCTTCTATAAAGAACTTCGCTGGAAGAGTGGCCTTGGAGACTTGTTATGTGATCCTCTCTGCCGTCCGTTCTAGAACTTTGTTATAACCTAAACACCACCATCTATTCGACACAGGAAAGTTTCTTCATGAAACGGAGTACATGCCATCGATGAACTGAGACCCCCCCTTCCTCATTTCACGTCTTCTCGATGCCTCAGATGTCTGTTTCCTGTTGTGCCGTGACATAAATATGTGCCAACAGCCTTAAACATCTGCTGACAGACTCAAACAGATACTAAGACAAGCCACATGTAAATTTGCTGTGTGAGCATCAATAAATGTTTGAATTCCTCCATTAGCTTGCCCATGAGAGAAGTGCTTGTATAAATGACTATAGGTTGCATATATCCTGGATTGATTGCATCAAATGATGTGACTGACAAGCACTTCGATGGAAAGCATAAAGCTGCTCTCCTTGGTCTGTCTGCCTGAAGCGAACACTAAAGCGAACATCGAACAAGCTCACTATATCAAAGTTCCTTTAAAAAAAAATAGAAGAGCATGATTAACCCGCATCTTGGATCCATCAACACACTTGATTAAGATATCTGCACATCCCTCTTCCATAGCCTCTACTGACCATGTTTTGAGGAAGGTTATGTGAGCGTGGAGCTCCTCGATCTCGTTCTTGAGGACCTCTGCTATTTGTGGAGCATCATGGTAATATTTTCGGCATGATAGGCATAGTAAAGATCGATATAAGAAAACTCCTTGCTACCCATATGTATGACAAGGTGTTTCTGATGCATCTGTCTTTGCAAATGGCTCAAATCCCTTTCTTCTTCGTCGTTGATGAGATCCACATCCTCCTCTAAATAAAACTGTGTGCTCCCCTTGGTCTTCCTCTACTAAAGGTTGCTCTTCTTCTTGCCCTTCCCCTCCACGCATTTTCCAAATCCTTTAGCATTGAGCAGACGATGGAGGACGTGTGGCAAGTGCTCTTTTTTCTTGATAACTGCTGGTTGGTCTGTTTTTCCGCGCATACCCGTCCTTCCACATTTCTAAAGGCGTCTATTAGTCATCCTCTTTCCTTCGATCTGGCCTCCCGCTCTTCCAGCCACGATCATCACATTCCATTCTTTATGCAAATACACGTAGTGAAAGATTTATAGAAAGTTCTCTTTTGGTTTTGTATTTCTTAGTTTTCTATTTTACTTCTTTTGTTTATATAGTAAGGGTTCACATGTGCTAACACACAATTATGGATGCACACACACATATATATTTAGATGCACGTGCACATTCACATATAAAAAGTACCGATACATATTCTCAATAAACGCATCCAATGCAAATCAATCATACCTTGTCTCTTTATAACAAGACATACAGTTAAACATAGATATCACCCGAGTATCCCTTCAAAGACCTTTTTCCATTTAAATTGGATATTACCTTTGTATTTACCTTCAAGGAAGCTTTAAAACAGTGTTTCCTACTTGACTATCAAGCTTTGAATTTGAATCCTGACGACAACGTATGTAGGGTTGGATCCATCTGCGTTGTTTACAATACCTATCACATTGATCGGTGTCACATTCGAAGCATTAACAGGGTTCTTAGGACAGTCTTTGATTATGTGCTCTTTACCACAATCGGCGCAAAAGCCTTGTATGTTATAGTATTGTGATTGTCCTGCTATTGGAGGATGTGGACAATCCTTTATGAAATCGTCTCCTTGGCACCTAAAGCATGGTCCTCTAGGGCCCTGTGGTCTTTGCTGTCTCAATTGGGGCCGCGGATTAGGGTTTATGTACATCACGTTAGCATAATCGGGCTCCCAACTCGGTTCCACTGGTGGACTATCATATTGATATGTCTCCACGTGTTCTAGTGACTCTGAGTAGTATGCGGGTGGACTATCTACATGAGTAGAGTCAAAACTATTAGAGTTCGGATCACTGTCGGTGATTAGGGGTGAAGCGGGAACTAAAGCCCAATTAAGGTTTTCTTCTGCAGCAGCATATTTAACTGAGATGACATTAGCTGGTGGGGGTGGTTGTTGTGCTAAGACAGGCTGTGGTCACTGTTGAGCCTGATGTATATAGTTTTGAGGAGGCCTATAGTAATGAGGCTGGGTATTATACTGGCCTTGATACCTTCCTGGTTGCGGGTATGCTTGCGGGTATGCTTGCGGGTATGCTTGCGGGTAGTTCTGTCTTACTGATTGTTGTATGGATAGTCTTGAGCCGTATGATTTGTATATCGTCTTTCAATCGTACAGTATTGGCCACTAGGGTTGGCTTGCAGTTGTGTTGCATTGGGACACACATTTGCCATATGATTTCCACCACAGGTGTAACAACGTATGTTAGTTGTTAACCTAGGCATCTGTTTACTAGAAACTCCTAGTTTTCTGGCCCACTTTTTCTGCTAGGTCTTCTATTGAACTAGACAATTTCGTGGATGCTAGAGATGAACAATCTGAGTCCTTGTAGACCTTTGAGCGTTCCAACTCGTCTCCTAAGTTGTCTTCAATGTCTATGCAAATTCTTACACACTGCTCTAGCGTTCTGGGTTCCTTCAAGTACACATAGGAGCGTAGTTTAGAGCTCAACAAGCCATCGCGAAAAAATGAAACTTGCTTGGCCTGTGAGGGTAACTCTTGCATTGGACATCTTTCAACATATTGTCTAAACCTACATCCTGCTAGTCTAACTGTTTCTTGAGGGGTCTGTTTGAAACTATGGATCAATGAAGACGTGTCATGCCTGATCCCACTTTTAGAGAATTCAGTGATGAACAACTCTAAAAAGTGATGAATGTCTCTAAATTGCCTTTGTTGCAATGGTTGGAACCAAGTTAAAGCTCTGTTCTTTAACGTTAGTCCGAATGCGTTATATTACGTGAACATGTCTTCGACTTGCTCTGCTCGTAGCACTTGCTTAAATTCAGCAACGTGGTCATAGGGATCTCCTGTCCCATCAAAGTAGCTTTTCATGGATTTTACTAATTGAGTGGGTCTCAGTATTCTTGCGTGTTCACGTGGTCTAGGTAGAGGAAAATCATCTCTACCCCCTGGTATTCTTTGTCTTTCCACTCTACGGTGTCTACGGTGGTTCTATCTCTCCCTATGGGATGATTGAAGCTGACTTCTGATCTTTCTCTGTTCTTGTCTCTTTGATTAGCATGGGCTGAGGATGTTCCTGCCCCTTGTTGGCTCACGTTTATGTTTGTTCTAGATGGAAGGAATACTAACTCACCTCTCCATGTATATGTGTTTCTTGCATGGTGAGGTACCACAAATACTCTTTCTAAAGTTTCAGCCAGGTATACAACCTTTCCAGGTGTATCTGGGTCCTTGAACTCGTAGATTATGATGGAGCCTACCTCGCTAGGTTGTTCCGTTCTGTACCTCCAAAATGCTTCATCTATCTCTTTATTCACAAACAACTCTATGCTTCTGTTATCCTGAGGGGTCCAATTTGGCACTAGTACTCGTGTCAGTACAGATTTCCCTCTAGGTGTCCTAGGTTCTTCTCCTACTGGTTCTTTTCCTTGGGATTTAGCTTCCGTCTCTAACTGAATTACGCCAAACTCATTCGTATGATTTGCCTGAGTACTTATGATGTACATCGTTCCTTCCTTGTCTATGTACGCATCTCTTTCGAATTTCACCTCTAGACGTTACAATCCAATGGGTTGATCCGGGTTGTGCATTTGCACCACTTGTCTTCTCAAACCATCCTCATAGATGCGAGCACCTAAGCGGTTGGTTCGGAGAAATTCTAATTGAGTTCTATAGGGTCCTTCGGGTCTTTCCAAATATGCTACGTTTGACCCTCCTTCTGGTCTCTCCGTGCTAAAAGCTATTTCTGATTCACTCGTATTTGAGCTCTCGTAGGGGTAATTACTATTCAATTGTTGTACCCACGATCGTGCAGTGGTTCCTACACTTGCTTCTGATGATCTAAGGCTTCATCGGTCTGACTTACCTATATGCTTTCCCGATCTAAGGTTGCATACATACACACACATATACAAACATGCATACACATACATATGCATACATACATATGCATACATACATATGCATACATACATTCACACACACTCACATATACATACATACTCACATACATATACACACACTCACATATATACATACAGAAACATATGCATACATACATATATACATACACAAACATACACATGCATGCATTCACACACATACATACACACATATACATACACACATATACATACACACGTATACATATTACATACTCACGTGCAAATATTCATGCATGCATGCACACATATACATACACTCACATACATATTACATACACACATGCATATACATACACACACATATACATACACACTCACATACATATACACACACACTCACATATATACATACACACTCACACCTATACACACACACTCACTTACATATTGCATACACACATGCATATACATACACACACATATGCATACACATGCATAGACACACATGCATATACATACATACACATATGCATATACATACACATATGCATATGCATACATATGCATACATATGCATATGCATACATATGCATATGCATACATATGCATATGCATACATATGCATATGCATACATATGCATATGCATACACACATATGCATATACATACACACATATGCATATACATACATACACATATGCATACACATGCATATGCATACATACACATGCATATACATACATACACATATGTATACACATGCATATGCATACACACACATATGCATATACATACATACATATGCATACATACATACACACATGCATACACACATGCATATGCATACATACATACACACATATGCATACACACAATTTTTTAATTAAATTAAATATATATCAAAAAAGAAAAGAGAAAACTTAGAATATATAGTTAAATATATATAGAAAATAGGATTTTAGTATAGATAAATCAATATGAAAATAGCTACTATTTTAATTAATATATATAATTAAATATATAAAATTAGGATTTTAGAGTTTTTTTATCAAATTAAATATATAAAACTAGGATTAGGGTTTTTTGGTTGTTTACACATGCATACACACATATACACACATACTATCTATACACATATATATACACATGCATACACACATATATATGTTTTAGGTCTAGGTCTTTAGGATTAGGATTTTAGGTTTTTTATGTACATATAATAAAAATAAATATATATAATTAAAGATATAAAAAGTAGATCTTTAGTATCAGAATAAATAATCTATATAAAAATAGGTCTTTAGTATAGACAACTAAATATATATAAAAAATTAAATATATATATTCATATATATATAAAATATTAATTTATCGTCTTTTAATTAAATTAAATATATGTAAGAAAAAGAAAAGAAAAATTAGAATATATAATTAAATCTATATAAAAAATAGGATTTTAGTATAGATAAATAAATATGAAAATAGCTAGTATTTTGATTAAATATAAAATTAGGATTTTAGGGTTTTTTATCAAATTAAATATATAAAGATAGTATTAGGGTTTTTAGGTTGTTTACACATGCATACATATATATACACATATACACATATACACACATAATATATGTACACATACACATATATACACATGCATAACATATATACACATCCACATATTATATATATATATATATATATATATATATATATATATATATACATACATACATACATACATACATACATACATACATACATACATACATATATATATATATATATATATATATATATATATATATATATATATATATATATATATATATATATATATACAAACACACACACACACACACATACATATACACATGCATACACACAATTACATGTTTTAGTTCTAGGTCCTTAGCATTAGGGTTTTATATTTTTTACATACATATAATAAAAAAATATAGATATAATTAAATATATATAAAAATAGGTCTTTATTATTGATAATATATATATATATATATATATATATATATATATATATATATATATATATATATATATATATATATATATATATATATATATATATATATATATAGAACTAAATATATATAATTAAATATAGATAATAAAATATATAAAAAATATGGATTTATCATTTTTCAATTAAATTAAATATACATAAGAAAAAGAAAAAAATAGAATATATAATTAAATCTAAATAAAAAATATGATTTTAGTATAGATAAATAAATATGAAAATAACTAGTGTTTCAATTAAATATATATAATTAAATATATAAAATTAGGATTTTAGGGTTTTTTATCCAATTAAATATATAAAAATAGGATTAGGGTTTTTAGGCTGTTTACACATGCATGAACAAATATACACATATACACACATAATATATGTACACATACACATATATATACACATGCATATACACATATACATTTTTTTGGTCTAAGTCGTTATGATTAGGGTTTATTGATTTTACACATGCATAACATATATACACATATACACATATAATACATATACATAGATGCATACATATACACATGCATACACACATGTACATGTTTTAGGTCTAGGTCTTTAGGATTAGGGTTTTAGGATTTTTACATACATATAATAAAAATGAATATATATAATTAAATATATAAAAAATAGGTCTTTAGTATAGATAAATAAATATATATAATTAAATATATATAATCATATATATAAAAAATAGGAATCATATATAAGAAAAAGAAAAGAAAAAAAATTAGAATATACAATATAAAAAATAGCATTTTTGTACAGATAAATAAATATGAAAATAACTAGTGTTTCAATTAAATATATAAATTAGGAAAAGAAAATAAAATAATTAAAATATAAAATTAAATCTGTATAAAAAATAGGATTTTAGTATAGATAAATAAATATGAGAATAGCTAGCATTTTTAATTAAATAATATATACGTCTTTAATTTAAATATATATAATAAATACACATGCATAGACACATATACATATTTTAGGTTTAGGTCTTTAGGATTATGGTTTTTAGGTTTAATAAGAAAAATCAAATGTTCTAAAATATCCATATTGTATCAGATGGCTAGTTTGGATCTAGAAGAGAGAATGGCATGTCCTTGCACTCAGTGCAAGCATCAAATTTATCAAAAACAACAGATTTGTATTGCACATGTTAGAGAATATGGATCCTTTGATAAAACTCGACTACAAAACCTACACTACTATTTGCATAGTCCCCATCATGAGCAGGTGGATCCAAACGACATTGCACCGATAACCTCTTGTGGACAAAAGAGAACAAAAAGGGAGGTATAAGTGCAAGGTACTGATAGCATTACACAGAATCAACACATGGAAGAAATTCTTGAAGAACTTTATGAGAACGAAGGATCATGATGGTGGAGGAGATGTCATGAGTTTCATGGACACAACAGATTTTCCATGATTAGAAGCCGATGAAGAATACGAGAACATGCGAAGACTATCTCGTTTGCCACTATACACTAGGGCAAAGATATCTGTACTATGTGCGTCACTTGCGATGCTCAATCTACAATCCATTTATGGATGGTGAGATAGTAGTGCCTCTGAATTGTTCAGGTTAGTGGATTTGAAATAAAATTTCATTGCTATATCAATATAACTTTAATTACTAGTATCGTTCTAATTGCTTATTGCAGGCTTCTTAAAGATCAATTTTTGCCAGAGGGCAATGACATGCCTCCAACACATGGAGATGCAAAAAAAATTTTACAATCAATTGGAACACCATGTACACCTTGGGATGCTCATGACCATGATGACTCCAAGGTGTATAGTATAGTATCCCTGATGGAGCTTCGGTGATGATGTAGCCAAAAAGACCATGCATCAGCGTATACGAGAGCTTTTCTCCATATAGTTTGGACACTTTGTCATGTTGAAATGGAGTGAACAAGATA
Organism: Ceratopteris richardii; assembly: GCA_020310875.1. NCBI lineage: Eukaryota > Viridiplantae > Streptophyta > Polypodiopsida > Polypodiales > Pteridaceae > Ceratopteris > Ceratopteris richardii. The sequence goes on along the minus strand of CM035425.1, from coordinate 94,386,732 downwards.
AAGATCGTAAAAAGTATATCACATAGACGATCTATGAGGAGTTCTGACTAGCACATGGGCATCCTATTGTCAGCTTAGAGTGGATTCAACACACTGCACATGAAGTTATATCCCATCAACGATCCGCGGCTCGTGATGCTTTCAGAGAAGGCTTACCAAAGCCTATATGGTTAAATGCTAAGGAGTGGGATATGTTTCGTGATGAGCAGCAACAGAATCCTAATCGATATCACTAGTAGTGAGATGCCACAACCACATGTCTAGATACGATCGAACCGTCACATTTGGGCAGCGGTGAATATGACCCTATGCATCATGAGTTTATAAGTATCATTTGGTTTATTGAATTTGTTTGTATTAAGCATGACATGTATGTTCATCTAATGTTCTGCATATTTGTTACAAGAGCTGATAGCGGGTTGTCCTCCTACACAAACAGAGGAGGCTTATGGATATCGTCATGGATTGGTTGCACTATTGGAGGACTTGGAGGGATGCGGTGTGGTCGTTTCATGGGAGCATTTGCGATGAGGTGATGAACCTAGAAACTTGTTTTTTACTTGTTTTTTGTAAATATCATGTCAATTTATCTCATTTCATGAATGTTCTTTGTTGCAGGACTGCTAATATAGATGTTTCGATCCTTCTGTGCATGTGCATGGCATGTGTGTGCCACAATTTTGTATTTGGCTCATATATGGTAGTGGTGCACCAAAATTTTGTATTTGATTCTTATATGGTAGTGTTTTGTCACATTTTGTATTTGGCTCATATATGACAGTGGTTTCCGTGCCAAAATAGTGCCAGTATAGGCATCGGTATGGGCATCGATATGAGCACCAATATAAGCATCGATATTTTTGACGCTCATACCGATGCCCATACCGATGCTTATACCGACACCCATATCGATGTTTATATTGGCGTCTATTCCGTCGGTTCGATTCCAATGCCTATGCCGATCCTTACACCGATGTCAGGCCAAAATCGCACCCGTGCATTAGCCCCAATAAAAGCCTCAGTATACCCTTGATATGTTGCAGTGTATCGATTAGTGATTTGAATAAATCTGCAACATAGAAGCAAACTTGGACTTTTATAAATGGGCATGAACAAGGTTGGGGTATGAACCAATGGTATGTAACAACTAGATAGACCTCATCAAGCATTTTTGTTCATGGTTGTTCATCTCATTGTCATATCCAAGCCTTTTTGTTAGCTATGTATTCAAGAGATTCCCTTTGAGATTCTTTTCTAATCCATTTGGCATCACCTTCTCGTTCTCAACTTTTTGAAGTCTAGCTAGGATTGCTTGTGTAAGAGGCTCCTAATAGAGCTTCACTATGCGATTTCTAGTGTAGTTTGGCAAGACATCACCGTCAGGTGTGGTCAAACTAATTGCTCGAGTTGAAGATACACGCTTGAATATCAATGGCACATATGCTCTCTTTTGAAGCTTTTTGGCATGCTACTTTAGTGTATATACCAAGACCAAAATCCCCCTACTTTGAGATCTTTATCATGTATGTGTGTATTGTAGTAGCCTTTCTTATGATTCTTGGCATCATAAATGCCTAAGACTACATTGAAACATGTCTCTTGCAGTTGGTTTAACTCATCCACTAAGAGTGAGCGTTCATGACCTATCTCATGCAATCCTCAATGGGGAAACAAGGAAGTTGGACTACAACAGATCGATGGTATATCAAGGTTTTTACCGAGGAAAATGAACGTGGCTTTATTTGCCGCGACGCCGGTGTAAAGGTTGGTTTGCGCATCGGTACCAAAGAGTCAGTATAGGCGTCGGTATATGCATCAATATATGCATCGGTATAGGCGTCGGTATATGCATCGGTATAAACGTCGGTATATGCGTCGGTAATACCGGCGTACATACCGAGGCTTCTGCTGGAAGTACCGTCGCCTTCTGGGTGTACCGACGGTTATTCCGATGACACTATTGGGAGTACCGTCGCGTATACCGATGACCATACCTGCAAAATTTTTTTTGGGCAGAGTGTTTTGTCTTTTGCTACAACAACATTACCATGATGTTGCTTAACAAAAGACAATACACTCTGCCCAAAAAAAACCGAGTACATGTGATGTGTACTCTAATGACAACCGAAATATGATTTCATGAAATAGAGTATTATTGTACACAAATGAGGTAATAAGAATGAACAATGAACCATGTACAAAAGAAGTTATATATTTTAATAATGAAGCATGTACAAGAGTGTGGCAAACCACTGTCATATATGACACTTTTACAAAATGTGGCAAAGCAATGTATTGCCATATGGAAATCAAATACAAAATATTGGTCTTCCACTGCCATACACATGCAAAGAACGTTCCATATCAACAGTCCTGCAACAAAGAACATTAATGGAATGAGATAAATTCACATGAAAATTACAAACAACAAGTAAAAACCAAGTTTATAAATTAATTACCTCATCGCAAATGCTCCCATGAAACTACCGCACTGTGTCCCTCCAAGTCCTGCAATAGTGCAGTCAACCCATGACTATATCCATAAGACTCCTCCGTTCATGTTGGAGGACGACCCATTGCCAACTCCTGAAACAAATATAAAAAGATTAGAGAAACATATATGAGAAATTTAACACAAATAAATTCAATAAATGAAATGGTACTTACAAACTCATGACGCATCGTGTCATATCCGCCGCTGCCCAAATGTGACGATCCAATCGTGTCTAGATGTGTGGCTGCGGCATTTTGCTGTTGGTGATATGGATCAGGAGTCTGCTGTTGCTCGTCACGAATCATGTCCCACTCCTCAGCATCTAACCATACAGGCTTTGGTAAGCCTTCTCTGAATGCATCACGAGCCTCGGATCGTCGATGTGACATGACCTCACGTGCAGTGTGCAGAATCCACTCTGAACTGACAATCAACTGTCCATCGGCTGGTCGGAACTCCTGGTAAATCGTCTGTGTGATATAATTCTTCCGATCTTTATCTTGTTCACTCCATTTCATAGGGAGTATGAAATTTTTTCCATAGAAAAAATTGAAGGGCATGTCACCTATTTCTATCTTAAATACCACACACTATACCCAAATAGCATGATGAAGCTATTTATCCCAACCATATCTTCCATTATGAACAAAATTTTTAAGTACTGTACACAAGATTTTTCTTGAAATCTTTGCATCTCCATTTTCTTGGGATGATATGGTGCAAAATTCCTGTGAACCACTAAAGGCTCTATTAACAAACACTTAATTAATCATTAATAAAATGTTGTTTTTGATTACTAAAAATTTCTATGGCTAGATCAAACACAGTAAAAATAATTTCAAACAAAAATCTACTTGTGGTATGCACATCATTCTTGGTAGTGGCCTTAGCTTCAACCATTTTTTCAGATAATCAATGAAAACAATTATGTATTCTACACGGGCACTTGTTTAACATAGGTGTTGGGGGATTCTTGGACAAGAAGGGATTTGAGTGTTTGTAGGAGAAAAGGGAAAGGAAAGAAGAGAAAATACAGACTGGAAGCCTCTACCGATTGATTATAATAAGACAATTACAATGGGGATGCACAATACACTGAAATGCTACTATGCAAAATCCCACAGAGTGCTCAAGTACAAAATACCAAATACCCAAAGTCTTGTTGCTGCGGGACTCCTCTGCACCAAACCTCCACCTTCTCCAAGCCTACACTTGTGCACACCTTGCACCAAGCTTCCAATAAGGGGGAGGGCTAGACACCTTCTGTCGGCACGCGCACATTGCAATGAGACCTTGGGATCCTTGGGGGACTAGCTTAGCACTTCTCTGCACACTTCTTTAGTCACTCTCCATGCACACCTTGCACTTCACTTCTCTGCGTCGCACACTATGTGTCTCTTGCACTTCTCTCTCTTGCTTCACATAGACTATGCTCCCTCTGGCTTACACTTAGAATAGTCCAAGAATAGTCCTTGCCTTGATTTGAGTGTGTCGATTCACGTACACTCCTAGCTGCAAGAGTATCTTGGTGCTCACTTTTATGTCCCAAGATTGTCTTTACAAGTGGCAGCCAACGACTCCCTGTTTTGTCCTGTAGTGACTTTAGTCTAAAACAAAACTTTTAATTGGGGGGACATACTTTCACTTCTGCATACGCTGCCGCTTCACATACCTTCACATTTTCCTTTTAACTCTTCAAATGTGCACATAAGGGAGGGTTCACCTGAACCTTCCAAAACACTTTAAAAACACTTTGAACCTTACGGAAATTAGGGAAATACCTCTGCAACCTGCAACCCACTTTCTCCAATTTACCCTTTGTGGACAATTAATTGTGCACTACCTGTGCACCTTGACACCTGCACTTTAGCACTTTGACTTTGCACCTGTTGACTTTGACCTTGACTTTGTTGACTTTGACTCATTTGACTTTGACCTTTTGACTTTGATTGTGGTTGACTTTGACTATAGTTGACTTTGACCAATATGACTTTTATGGGCTCAATAGTTTTCCACCACCTAATGTGCTCTCCGCCCTGGAGAGCTACAGCCAAAACTCTAAGCAGAGAGGACACCCTGAATATGCAGCTGCAAAACTTCAAAAAGACCTGAGGAGTCACCAAGTCCACTAGGAGCAGCAGAGAAGAACCAAAAAGTGGAATTTTTGGCATGGAAAAGCAAAGGAAAGCAATGGGAGGGTTGAAAGGAGAGGGAGGGTAGGGCTGAGGGGGTGGAGATGGATAGGGTAGGGACGGGTACAGATGAGGTTGGGCAGATTGGTAAAGGGAGGAAGTGGGAGTAGGATTCAGGGGTCTGGAGAGGGTTAAAATGAACAAATAAGAGAGCTACAGAGGGTGCCTATGGGAAATTATGAAACATAAGGTATAAGAAGTGAGAATAGACTAGGTGGGCCATGCGAGAAAATAAAAACATGTGAGAAATGTGCTCAAAACATGTGAGTTTTGACCAAAAGTCAAAGAAAATGTGGGAATTTGGAAAAATAAAGGCAAAAAATGAATCGGGAAGTGCCAAAATACATGAAAATGACTCCAAATTTGAAAAAAATGGCCATTCAAGGCGCAATCCAGAGCCAAAAGGTGTGAGCCAATAAAAATAGAAAAATATATATAATTCATATATAATTTAATTATAAATAAAATGCTTTTTTTTTAATAAAAGGGGATACGCTGCCGAAAAGAAAAAATATATATAAAAAATGGTAACAATAAAAAATAAAATAAAATGAAAATAATAGAATAAAAATAAAAAATAAAGAGAATATAAAATAAAAAAAATAAAATAAGCAAACGAAAATAAAATAAATACCAAAATAAAATAAAAGTAAAAAAAATAAAAAAATTAAAATAAAAAATAGGGGCAGGGGGGAGAGAGAGAGAGAGAGAGAGAGAGAGAGAGAGAGAGAGAGAGAGAGGTTGATTTTTTTTTTTAACCCTCAAACCCGAAAAATCTAGGTGGGGGCCTCTTTTTTTTTTTGGAAAATTATCCAAAAATAGAGAAAATTGGAGAAAAAATCCAAAAAAATGCCAAAAAAATAAAAAAAAAATCTAAAAAAATTCTCATAAAATTTTCTACAGGGCTAGGTTCAATTTCCTTACTCAGAACCACAGAGAGCTTCCTTTATTCCTCCTATTTGGCAAGAAAATGACATCGGAAAAGGATAAAAAATACTAGAAAAATGCTAAAAATACTAGAAAAAATTCCCAAAAATACCCAGAAAGTGTACTTTTGCAGAGTTTATGAAATGCCTTCTAGGTTTGCTAAAAACTCAAGGAACAAGCATGAAATTGATAAAGAAAACTACTAAAACTGAGCAAAATGAAATGAGAAAGCTATGTACAACCTGGACAGATTTTGCAGTTCCAAGTGATCCATACTTCTTCAAGTGTGTTGATGATAGGCCTTGATCCTTGATATGTTGACTAGTGGCAAGGCCTCTCCTTGTAGTGTCTCCAACTCCACAACACCCCGATTCTGCATTGATTTAACTCGATAAGGTCCTTCCCAGTGTGGAAGCCATTTTCCTCTCACTTGTGTTTGAAGATGAGGTCTATGGAGAAGAACTAACATGCCTGGCTCTACGTTGTTCCACAGATTTCGATCATGTGCCTCCTTCCTCTTCATCTGAGTTTCTAACAATTGTTTTGTTGCTAGTAGACGAATCTCCTCCACTTTATGCAGGGCTCCCAACCTCTGAGAGACACCACAATCTTTCTTTCCCTGCATGAATGCCACTTTAGGGGATCCATGTAAAAATTCAAAGGGCTCAATTGGCAATATGCCAAAAACTAGTTGGAATGGAGAATATCCAGTGGCCTCTTTATAAGCTAACCTGTATGCCCATAGGGTACCTTGAAAAGAAATGCCCCAGGAAGTAGGTTGTAACATACATTCCTTCCTTAACATGGAAATTAATACCTTATTCGTTGACTCAGCTTGTCCATTAGCTCTTGGGTAGTAGGCACAAGAGTTCCTATGTAGAATTCTATACCTGTTGAAAATTTCCTGCAGGACCTTATTCACAAAATGAGAACCTTGGTCTGTACAAACTTCAAGTGGACATACAAACTTGCAAATGATGCTACTGTAAATGAAATCAGCCACAGTTTGGGCGGTGCAGTCAGGTGATGCAATAGCTTCAGCCCATTTCATCGCATAGTCTGTGGCTATCAATAAATACTTCTCTCTTTTAGGAATCGATGGAGGGTAGATAGGCCCTACAAAATCTAACCCCCACTTCTCAAACAATTGCCAAGACGTGGAAATAATCAACGGGTTATGCCTCTGCTTGGTGGGCTTAGGGCCACACCTCTGGCAAACATCAGATGCTTTTCCCCAGTCATCAGCATCTTTGAATAATGTAAGCCACCATAAACCAGCATCAAGGATCCTCTGACTCATAATATGCCCTGGAAGGTGCCCATCACCTATTCCTTCATGTGCAGATTGAAGGACTCCCCTCACTTCTTCTTCTTCCAAGCACTTCCTAAACTTGTCATCCTTTCCCTGTCTATATAATTTATCTTCAATGAAGGTACACGGTCTACTCTTGATTAGCAATCTCTTCCTTTGCACATCACTGACCTTTTCTGGATACACACCAGTTTTAATAAAATTCTTGATATCACAATACCAACCTTGAGCTTGTACAACGAACAGATTAGCATCTGGAAAATCATCATTGATTCCACTAGCTTGATCCATCACATTGATTCTGGATAGGTGATCTGCCATCACATTTTCTTTACCTGGTCTGTGGACTACATAAAAATCAAACTCTTGGAACAACAATAAACACCTCCATATTCTACCAGTGGCTTGTGGTTTGTTGAGCAAGTATTTTAGTGGTTGGTGATCCGTTATAATAACAAATTTTACTCCCAGTAAGTAATGATAAAATTTTTGGACAGCAAAAACCATGGCTAAGGCTTCCCTTTCTGTGGTGCTGTAATTCCTTTCAGCCTTAGTCAAAATTCTACTGGCATATTGAATTGGTCTGTCCACCTTAAATTCTTCACTGGGTTGTGTCAAAACTGCCCCTACTGCATAGGCATTGGCATCTACACGTATATGAAAGATTTTTGACCACGCAGGTGTGATCAAAATGGGAGCAGACACTAACCTTGACCGTAATTTTTGATATGCTTTTTCCTCCTCTACTTCCCATTTAAAAGGTATTTCCTTACCTGTAAGTCTAGCCAGTGGTCTGGCTATCTCTGCATACATTTTTATAAACCTTCTGTGGTATCTAGTATGCCCCAAGAAACTCTGAATCTCTTTAGGAGATTTAGGTTTAGGCAACTTTAATATAGAAATGATTTTGTCAGGATCTTGGGCCATACCTTTAGCCGACACCACATGTCCTAAGAGAGTTCCTTCTGTCACAAGGAAATGACATTTGTTTGGATTGAGCTTTAGCTTAGTCTCCCTGCATCTCTTGAAAACATTCTGCAGCTGTCGCAAGTGATGGTCCAAACAATCTAAAGGAGTCTCCTTGTGAGAACCTGAAAACGAAGAGAAGTCATCAATGAAGATTCTAAGTGATTCCAGCAATAAGGGGCCAAAAATGAGATTGACCGTTCTGTTAAAGGTGGCTGGAGCATTTCGGAGCCCAAATGGCATTTTTACATACACATATGTTCCCCAAGGTGTGATAAAAGCAGTCTTTTCATTATCCTTTGGGTGTATTGATATTTGATTATAGTCACTAAAGCCATCCATAAAGCTATATAATGCATGTCCAACCACTTCTTCAATGACCTGCTCTGCAAATGGCATTGGGAATCCATCTGGGATTGTTAAGTGCTCTAAAGTCAACGCAAATTCTGATTTTATTGGTATTCTTCTTAGGCACTATGACCATAGGTGAGAGCCACTCTGAGTGTTCCATAGGAATAATGATTCATGCATCCTCCATCTTTTGTATTTCTACATAAACAACTTCGGCATATTTTGGGTTGAGTCTATAACTCTTCCCTCGTATTGGTTGGCTCCCTCAACCAAAGGGATTCTATGCTCTCCATAGTTGGCAGGCACTCCTTCTAAGTCTTTATAATGCCAGACAAAAACATCTGTATAATGGGTCAAGAATGATCTTACCTTTTCAAGGAGCCCTGGGTGGTTCCACAACCAAGTGGCCACCAAAATTGGCCGATTATTGTCTTGAGTGCCTAATTGTATTTCTTTGACAGGATTTCTTTCTACCATATTATCTTGTCTTCTTCCACTAGCTTTTCGTGCATTGCTTCATAAGCAGGGGTATTTTGGATTTTAATTTGTTCCTCCTTATCCTGCAGGTACTTCTTGAATTGGGAAAGAACACTCTTCACTAGAATCTTTTACCTTACCTTTAGGTTTAGTAACTTCCTTATCTGTGGTTGTCATGTCCTCCTCCAAGTTGTATTTGAGGGGTCTCTTCCTTCCCCTTCTGTGGTCTGTGATGGGCTCTCCCAATCCATCAACTTGGACTTTTTCCTCATCTTCATCATAACCTTCAGTCGTGCAAGAATTATTAAGAAAAATTCCAAAACAAGAGGAAGAGTTGCCTGCTTGGAGCCAATTTAGAATATCCTCTTCTTCCTCAAAATCTATTTGGGGTTGATCCTCTGATTCTGGTTCCATGCAAATGCCAACTGTTTGCATCATGCTGGTGTTTCCTTGATTATCTGGGCCCTCTTCTAAATGAATCTGAGTCAGCTCTTGCCCTTTCTTTTGGCCCCAATCATGAATGACACTTGCATGTCTCAGCCATGGTCTTCCAATTAAGAGGGGAAATCCTCCTTCAACCTGGGGCAATCTTAAAACCACAAAATCCAGAATGAATAGATTACCTTGTACTTCAAGTGGAATTTTTGGGATCACTCCCAAGGGCCTTACTTTGCGCTGATCTGCCAAAGTAACAGTGAAATTTGCAGGCCTTGAAGGGTGGAGTCTAGTCTTTTCCATTGTATGTTCAGGCATCAAGTTAATGCCAAAACCACCATCCATAATAACTCCTTGAAATTCATGACCTTTGATAGATACTGTCAGCCGAGGACTTTTATAATCTATAAGGGGTGCTTCCCCTACAAGTTTTCCTTTATGTAAAACAGCAATCTTTGCTACCAAACTTGTAGTGGAAGCCTCATCAATTATCTGCAATAGTTCTGACCTGAATTTCCCATCCATCTTCATTAAATAAAAAATTCTAACCTCCTTTTTCATGGATTTGAGAAGCTTTGAAGCCTCTGATTCCTTAAGAGCATGGGCTCCAATTGACTTACCAAACTCCTCCAGAGCCCTGTTGAATGCATGCCCAATGGCATCACTGGTACATATGGGATCTCCTTTTTGCCTTGTATCTGCACATGCAATGGCCTTGTCTTCAGATGTCTCTTTGTCTTTGTTCAATCCATCAATTCTCGGTTGTTGAGCTATATCTACTTGGGCCTTTCCTTTATTTCTTGTCTGTACTGTAAAAGATTCTATTTCTTCTAACTGCACCACCCTGGTAGATGGTGATGGCTCATTGACTTGATCTAACATTTCTTCTTTGTGTAAAGAAATCATTTGAATATGGGGCCCGGATGAAGAGGCTTGATTCTTAGGACAACAATTTGTATAGTGGTCTCTAGCCTCTGGGCAGTTTCTACAAGGAGGGGCATTTTCTGGTAGAGTGCACCTAGTCTGATAGTGCCCACATTCTCCACATGTGAAACAAATGATTGGCCTTCTAGGCCCATTTGCAAAGTTATTCCTCTGTCTAGGGTTGTAAGTGTTACCTTGATTGGGTGCAGCCGCCATTACATTTGCTGGTGGTAGGGGTCCTCCTTGTGTCCAATATGTTGTTGCAGGTATTCCCCTTGATTGGCATTCTTGGGCCTCATGACCAGCTTTCTTGCATAATTGGCAAGTCATACTCAACAGAGGACATTCACTTACTATATGACCTTGCTTGCTGCACATGGAACACCAAAGTCCACTCTTGATGCCACCCCCTTTGAGTTCCTGCAGCTCCTATCGCAGTTGGGCCAATTCCGCTGCTTGGGCCTCCTCCTCCTTTTGGAGTTTTCATGCTTCAATCTCCCTTCTCAACTGAGTAACAACATTCTCCTCCTCTTTGTGGGGCTTATTCCTTTTTAAGCCCTCCAGCTCCTTCCTTAGCTGGATTATTAGATCCTCCATTTCTGTGGAATATGGTAGTTGAGAAGAAGTTGCTCCATACTGTGGCCTTATCTGCTCTAGTCGTGTAGCTGTGTTGATAAATTCCTCAATGGAGGCTGTAGGCAACACTAATTCCTTGATTTTGCATTGGGTGGCCACTAGAAGTGGCTTAGCTAACCATTTCTTAACAAAAAAATCATGTGGTGGGTCTGGTAATTTAGCCATTAGTGCCTTGGCCCTAGTCACAAACTCTAGGAACTTTTCACCTGGACCCAATCTCAAATTCTCTAATTCCTCTATGATGATCTCTGCAGTATTTCCATGCTGAAATTGTTTTTTGAATGCATCTTTCATTAGGTCCCAAGTTGTAAAATGGTTCTCAGCAAACTGACTGAACCATTTATCTGCTAATCCTTCTAATGTGGCAAGGAAGAGTATCAAAAAAGCATCCTCCCTACCCATTAAGCCTCTAGTTTTGCATAGTGCCAAAAACCTTCTAATATGCTCGTCAAGATCTTCCTGAGCTAGGCCTTTGAAAGAAAGAAATTTCATATTTAATCTTGATAGTAAGGTTTCCAAGTCTACCTAACTAGCCATGCTCCTTACTGATGAAGTTGATGAAAGTGGACCAGATGATCTTCTAACAGCCTTCCTTCTTGTTTGCTTTCAGGTGACCCTCAATGTTTGGGACCTGGTTGCGGTCATGGGCTGTTCCTCCTCTTAATATGAGATAATTGATAAGAATATATACCTCTTAGTCCACTGAAGTAATACTGTCAACACTGGAATATTGCTCTCCAACTGCAATATATCTTCTCCTATGCTCAAATCTCCTTGGAAGTCCCACCATGCGTGCCGAATTTTGTTGAAGGATTCTTGGACAAGAAGGGATTTGAGTGTTTGTAGGAGAAAAGGGAAAGGAAAGAAGAGAAAATACACACTGGAAGCCTCTACCGATTGATTATAATAAGACAATTACAATGGGGATGCACAATACACTGAAATGCTGCTGTGCAAAATCCCACAGAGTGCTCAAGTACAAAATACCAAATACCCAAAGTCTTGTGAAGTCTTGTTGCTGCCGGACTCCTCTGCACCAAACCTCCACCTTCTCCAAGCCTACACTTGTGCACCCCTTGCACCAAGCTTCCAATAAGGGGGAGGGCTAGACACCTTCTGTCGGCACGCGCACACTGCAATGAGACCTTGGGATTCTTGGGGGACTAGCTTAGCACTTCTCTGCACACTTCCTTAGTCACTCTCCATGCACACCTTGCACTTCACTTCTCTGCGTCGTACACTGTGTGTCTCTTGCACTTCTCTCTCTTGCTTCACATAGACTATGCTCCCTCTGGCTTACACTTAGAATAGTCCAAGAATAGTCCTTGCCTTGATTTGAGTGTGTCGATTCACGTATGCTCCTAACTGCAAGAGTTTCTTGGTGCTCACTTTTATGTCCCAAGATTGTCTTTACAAGTGGCAGCCAACGACTCCCTGTTTTGTCCTGTAGTGACCTTAGTCTAAAACAAAATTTTTAATTGGGGGGACATACTTTCACTTCTGGACATACTTTCACTTTTGGGACATACTTTCACTTCTGCGTACGCTGCCGCTTCACATACCTTCACATTTTCCTTTTAACTCTTCAAATGTGCACATAAGGGAGGGTTTTTTTTTTTTTAATATAAAGGAAGTTCGGCAATAGCCTACTCTCCCGGACTTGAATTAAATTAAGAAACAAAGGTACAATAGAAGGGGACTAGTGCCCACGGGACCCCCCAAATCCCACAAAGCAGGGGAAGCATGATTGAATCCTAGGTTGCATTACAGAGAAGGTTAATCACCCTCTCATCGCCCTCATGCGGGGCCCACTTGGGTTTGAGCTTGTTGTTGATCAAAAGGAGAACTTGATGGTGTCTGAAGGGGGGGGACTTCTTACTGTTAACGATCCATTTGCCCAGGAGGAATAGTGATTTCTCAATCGACCACTCCCTGGGGGGATCGCCGAAGTTGAGAGCACACCTCTCCCGCCAAATTTTCCACAGGACTTCCCCTCTGATGGCGTTCCAGAGTGTCGTAGAGCAGCCGATCGCTTCTCCCAAAAGGACTTGTTTCCAACTAAGCTGTTTTTGAAGTCTGATTTTCATTCCAACCGTCTGCCAGATTCTGTAGGAGTTGGGGCAAGTAAGGAAGATGTGTGGGACATCTTCGATAGCACGGTGGCAGCGTTTGCACCAAGGAGGGATCCCACAAAGTTTGCTAGCCTTATGGTTGGTCCAAATTCCTCGATGAAGAATTTGCCATAAGAGGACAGACTTCTTAATCTCAATAAGGGGGTGCTAGATACCCATGAATTTCATGTCCCACCGAAGCCGCGTCCAAGACAGGCACCACTTCTTGTTGAGGCTGATCTGGAGGTCAGCCGTTTCTTTGATGTTCGGGATTTTGAGTAGGCTATTTCCGTTGTGCCATTTGAGACCAAGCGAGTTCGGTGTGTCGTGTCCCATGAGAAGGCGCGTCTTGTGACGATCCCAAGCGAGGCATCTGCTTTGCAAAGTGTTCCATTCTTCGTAGGAGATGTTTATGCGAGGGTCAATATCCTCGAAGTTGATCCAGTTGTTGGTGTCATGTTTCCAAAGGTGTTTCCATTTTTTGAATCCTTTGTTCCATAGCTTCTTGGCATTTTGAATGTTCCACGACTCCACACTCCGGATGCCATGTATCGGAAACCAGATAGAGTCGTTTTGTCTGATTCCGGCCGCCCACTTCCAGTCCTCACTAATTCTTGTGAAGCTTTTGACTTTATTCCAGCCCTTCCAAAGGGAGCACACGAGATTGGAGCCTTTCGGGAAGACGGGGATCGGGGAGAAAAGCAGGGTCATGATGTCAAGATTCTTCCAGTTCGGGAACCCCGTGAGGGCCAACTCATTCTTGTTTCTGAAGATCAGCTTGGCCCACGAGGCCTCCCTATTGCACCAAGCCCTAATCATCCATTTGGCTGCCAGTTTGTTAGCCATACACCCAATGTCCAGGATACCAAGCCCCCCGCTATCTCTAGGGCTAGTGCAGATGGCCCATTTGATTTTAGGCACCCCCCTTCTGTTATGATCGCCCGTCCAAAGAAAGTTTCTACAAATACTATTCAGTTTGGACAGGCCTTGCTCATTTGGTCTCCAACAAGAAAGGAAATAGATGGTAGAAGAGAGGAGGAACGTGTTGATAACCATCGCACGCCCAGCGAGATTGATTTGCATACCTCTCCAATAGTTAAGTTTGTTTTCGAGTTTAGCCAACACCCAGTTCCATCGCTGCTCCATAGAGACGCCAAACCCCAAAGAAGTCGAAGGATTTGGCCCTGCGGAATGATTTGACAGCCATGATCAGTGAGAAGGCCAGGATGCTGTCCCACAATAGCCCTGAAGGCGGTCTTGGAGTGGTTGATTTTGGATCCAGAGGCATCACAAAAGGTAGCAAGACACCTCCAAAAAGTCTCCAGGCTGGTATTATCATTGTGGACGAACGCGTTCATATCATCAGCAAAAAGTCTCATGATGATTTGACTGTGGTCGTGAGGCAGCCGGAGGCCTTTGATATTGCCAGCCTCCACATGATGAGCCACAAGTCTGCTCAGCCCCTCAGTGGCGATGGCAAAAAGAAGGGGGGCCAGAGGGCATCCTTGTCTAATCGATCTTCTAAGATGGATCGCCTTCGAAAGTTTGCCGTTAACGTTAATTTGGGTCGTTGCGTTTCCGAGAAGGGTCGCGATCATCTTGGTGAATTTCTGACTAAGTCCGAGATCTTGGAGCGACTACAGAATATAGTCCCATTCTAGCCTGTCGTAGGCTTTGTCAAAGTCGATCTTGAGGAAAACCACATCTTGATTAGACTCATTTGCAAATTGAATACCTTCCCAAATATCCATAATGGTTTCCAGGATAGACCTGCCTTTGATGAAACCTTTTTGGTCCTCACTAAGCCAAGATCTCAGGTGGCACGAGAGTCTGTTGGCAATGACTTTGGCGATGATCTTGTATCCTGTTTGGAGCATCGTAATAGGCCACCAGTTCTCGATTCTGTTCTTTTCCCCCTTCTTGTGTATCAACTTGATAATTCCATTATTTAGACAAGAAGGAAGAGCACCAAACTTTAGCGCTTCTTGCCAAACCATCCGAAGAGGGGTGGCAACCACCAGCTTGAAGGATTTAAAGAACTCGTTAGTGAGTCCGTCGGGTCCCGGGCTTTTACCGAGGGGGAGGGCATCAATGACCTCAATGATTTCTGATTCCGAGATAGGGGCATGAAGAAGGGAGTGGAGGTTGGGTGGTATCCTCCGGGGGGAAACCCTAGAAATGGCAGCCATACAGTCCCTTCTATGGTGGGAAAGGGGGTTCGAGGTTCCCAGGAGTCTCGTGAAGTGCCCCTCGATGATGCCAAAATTATCTTCTTCCGAATTGCAAACATTGCCATGTGGGTCTAGCAGTAGGGGGATCGACTCTCTGCTGTGTTTCCTTTTAAGGATACGACACATCTCTTTGGTGGGTTTATCGGCTTTGCCAGCCCACCACTCCTTGAAGAAGATTTGCAAGTTTTTCCTTTGTAATTCTTCCTCGTATCTCAACACTGCTCTGATTTTCCTGAGGCCTTTCTGGGCTTGTTGTTTTCCTTTGTTCACTTCCTCCTCGAGCCGCCAGAGTCTGTGGTAAAGGGCTTCCCTACGAGCCCGCCGCACAGTCTCGAGCATCTTCTTAGTTCTAATCATGATCTTACGAGACTTGTCGACCGCACTTCTCCAGCACTTGGCAGGGGCCAAGCCAGAGGCGAACGCCATTTTCCACACATCGGCAATTTCTTGGTGGACAGAGGGGATAGAGAAGGTGGTTGCGTTGGCATGGAACCACAGAGCCTTGCGGATTTTGTTGGAAGGTTGAAAAGTGATAACGATCGGGTAGTGATCAGAGATAGTGAGGTCAGTGCATTGCGTGATGGTAGGGTGACCCCACTGTTGAGTAAAACTCTGGGAGATGTAGCATCTATCGAGTCTAGCTTTCCTCAGGTCCTCGCCCGCTTGGAGATTCGACCAAGAAAAGCCACTCGAGTCTTTGAACTCAATCAAATCCAAGTGGAGTTTGGTCATGTCCCACGTTTCTTTCTCCCGACTGTCGATGACCCTGCCCTTGCCCATCCATCTGTCCATAGGGTCTTCCACCATGTTGAAGTCTCCACAAATAAGCACGTTGTGGGGAAGTGAGTCTAAGGAAGCCCAAGTGTTCAGTCTCTCCAAATCCCCGTTAGGGGCATACAAAGAAACCATAGTGACACAAAGAGGAGCACCAAAAGAGACAGCAATCCAACGGTGACTTACATCTTCAATGGAGTTTTCAAGCTTTTCAAACCAGAGTTGTTTAACACCGATAACCGTTCCTCCAGACCCCCGCTGGTGCTTCATTGGGATCCACACATGGGCCGAGGAGATCTGTCTGAGCCGCTTCTGGAGGTCTTCTCCGTCAATTTTAATCTCTTGAATACATATAAAGTCTGGGTTTAAGCAAATGTCGCGAAGCCATTGACCAATGATGGTCGCTCTTGAGGGGTCGGTTAGCCCTCGAGCATTTAGCGAGATGACAATCATTTTTGCATTGATCCCTCTTTGCGGGAGGGAGCTTTGTCCTTTCTTCTCTTGACTTCGTCTTTCTTTTTCGCTGGGATCTGATCCCGACTTAGAAGTCGGTTCTTGTGGGGGCTTTTCCAGGGTAGCTCCATAGGCTGTTTTCCTTTGCGGGATGTCCCTTGCTGGGGAGACTTTAAAAACACTTTAAAAACACTTTTAACCTTAGGGAAATTAGAGAAATACCTCTGCAACCTGAAACCCACTTTCTCCAATTTACCCTTTGTGGACAATTAATTGTGCACTACCTGTGCACCTTGACACCTGCACTTTAGCACTTTGATTTTGCATGTGTTGACTTTGACTTTGACCAATTTGACTTTGACCTTTTGACTTTGATTATGGTTGACTTTGCTATATAGTTGACTTTGACCAATATGACTTTTATGGGCTCAACAATAGGTAGGATCATCTAGGTCCCAAGTGTTCTTATTGAGGAGTTGCAACTCTTATTATTTGTTGCTTTCCTTCTCTTGCAACATCTCAACATAGATAGAGGCATGTATCCTCTTTCATACAATAAAACATTTCATGGTTATCCTGCAAGTTGCAAGTACATAGCATTGTGGCCCTAGTCTTGAACGATCTTTAATTGTCTTAAAAATGGCTATCCTAAGATTAGCTTGTAAATATTGGCTTTATCAAGATGATATATTTTCACATTTGGGAAAACTTAACACCACACATGGTGAAAGTTATCGCATCAAGAAGACTAATCGTTCTTACCATATGTCTATCAATCCATTGCAACTTCATGCATGTTGGTGTCAATGCCATTTTTCCCCATTTATTCCATAGCTCAATGTTTCTATTTCTATTTACTTTGTTGAATATATTATGGCTTTAGAATTCACTCTATTGTATCTAATGGGAAGAATTTTATTTCCTTCATCACTTTCATAGAAGTCTCCCACTTTGTCTACAGGATGATACTAAAAGTGACTTTAGCCTAAGCGTGGTGAGTTGACATGAGTCGCTTAGTTCATTTTTGGCCTTGTGTTGATTTCCCAAAGAGATTATTATGAGCGTTTTGGGTTGAACCTACCTTATTGTTCCACACCATGGTCATTGTGTAACACTCCAATTCTCTTCATATGAGCCTAACTATTGAGGTAAATATCTTAGAATTGGTGTGATGTTTGAATCAAAATTAGGCTAAACTGATGCATCTCATGGATCTACGTCCTCATCCAGGGATGTATTTGGAAAGTGGATTCATTTCTCTCCATCTTAGCTTGCAGTACTCCCTAGAGTTCTTTTTTTTTATGGTTTTTGGCTCTTGATATCTAGGTGAAGTAATCATTCCTCACTTGGTGCATTGAAATTGAAAGTCTCTAAGGGTGCATCTTGGTGTACATGCCTTTATGGCTCTATTATTTGAGTTGGATTTTGTAGAAGATTATCTTGGACCATCAAATTTTGAAATTGCTCTTCAAGAATGCATTTAAGGGCATAGTAGAGGAACCATTTCTAACAGTTTTTTGAGATACTTCGATCATCTATATTCAAATTTCTAATCATTCTATTTCCAAGTTTGGCCTAGCTAATATTTTTCATGGTTTTTGATGTTAGGTCCTTTGTGTACTTCTTGGTGGTAGGCTTGCATTAGTAGCTCGAGATTAGGGCCAACTATTTATAATACCTTGGACTTAGCTTGGTAAACTGCTCATTTGGTTTCTTCACTCTATTCCTTGGATACCTTGGCCTCCTCTTGAGTTTGCTTGGCTTGATTTTCTAGCTCTTTAATTTTCTTCTTCATTCTCTTGGCTTGTCTCTTACACTATCTTTTTCCTGACATCCCCTTTTCTTCATTACTTGTGGATAGGTATGCTCTTTTATCTTTAGCTTGAGCTCTCTTATTGGATTGGGCTCTAGCAAAAATTTGGATTGGAACTTCATACTCATAAATTTCTCACTTATCTTGGGTTCATGCAACAATCGGTGGTTTCATATAGCCATGTTCAATCTTGCTGAAAGATTTGGGAAATATTCGAGATAATGGGTGATCCTACAATTAAGGCAGTGTCTCGACATTTGATGGAATATTTTGGTATCTTTGAGGTGGTGTGATCTGACATGGCTTAGTTTTTTAGAGCTCATTTATACCTAAACTGCATGCTCTTTGATTTTGGATTTTGGTATTCTTTTGTATGATACTTCTGGTACATGTTTCACTCCATCCAATCTAGATGTCCCTATGTCCAAAGGAGGAGGTTGTTGAGTTCTCTTCAAGTGACAAGGACAATCCTTGAATACATGATCTATCATACAACTGGGATAGTGAATGGGATTTTGTAGGAGGATTGTTGGCACAAGGGGGTCCTTGTTGGGAGTTACACATAGTGGTGGTTGGGTTGCTATTGATGATTTTCTTCATATCCTAGATTCATGTGAATGATACCACTTTGGTTATCACTTTGGTTAATGATACCTATGGGTTCTTGGAAGTATTTCAAATGATGTGAAGTTTTCAATTTAAGTGCCTCTAAAAATCCTTGATTGTTCTTATATGGCCTATATTGCCTCTGACGAAGTGGTCTTACTGAGTTCCCTCCTTTGCATTTCTTCATCATTTTCCACTTTCTTCACTCTTTTCTCTTCATTCTCTTCTTCTCTAGCCTTGTGTGTGTGTGTGGGGGGGGGGGGGTGTGTTAGTAGTATGTAAGGTTTAGAAGCCTCAACGCTAAAGAATAAGTATAAGTGATGCATTTTGCAGTCCTTATGAATCATAAAAGTTCATATATGTAGAGATGTGGAAATTTGCATACACGGCTTGTCTTGATTTCAAGTTGACATTTGAGTACACATGACCTACTAATGCATCCTAACTAGGAGGTATCAAGGAAACAAGCATATCATAAAGTTTAAAAAAATGACTTCTATGAGGGAGGGCTTTAGGAGCAATGGATCATCTCCCACAAAAGTCATTTGAGAGACAAGTGGTGATATGATGATCCTCACCATGCTAGGAGTCATGCACACACTCAGAAGGAGTCACACACACACACACACACACCCACATGCAAACAAGCCTTACTCATGAAAAAGACACAAGAGCTCCCTAAAAAGTCACATCTGATTAGAATAGAGAATGAACAAGCACATAACAAATAAAAGGGAAGTTGCTCAAAATCAAGTAGTGAGTCTCTTACATACATAGAGGTTGTGAATGGCTTCCATTTATCATCTTCCCTAAGTCCATTAAGTATGTGAGCAACTAGGTCATCATCATCTATGGCACATCCTATTGATCCAAGTGCATTAGAAATTTATTTTGCTTTGAGTACAAAGTCATTAATGATTTGATTTGATGACTTCCAAAGATTATTGAGCTCATTATTGAGCTAAGTTTTCCTAGCCTTTGTAGAGGTAGAGTACATTCATTCTAAAGACTCCCAAACCTTCCTAGATGTATCTAGGTCTTGGGTATGACATATCATGGAGTTGCTTGTGGTTACCTCAACAACATTCCTTCTCGAAAGAGCACAAGCTATCTATAAAATGGTAATTTCCACAACCCCAATTTTTAAGGTATATTTTACAACGATGACAAACGAAGATATTGTTCATTTGCCTTACCCACAAGATAGATTCAATGTTTTAAACAATTGGATTTAAATTCTGGCAAAATAATTCACTCGCTCACAAACCCATAAGTTGGATATTCCAGAAAAGTTTATTTTTTTTGTTTTTTTAGGAGAGAGAGAGAGAGAGAGAGAGAGAGAGAGAGAGAGAGAATGTATTTCATGTTCCTGAAACAATATACAAAACACGGAGAGCTCGTGTTCTGAAAATTTCAGCTACTATGACAGGACCAATAAACCAACAGAAATTTAAGATACCATTAAACAATGCAGAGTCCAGTTAGTAGCTCAAGAGGTAGTTAATTTTCATTTTGCAAGTTAGCTTTCATATGAGTGAATGGGATATAAGCTCTTAGATATAAAAAGGAAGAACTTCAGCATTACCTTGCTGTAATGAAGACATCTACTATACAGAGAGAGAGAGAGAGAGAGAGAGAGAGAGAGAAGGAAGAGCTTCAGCATTATCTTGCTGTAATGAAGAGTCTATCTAAAACATCTGCTATACTCAGAGAGAGAGAGAAGAAGAAGAAGAAGAATTTTCTTGATTTATAGTGAATATAGAATCAACCAGCCGAAGGAATCGTGATGTAGTTCCCATAAAATAAATGAATTTATCTACAAATTGGTCCTTCTCAGAAAAGCTTATTACAGAAATGGATTCTTTTCTAAGCAGTTGCGCTATTCCTCAGTAAGGTTTAAGACTTCTAGTTAGAAGGAGGTACGCAAACAAACCGATCGACAGATGACTCAATCAGTAACGCAATATCTACATATTAGAAAATCAGGCAGCGCCCATTTGGAAGGACTTTGGATCCATCTGGAAAAATTTCTGATCCATCGGATCCATCTGGAACATTTTGTGATCCATCTCGAACATTTTGTGATCCATTTCATCCACCTTTGGTGCAACGGACGTTTCACGCTTCTTGATTTGGAGGAGGAATGTGTCATAGCGATCCAATGCATAGTACACAAGCCCCATGAATGCCAGCTGCACAGAGAATGCTATGTTCAAGCTCAGCAGCCTCTGTTTGGGGAACACCTTCTCCCAGATGCCTATCCCCGAATACGTATTGTAGATCCCTAACAGAATAGATGATGTTCCCATCAGCCAATGGGCAACATACCATATACCTCTTTGCAACGAGCCACTGCCAAAAAACGATCAAGATCTGTAAACTCAAACGCAGAAAAGTATGTGTACAAATATGTGTGCGCACACATACTTTTGAGTTTACAGAAAAGTATGTGTGCGCACACATATTTATACACAGATTCATCTCTCTCTATCTCTCTCAGGCCAAAATGATAAACTAGTAACGAATTCCAGTAGCTTACAGGCCTGGACGAAGCAAAAATGCAGAGAGAACGTGAATCCAAATGATTATCCACAGTGCATATCCGAGACGTTGATGAGTGTGCGTTGTACTGATACCAAGTTGAGCGAACCCGCTGATAACACCTATGAACATGAGGAAGGTCCCAAGGGCCTGCCCTACGAGAAAGTTAAACATCTCTTTATCGAAGAAGCAGGTAAGCACATGATATACCAATACCAACCTCAGAGTAGAGATGAAGTTTGTAAAACTTAGAAATAATATTGGGATTCTTCGTTCTCCGGGAAACCTGCATGAAACGAGCAAACAAAGCCCCGGCTGGGAAAAGCAAACCGAAGCTAAAGTACATGAGCCAGCCATGGAGGACGATATAGCCCCTGAAGTCTTCCTGTGGGTGGCACGTCAAAACTTAGTACTGATGAGTGCTTGTGCGTGCACCAGTGAGTGAGAAAGAAGAAGGCGGAGCCTACCGTTCCTCTAAGGTTAGGCATGTTCTCTGTTTCTTGAGACTATTCGATCGATGCGCGGCCCGTCTTCTGAGCTCTTCCTTCGCTTGAAAGTAGAGAAGAGGGAGCACATAGATATAGGCGGATAAGTCCTCCCTAAATGCATGCGAAGCTCCCATTCTGCCACAGGAAACACAGAGAGAGGTCTGTGGCTGATAGACGAAGAAAGTGAAATTCCTTTCCTACCACCAGAAACAGATACACGCCTGTGGCTGAGAGAAGCAAAGAGGCTCGATCAATCGAAGAGCCCTGATTTACCGTAAAAGTTATGGAGCTTTTTAAACCCGAACTGAGCAAAGAAGAGAATGCATGGAGGTGAGCATGAATGGTTCAGCGAGAGTGGACGCAGAGGTTGGAAGAGCAAGAGACGTCAATCTTGTTGTAAGAGATTGAGGTTGATGGTGAGCGACAAGAGACTGAAAGCAGAAGGTGTACGCATATTCATATACATACGTATACATATGTGTATGTATACATATACATACACATATGTAAACGTATGTATATTCATATACATACGTATACATATATGTATATATACATATACATATAACACTCAAATGTTTCAAAAATTGTCATCGGTACTCTATCTGAGTCAAGTAGAAATTCATTATTGGAGCTCTAACATAACAAAAAGTGTTTTTCTTTTAGTGTTTTTCTTTTATATGAAATTAAGCATAGTGTTACATCAAGTTGATGAAGTGATGAAATTCATTATAGGAGCTCTAACATAACAAAAAGTGTTTCTCTTTTATATGAAATTAAGCATAGTGTTACATCAAGTTGATGAAGTGGTTAAAGAAGATTGTTTGAGAGATGCTTCTTGCTAGATGTTTAGTACCGAACTTTTGCTATGTAAAGCTCAACATGGGCCATGCTTATATAGATTTTACAAGGGAAGTTAGTATAGATAATGTAGTTGGGAGATACAAAATAGTTGGCAAAGTATACAATCTGACAATATCTTCAGGACCAGAAGTCCTACTATCTCGACGATACGAGTCAAGGGGATAGCCGCCTTGGACCCCACAAAAGGGGGCAAGGCCCCCTCTACACTCCTCCCATTAAGGTTCTATGGGGAAACCATGTGGCACCACAAGGCCTTTATTTTTGCCTTGAATGGCAACCCAATTGCCCATAAGTTATGCCCTATAGAATAGATCAAGAGACCAATAGACAAGAAAAACGTGGACAAAGATAGACGCACACTAAGAGATCAAGAACTCGAATTCTCAGATTGCCAAAGGTAATGTTGTTACAATGATGGTCTTGTCCACCCGTGTGCTCCCAATGTGGATCTTAGATGGTGATCTAGACGGACTCTAGATGAAGGGCTTACTAGTTTGCAATGCTATGTAAAGGTCAACATGGGCCATGCTTATATAGCCTTTACAAGGGGAGTCGATAAAGATAAACATAGTTGGGAGGTACAAACACTACAAGGGATACGGGGTCATAGCAACGGCTAACACGACACATTTTCATCACTATGTGATCATGCATTTCATCGGACTGGGTGCGGAGCATGCACCATCATCTAAACGACATTAATGTCAACATTATTTCTGATGTTTTTTCTAATGCTCCTAACAACTTACACAAAAGTGTTGCTTATATGACTTGTTCTTGAGCATTGCCTATGCAATGCTATTTTGCATCGCATAAGCATCACTTATACAATGCTTTGCATAATTGCAGACACGATGATTTTTCACCTCTTATACGATGGTGGTGTTTGATAAAAAAAAAAATTGGATCACTCTTCGATCATCATTTACGATCTGATCGAAGAGCTCTCCAACATTCAAATCTACTCTGCACTTACGAGCTCCAATAATATCTTTTTGGATCTCTCTCTTTTATAATCCCTCTCTTATTGTTCTCTCCTTCTTTCTACCTCTTTCTCTTTCAATTTCTATCTCGCTCTCTTTTTCATTTTCTTCTCTCTTTTGATCTTTCTATCTCTTCTCTTTCTCTCTCTCTCTCTCTCTCTCTCTCTCTCTCTCTTTATTGCAGGTTATTCAAGAAGATCACCAAGCATAAAATATGGGTAATTATTGTAAGTACAATTTTCATTGTTTATATATCATTCAAATTGTTTTATTTTCATTAACTAAGATACTCACACTTATTCATTCATATGTACATATACACATATACATGACCATGCATGCTCACACATATATACACAAATACACATGCACATACACACGCACACATATACATACACATATACATATACATACACATATACATACACATACACACACATACATGCACATACACACACATACATGCACATACACTTACACATAAACATACACATACACACAAACACATACACACACACATACACATGTGCATATGCAAAAAAATATCTAGAAACACATCAAAGGACATGCATGCATGCATTATTGCATATACACATACTCATACACACATTAATACATACTTATACACATGCATATGCACATTCACGTGCATGCACATGGATCCAAATGGAGATGCATGCACATGCATGTTCATATATATATACACATGCACACATGCACACATACACATACACACACACACACACACAACATACATATGCACATACATATATATACACATACATATATATACACATACATATATATACACACACATACACATAAACATGCACATAAATACACACATATAAACACATACACTTTCATATACACACACACATACATACATATACACACACAGACACACATGTAAGAACATACACACATGTACACATATACACTTACACATACACTTACACATACACTTACACATACACATGCACATACATACAAATACTCACACATACACATACACATGCACATACACACACATATGCACATACACTTACACATACACATGCACATACATACATATACACACTCATACACATACACATACACACATATACACACACATACACATGCATATATACCTACAGATACACATGCACATACACACACATACATATACTTATACACATACACATACACATACACATACACATACACATACACATACATATGCATATACACACATATACACACATATACACACATATACACACATATACACACATATACCTACACATATACATACACACACACACAACATAATTATACACATACACATACATATGCACATACATATGTAGACACACACATACACATAAACAT
The DNA here is from genome assembly GCA_020310875.1 of Ceratopteris richardii. NCBI lineage: Eukaryota > Viridiplantae > Streptophyta > Polypodiopsida > Polypodiales > Pteridaceae > Ceratopteris > Ceratopteris richardii. The sequence goes on along the minus strand of CM035425.1, from coordinate 94,361,780 downwards.
GCACATACATACACAAATATACACACATATACTTACATATACACATGCACATACATACATATATACACACATACACATGCACATACACACACACACACTTACACATACACATACATACATACACATACACATGCACATGCACATACACATACACATGCACATACACATACACATGCACATACACACATATAATTACACATACACATGCACATACATACATACATACCCACTCATACACACACATACACGTGCATATATAACTACACACACCTACATACACTTATACGCATACACACATACACACATACACATACACATACACATACACACATACACACATACACACATACACACATATGCACATACACATATGCATATGCATAAAACATATCTACATGCACATATATACACATAGAGATACACATATATACATGCATATAGACACATCTACACAAATATAGATATATACCTACATGCGCATACATACATTTTATACAAACACTACAACTAAAAGCACATACATACATATGTACACATAAACACATATATAATGTGAATGAATTATATAATTAAAGTAATAAAATACATGATAAATATAAACACTAATAAAAGTCACTCAAACAAGACTTTTCATTAATTAGTACCATAGACACAATTCAAAACATAACTAGAATGAAAAAATATATAGATATAAAAAAATATGTATATCAATGTAAAATATATATTGAATGTAATATATCAATCATCCTAACCACCATCATCCACATCATCATGTAAGTCCTAATCATCATGATCATTTGCATGATCTGACGTCTCTATAGTGGCATCATGGGTAGAGATGTAAGCACTCTATGACGATCCAAATGGTCTCGCTTGTGTCTGTCTCTCCACCTTATCCAGATCTTCCCCTCCATAGTACTCCTATATTACATATAACAAACATAATTAAATAAAACATATGAATCATCAATAAACATAAAATAATTATATGAGATTTAATAATACTTACAAAAGCATTTGGACGATCTTGCATGTACTCACTCAGATGTTGATATCCACAATGTGTAACAAAAATGATTTCCTTTTTCGTAGGATATCGACCATAATCCTTTCATTGCATTGAAACAAATAAAAAAGATAATGATTAGTGTTTTAACAAAAATAAAAAATATAGTTTTAATAATACATATAATTACAAATGTAGCTACAAAAACATGATAGCCCATTTGGCCTAAATGTGATGTATGACCTCACTCAACTCTCTTCTTTGCAGCATCCTGCATTTATTTAATGAAACAAAAATCCATAGATTAAATGTAAAACATTAATAAAATATATGAGAATTATAAGTCATAATAATATAAACTATTAATTTGTATACCTTTTACTGAGGAAATGATTCTTGAAATTGTAGCTATCTAGGCCAAAACTCCCACGTCTGAGGTGGTATGTTAGGTCTTCTCTTATTTTGTTCTACCATACAATATCTCCTGTTATTTTAATCTCAAACAGAAAAAAGGATCAAAATATAAAAAAAACTTTAAATTTATAAACATGTATACACAAACACACATACATACACTTAGATATACATACTTACAATTACACATACGTAATTACACATACATCCACATAAATGCATACACATACACATATTCATACACTTACACATATATACATGTTGGAGATAGATGTCTGCGGAAGCATGCGAACATCACAACGAAGAAGAAGAAGCTTGGAGCACAAACACACAATAGTGAATGTATTACTAGAGAATGTACAAAGATAAGTAGTCCATTAGAGAAATAGGCGTATATACAAGTCGAGGGAAAAAAAACCTCCTAAAGAGGGAAAAAAGTGCCCCGACGGTCTTAGTGTGTTCACACACATCACTACCTAAATATATCAACAAATCCCCCTTGGGAGTGATGCGGTGAACAAGGAGCTGGCACTCATGTATAAGGAAGTGCCAAGCTATGTGGAAATCTCTCCATAAAAGGAAGTAAGCCCAAATCTTTGCGAAAAGCTTCAAACTTCTCCCTAGGCAAAGGCTTCGTGAAAAGGTCTGCAATGTTCTCCTGCGTGGGCACATATGCCAAGCTGATCTCCCCAGCAGAGAACCTCTCCCTGACATAGTGATAATGCACCTCAATGTGCTTAGTGCGAGCATGGAACACAGGGTTCCTGGCAACTGCCAATGCGCTCTGACTGTCATTGAAGATGGTGGTGGCAGAAGACTGACCAACACCCAAATCAGCCATAAGGCGTCTGAGCCACACACACTCAACAGTCGCTGTGAAAGTTGCCCTATACTCAGCCTCACAACTAGAAGTGGCCATAGTAGGTTGCTTCTTGCTCAACCAAGATATACATGAGCTACCAAGCATGAAGCAAAAACCACTGGTGGACACACGAGTGTCATAGCAACCAGCCCAATCTGAGTCAGAAAAAGCATGCAAATCTGGCGGTAGTGATCCCCCCTTGGGATAAAACAACCCAAGTAGCCGAGTACCACTCAAGTAGCAAAAGATGCGCTTAACTGCCTTCCAATGCGTGACTCCTGGGCAATGCATAAACCTGCTCATATGTGAGACAGCAAACTGAATATCTGGCCAAGTAATGCATAAGTAAATCAAGCATCCAACAGCCTGCTGATAGAGAACAACATCAAATGCATCTCCAGCATCATGAAGACTCAATCGTAAACCTGTCTCCATAGGAGTGGCAATAGGCTTACAGTCTTCAAGGCCAAAACGCTACAATAATGTGTCGATATATTTCGTTTGACACAAAGCCATTCCACCATCAACTTGCATAAATTCAATGCCCAAATAGTGATGCAAATGCCCCAAATCATACATCTCAAATGAGGCATGCAAATCAGCCTTGAAATCAGCAATATGCTTCTCAATAGGACTAGTGAGCAGCATGTCATCAACATAGACAACAATGATCAGAAGCACATCATTAGCATGCTTAACATATAAGGTGCTTTCAGTTGGACTGTTCTCAAAACCATGTGCAACCAGATAGGCATGTATCTTCTCATACCAAGCACGTGGTGCTTGCTTTAAACCATATAATGCCTTCTTTAACCTGCACACCTTGTTTTCATGCCCTTTCTGCACAAAGCCACGCGGCTGAAAAACATACACTTTTTCATGCAAGTCACCATTCAGAAATGCTGTTTTAATGTCCAAATAATGTACATTCCAACCATGATGGGCTGCAAGTGCACAAATGCTCCGAACAGTAGTCATACGACATGTAGGTGCAAATGTCTCATCCAAATCAATGCCTCTTTCCTGCGCATAACCCTTTGCAACAAGCCTAGCCTTATACCTGTCAACTGTACCATCAGGTTTACGCTTCAGCTTGTATACCCACTTAGTGCCAATGGCCTTCTTGCCAGGAGGCAAGTCACATAAAGACCATGTACCATTCTTCATTATAACATCATATTCAGATTGCATAGCAGCCATCCAATTTTCTGAATTCTGTGCTTCATCAAAAGAAATAGGCTCATTCTCATCATAGAGGCTAGACACAGCCATAGCATAGCAATCTGATGCAAAGGAGGCACTATGAGAGCCTGAACGAGTACGATATGACAAAGGTGCATCTAATTTGCTGTCACGCAAAGTCTGCACCAGCCATTTTGGCATAGTTTTTGCCTGCTCAATATCAACTCTCTCATCAACAAGTGCATCATGTAAATCTGCATCAGAAATGGAATAATCTGCATCATCATATGAAACCTGCAAAGGGTGAGAAGTTGCCTCATTAGGACCAGCACTAGACTGTCCACCTGTAAAAAGAGGCATCAAAGTATCATACATGTCTTTAGAGCTAACATATGTCTCCTTAGTACATGAAAGCAATGGCTGAATAGCATCTTCCTCAAAGACAACATCACGGCTAACCAGAATGCGTTTAGTCTGTGGATGATACAGACGATAGCCTTTACTTTCAGAACTGTACCCAACAAAAATACAATTTACTGCCTTATCATCCAATTTTCTGCGATGTTGTTCATGCACTAGTGCATATGCCAAACAACCAAAAACCCGCAGATGAGCAACAGATGGCTTGCGATCATGCCAAGCCTCATATGGAGTGATAGACTATAGCGCTTTAGTGGGACACCTGTTAAGTACATATGCTGCACACATGACAACCTCAAGCCAGAAACTATGTGGTAAAGCCTGACTCTTGACCATACACCTCGCCATCTCCATGAGTGACATGTTCTTCCGTTCAGCAACTCCATTCCGTTGAGGTGTACACGGCACTGTACACTGGTGTTTTATCCCACGTTCAGCCAGAAATGCATTAAAATCAGAAGACATATATTCCCCCCCTCGATCAGAACGGAGGGTGCCCATTTTACATGCTGACAGATTTTTAGCCAAGACCAAAAATTGTTTGAAGCACAAAAACACTTCGGACTTTGCCTTCAATGGATATACCCATGCATGCTTGGAAAAATCATCAATGAAAGTCACGAAGTAAAGATAGTTTCCAAAAGAAGGTGTCTGCATAGGACCACAGACATCACTATGTACAAGCTGCAATTTCTGCGTAGCCCGAACTGAACCATCTTTTGGAAAGGAGGAACGCTGCATTTTTCCCAAAATACAGCCTTCACATACATGTTTTCCAGGTGCCTCAAGCTTGGGCAAAGAAGACACCATATCAGATTTCTGCAGGCATAGCAAACTAGCAAAATTCAGATGACCAAAGCGCGCATGCCAAAGCTTTGCATCTGAGATAGCCTGAGAATCATGAACTGCACATGCCGAATCATTCACAGATCTTTCATAGTCTATGAGCTTATACAGCCCATGACATAAAATGCTAGAAGCAATAATAACATTTTCATTTGACAGATCATGAACTGTACATCTGTCATCAACAAATTTCACAACCAAGCCAATCTTGGCTAATGCAGAAACTGATAACATATTCTTCTTGATCCCTGGCACAAATAAAGCATCTAACAAGGTGAAAGAACTACCATCAGCAGTAGTCAGAATGATCTTACCAACTCCCATAACAGGATAAGAGGAGTTGTTGGCGCATGTGACAGTATTCCTTGTAGGGGCAGGCTCGAGTGAAGAGAAGAAACTACGCTGCGAGGTAATATGTTTGGTCGCCCCACTATCAAAGTACCAAACATCTGAGTCCACTGCAGACATGCACTGCTCATGAGAAGATGGGTCAAAGCTACAAACAATAGTAAACGCCCATTCTTCTTCCTGCACAAGATAAGCAGACTCTGTTTTTGGTGTAGAGGCTTCTGCAACAACCATTCCAGCCTCCTTTTTCTTTGCCTCTTTTGTAGCCAGTTTTGGACAGTTCTTTATGATATGATCATTCCCTTTACAGTACTTGCGAAACAATTTTTGCTTTTCTGATTTCTTCTCATCTTTATCTTCCTTCTTCGAATATGCAGAATTAGCAGATTTTTGCTTACTAGTTGAAGAGCTCCATTTTCCTTTGCCCTTCTGACTAGCCAGGAAAGCTTGATCTGCAACTCGCATAATGGACCTGTTTTGCCTGGACTGATCTTCCTGCAACAGAACAGAGACTAACTCCTCAAATGATAAGGCATTCGGATTGCCTTTCATCATCAATCGAAAAGTAGAAGCAAAACTCTGATATGAGTCAGGAAGACCATTCAGAACGGTCTGCACAAGTGAGCTATCTGGTATAACCTCATCAGCAAAAATCAACTGTTCCTTCAAGTCTTTGATCTTTGTTAGGAAACTGTCCATAGAATCACCTTCATTCATGTGCTCACTCTCCAACTGTTTTCGGAGGTAAGCAACATGAGCCTCATTCCTAGCTTGGTACAATGTGGTAAGTGTATCCCAAGCATCCTTAGCTGTTCTACAAGAGCGAATATGAGGAATAATGGCACGTTTGACAGACAAAGCTATCAATGCATGTGCCTGGGCATCTCTGCCATCCCAGCGAATCTGCTTTGCAGTAGGTGCAGCAGAAACAGCAGCACGAACAGGAATCTGCGGAATATCATCTTCGACACCATCTTCATCAGCTCCAGCACCTGTATTTGCAGTACCTGTAGTCAGAGGTGTAACAGGACGTCTTTCAACACCCTGCACAATGTTCCACAATCCTTTTGCAACCAATACATGTCGCATCATATAAGCCCACAATGGGTAGTTCTTACCATCCAACTTATCCTCAACAACCAACATACGGAATACATCACTGCTTTCAACCATGGTCGGTGACTAAAATACCTTGATGCAAAAAATTGACTGTATCTCAAAAAGTTGAACAGAACTGCCTAGACGAGTTCTGCTAAACCTGTAGCAGACTTCGAGACGCTTAAACTGGCGAACAGAAACTGGTATATACCTTTGGCACAAAAAGACGAAATAGCCTGCACAAGCACTGCGATAGTGCGTTCGGAGGTCGAAACGAGCTCAGATCGTGATTTCGGCACCACAGAGCGAAGCGGTTTTGATCTCTGAAACACCCTGAGTATGCTCACCAAATCTCGTGCGAATCTGAGACTGCAAACAGAGGAGTGTCGACGGCACCCTAGATGAAGCGACGACCTTCTCTAATACCAATTGTTGGAGATAGATGTCTGCGCGCGAACAGCACAAGGAAGAAGAAGAAGCTTGGAGCACAAACACACAATAGTGAATGTATTACTAGAGAATGTACAAAGATAAGTAGCCCATTAGGGCAATAGGCGTATATACAAGCCGAGGGAAAAAAAACCTCCTAAAGAGGGAAAAAAGTGCCCTGGCGGTCCTAGTGTGTTCACACACATCACTACCTAAATATATCAACAATACATACCCACACATATACATACATATACACACACATACATGCATACACATACACATATACATACACTTACACATACATACATATACTTATACATACATACATACATACATACATACATACATACATACATACATACATACATACACACATACATACATACATACACACACACATACATGCATACACATACATAAATACACTTACATGTATATAAATACACACACATACACATAACTATACATATAGATACACACACATACATACTAAATACATGCACATATACATACACTTACACATACATACATACCCATATATACCTATACATACACATACATACATACAAAGAGACATGCATACACATACATATATACATACACTTACATATACATACATACCTACATTTACACATAAATACATACACACACATACACATACCCATGCCATACATTTATAGTTTTATATGTTTATTTATATTTTATAATATGTATTTGTGTATATCTGAATATGTGTATGTGTAAATGTGTACATGTGAAGGTGTATGTATGTAAATAATCAGATTATTAATATCTAGTACCTTTATTTTCTACACAATCAGATTCTTATCAATCAAAGATCAATGGCATCAAGAAAATGCATCAAGAAATGATGCTATGTTGTCTTCATTCCAATGTCTCATCAAGGCCAATGACATCTAGGACAACACATATCAGCTAACAAAAAGTTCTTGTTATATCGATATAATACAACTTCCTAAAGAAGGTTTATGGATCTCTAAAATATATTGTCTCATATATGGAGAGCTCAAAGCAAAGATGAATTTGGACCTTCTACCAACTTGTACAAAGCTTCAAGAATCAAGAAGCTTTCGTGGAGAGTGTTGGTGATGATACTGAGGATACCATATGTTGTGCTTTCTAAGAGGACTGGATCACATGGTGGTCATACAAAGAACAATAAAGGGTGCATCAATGCCTTTTGGGAAGCATTGAGATTCACAAGAGAAATGTGGATCAATGTTTGCAAAAATTGACTAGAGGTGAGGAAGAACATGATAGGCCTATTGATATGAAGAAGAAAGAGGCAGATGATATTGTTTGAGGATTTATATGGAATTAACCCGTCGAATAGATTCGATGATATTGTATGAGATTCGATGTGTTAACTCCATGTAAATCCTAAGCTTGCACCCACAATGACTCTATTTCCCCTTCAAGTTGTGCAATTGCATCCCCCTCTTTCTTCTTCATATCAATAGGCGTATCGTGTCCTTCCTCACCTCTAGCCAATTTTTGAAAGCATTGATCCACCTTTTTCTTGTGAATCTCAATGCTTCCAAAAAGGCACCGATGCACCCTTTGTTGTTCCTTGTATGACCAAGTATATAATTTAGTCTTTTTAGGAAGCACAATGTATGGTATCTTAGTATCAACATCAACACTCTTAAGGAAATGTTATTGATGCTTAAATCTTGGTACAAGGTTCGACTTCATCTTTGCTTTGAAATCTCGATATATGAGATGATCCATAGACCTGTTGGAGTTAGACATCTACAGAAGCATGCCAACGGCACAAGTGTTAGAGTTAGACGTCTGCAAAAGCACACAAACATCACAAGGAAGAAGAAGTAGCTTGGAGCTCAACACACAATACTGAATGTATTACTAGAGAATGTACAAGGATAACTAGCCCAATAGGGTAACAGGCGTATATACAAGCCAGGGGAAAAAAACCTCCTAAAGAGTGAAAAAAGTGCCCCGGTGGTCCTAGTGTGTTCACACACATCACTACCTAAATATATCAACAAATCCCCCCTGGGAGTGATGCGGTGAACAAGGAGCTGGCACTCATGTATAAGGAAGTGACAAGCAATGTGGAAATCACTCCACAAAAGGAAGTAAGCCCAAAGCTTTGTGAAAAGCTTCAAACTTCTCCCTAGGCAAAGCCTTCGTGAAAAGGTCTGCAATGTTCTCCTGCGTGGGCACATACTCCAAGCTGATCTCCCTAGCAGAGAACCTCTCCCTAACATAATGATAATGCACCTCAATGTGCTTAGTGCGAGCATCGAACACAGGGTTCCTCACAACTGCGAATGCGCTCTGACTCTCAGTGAAGACGTTGGTGGCAGAAGATTGACCAACACCTAAATCAGCCATAAGGCATGTGAGCCACACACACTCACCAGTCGCTGTGAAAGTTGCCCTATACTAAGCCTCACAACTCGAAGTGGCCACAGTATGCTGCTTCTTGCTCAACCAAGATATACATGAGCTACCAAACATGAAGCAAAAGCCACTAATGGACATACGAGTGTCATAGCAACCAGCCCAATCATAGTAAAAAAAAAAGTGTGCAAATCTGGTGGTAGTGATCCCCCCTTGGGATAAAACAACCCAAGTAACCAAGTACCACTTAAGTAGCAAAAGATGCGCTTAACCATCTGCCAATGCTTGATTCGTGGGCAACGCATAAACCTGCTCATCTGTGAGACAACAAACTAAATATTTGGTCAAGTAATGCATAAGTAAATCAAGGATCCAACAGCCTGCTGATAGAGAAAACATCAAATGCATCTCCAACATCATGAAGACTCAGTCGTAAAACTGTCTCCATAGGAGTGGCAATAGTTTTACAGTCTTCAATAGATTTCATTTGACACAAAGCCATTCCACCTTCAACGTGCATAATTTGAATGCCCAATTAATGATGTAAATGCCCCAATTGAGACATCTCAAACGAGGCATGTAAATCAGCCTTGAAATCAGCAATATGCTTCTCATGAGGACTAGTGAGCAGCATGTCATCAACATACACCACAATGATCAGAAGTACATCATTAGCACGCTTAACATATAAGGTGCTTTGAGTTGGAATGTTCTCGAAACCATGTGCAATCAAATAGGCATGTATCTTTTCATACCAAGCACGTGGTGCTTGTTTCAAACCATATAAAGCCTTTCTTAACCTGCACACCTGATTTTCATGCCCTTTTTGCACAAAGCCATGGGGCTGAAAAACATACACTTCTTCATGCAAGTCACCATTCAGAAATGTTGTTTTAATGTCCAACTGATGTACATTCCAACCATGATGAGCTGCAAGTGCACAGATGCTATGAGCAGTAGTCATTCGGCATGTAGGTGCAAAGCTTTCATCAAAATCAATGTCTCTTTCCTATGCATAACCCTTTGCAAAAAGCCTAGCCTTATACCTATCAACTGTTCCATCAGGCTTACACATAAGCTTTTAAATCCACTTAGTGCCAATGGCCTTCTTGCGAGGAGGCAAGTCACATAAAGAACAAGTAGCATTATTCATTATAGCATCATATTCAGATTGCATAGCAGCCATCCAATTTTTTGAATTTTGTGCTTCATCTAATGAAATAGGCTCATTCTCATCACAAAGACTAGATGCAGCCATAGCATAGCATTTTGATGCAAACGAGGAATGATGCCTGAATGAGAACAATATGATAGAGGTGCATCTAATTTGCTATCACGCAAAGGTTGCACAACCATTTTGGCATAGTTTTTGCCTCTTCAATATCAGCCATCTCATCAACAAGTGCATCATGTAAATCTACATCACTACAACATATCGAGGGAATACCGACGGTCAGTGTACCGACGGTCAACTGGCGGCGTTGGTATACCCCTCGGAGAATTTGGGAAAGCTGTTTTGCCTCGGAAAGACAACGTTGGTATGAGCATCGGTATAAGCGTCGATATATGCATCGGTAGTCTTCTGGAACTACCGGTGCTTATACCGACGCTCATACCGACACTCTCTTTTTAACCGAGCCCGAACCTGAAATTCGTCATTCTGAGCGTTTTGAATCTGGAGCTTCTCCTTTTGGGCTTGCGCGCGCCAACAGCAGAGATCTCTGTTCGTCATCCTCTCTCTCTCTCTCCCTCTCTCCCTCCCTTCCCTCTCTCTCTCTCTCCCCCTCTCTCTCTCTCTCCCTCTCTCCCTCCCTTCCCTCTCTCTCTCTCTCTCCCTCCCTCTCTCTCACTATCTCTCTCTCTCTCTCCCTCTCTCTCTCTCTCTCACTCTCTCTCCCTCTCTCTCCCTCCTTCTCTCTCTCTCTCTCTCTCTCTCTCTCTCTCTCTCTCTCTCTCTCTCTCTCTCTCTCTCTCTCTCTCTCTCTTTCTCTCTCTCTCTCTAAACAGACCTCTATCTTTATAGATTTGAAGTTTTGGTAAGTAGATTGCACATATTGTAAAACTCTTTTTTCTTTTTCTATGTTTTTTCTTTACTAATATGTTCTTTGTTTGGTTTTGCAAGAGATTTTGGGATCAAATCTTGGGAAATTCGACGAAGAAGAACTTCAAGTGGATTTTGCCAACCGTGATTCAAACAATTCTCTCTCTTTCCCTCTCCTTCCCTCTCTCTCTATCTAAACACACCTCTATTTTCATAGATCTGACGCTTTGCTAAGTGGATCACACATATTGTATCACTCTATTTTTTTTCTTTATGTTTTTGCTTTTCTAATATCTTCTCTCTTTAGTTTTGCAGGAGATTTTTTAGATCAAATCTTTGGAAATTCAATGAAGGAGAACTTCAAGTGGCTTTTGACAACCTTAATTCAAAAATTACATCAATTTAAGTAAGACATATATCACTCTTTTATCTTTCTTTATATTTTTGTCTTCTAACATCAATCTTCTCTCTTTATCTTTTTTTGAGAGAGAGAGAGGGATATGCATATGCATACATGCATGCATGCATATGCATACATGCATGCATGCATATGCATACATGCATGCATGCTTATGCATACATGCATGCATGCATATGCATACATACATGCATGCATACATATGCATACATACATGCATGCATACATGCATGCATATGTATACATACATGCATGCATATGCATATGTATACATACATGCATGCATATGCATACATACATACATGCATGCATGCATATGAATACATGCATATGCATACATGCATGCATATGCATACATACATGCATGCATATGCATATATGCATGCATATGCATACATGCATGCATGCATGTATGTATACATATGCATGCATGTATGTATACATATGCATGCATGCATGCATATGCATACATACATGCATGCATGCATGTATGCATGCATGTATGTATGCATATGCATGCATGTATGTATGCATATGCATGCATGTATGCATATGCATGCATGTATGCATATGCATTCATGTATGCATATGCATGCATGTATGCATATACATATATGCATGCATGCATATGCATACATGCATGCATATGCATACATACATGCATACATGCATGCATACATGCATGCATACATACATACATGAATGCATATGTATACATACATACATGAATGCATGTATACATACATGCATGCATATGTATACATACATGCATGCATATGCATATGTATACATACATGCATGCATATGCATATCTATACATGCATGCATGCATATGTATACATACATGCATGCATATGTATACATACATGCATGCATATGCATATGTATACATACATGCATGCATATGCATACATACATACATACATGCATGCATGCATATGAATACATACATACATTCATGCATACATGCATGCATGCATACATACATACACGCGTGCATACATGCATGCATATGCATACATGCATGCATGCATATGCATACATACATGAATGCATATACATACATACATGCATGCATATGCATACATACATGCATGCATATGCATACATACATGCATGCATATGCATACATACATACATGCATGCATATGAATGCATGCATGCATATGCATACATGTATGCATGCATGCATGCATATCCATACATACATGCATGCATATGAATACATGCATGCATATGAATACATGCATGCATATGAATACATGCATGCATATGAATACATGCATGCATATGAATACATGAATGCATATGAATACATACATGCATATGAATACATGCATGCATATGCATACATGAATGCATATGCATACATACATACATGCATGCATATGAATGCATGCATGCATATGAATGCATGCATGCATATGCATACATACATGCATGCATATGCATACATACATGCATGCATATGAATACATGCATGCAAATGCATACATGAATGCATATGCATATTTGAATGCATGCATGCATATGAATGCATGCATGCATATGCATACATACATGCATGCATACATACATACATGCATGCATGCATGCATATGCATACATGCATGCATGCATATGAATACATGCATACATATGAATACATGCATGCATATGAATACATGCATGCATATGAATACATACATGCATATGAATACATGCATGCATATGCATACATGAATGCATATGCATACATGAATGCATATGCATACATGAATGCATATGAATACATGAATGCATATGCATACATGAATGCATATGCATACATGAATGCATATGCATACATGAATGCATATGCATACATGCATGCATATGCATACATGCATGCATATGCATACATACATGCATGCATACATGCATGCATATGCATACATACATGAATGCATATGCATACATGCATGCATGCATATGCATACATACATGCATGCATATGAATACATGCATGCATATGCATACATGCATGCATATGCATACATGCATGCATATGCATACATGCATGCATATGCGTACATACATACATGCATTCATATGAATGCATGCATGCATATGCATACATGCATGCATGCATGCATATGCATACATGCATGCATGCATGCATATGCATACATGCATGCATGCATGCATATGCATACATATATGCATGCATATGAATACATGCATGCATATGAATACATGCAAGCATATGAATACATGCATGCATATGTATACATACATGCATATGCATACATGCATGCATATGCATACATGCATGCATATGCATACATGAATGCATATGCATACATGAATGCATATGCATACATGCATGCATATGCATACATGCATGCATATGCATACATACATGCATGCATATGCATACATACATGCATGCATACATGCATGCATATGCATGCATGCATATGAATATATACATGCATGCATATGAATACATGCATGCATATGAATACATGCATGCATATGCATACATGCATGCATATGCATACATGCATGCCTACTTTATGTTTTTGTATATGTATATGTATACATGAATAAATGTATATGTATATGCACACATACTTTATATTTTTGTATATGTATATGTATACATGAATATATGTATATGTATATTATACATGAATGCATATGTATATGTATACACACATGCATATGCATATGTATATGTACAAGTATGTATACAAGCAAGCATATGCATATGTATATTGTATACATTTATGCATATGTATATTGTATACATGTATGCATATGCATATGCATATGCATATGCATATGTATACTTGAATGCATATGTATACAAGCTTAAGCATGCATATGCATACAAGCAAGCATATGCATACATGAATGCATATGCATACATGAATGCATATGCATACATGAATGCATATGCATACATGAATGCATATGCATATGTATACATGAATGCGTATGTATACAAGCTTAAGCATGCATATATATACATTGGATGAGATGAGATCTTCATATTGCATTAGATGGGATCTCCACGTACACCTTGGGGTGCACATGATCATGATGAATCGAAGATCTATCATATCTGTAATGGAGCGCTAGTTATGGATGCGGCGGGAAAGTCAATGCGTCAACGGATACAACAACTTTGCTCTATCGAATTAGGTCATTTAGTAATGTTAAAATGGACCGAACAGGATAGAGACTCTAAAAATTATATCACACAATGTATATATGAAGAGTACCCGCCAGCACCTGGCAATCCTATTGTGAGTTCTGAATGGATACAACGTACAACACGCGAAATGATGTCACATCGACGATCGGAAGCTCGCGATGCTTTCAAAGCAGGCTAATGAAGCCTATATGGCTAGATGCCGAAGAATGGGAATCGATTCAGGATGAGCATCAACATACTCCTGATCGGTATCGACAACAAAGAGATGCGGCGGCCACTCGTTTAGATACGGTTGGAACGTTGCATTTAGGTAGCGGCAGATACGACAATATGCACTACCAATTTGTAAGTATGATGTTAATTATTGAAGTTGTTTGTGCTAAGTATATTATGTATATTCATCTAACATTATGCATATTTACTATAGGAGTTGGTTGTGGGTTGTCCTCCACCGCGAACTGAAGAATCATATGGATATCGACATGGACTGACTGCACTGTTACAAGACTTAGAGGGATGCGGTGCAATCGCCTCATGGGAGAATATTCTTTATTAGGTAAAGTTATATCTTGGTTTCGTGTTTTTAGTTGTTGTTTATAAATGTCATGTTAATTGGTCTTATTTTATACATATGTTTTGTTGCAGGATTGTAGGTGTAAATATTTTGATCAATGCCACAATTTTGTATCACACTCGCATACAACAATGATGAACCACAATTTTGTATTCCATTGTGCTCAGTGGATTATTAGCAGTTAAGCCAGCTCTTGTAGAAATGATTGTTGATTGAAGATGGGAGGCATGGCTAGAGAAGTATCCTTCTTATCGAGTTGCAACATCCAAATGTACATGTCTAATACTATCACAAAATTTTTGGCGTAATCTTGAAAAAATTGTTGGTATCACTAAACCTTTTGTGGAACTTTTACAAATGGTTGATACTAATAAATTTGTAAATGGAAAAGTTTATTGGATTATGTCAGAAGCTATTCAAAAAGTAAAAGACTTTAATCAATTTTCATTACGAGATAAAACACAGATTGTATCATTAGCAGAGAAGAGATGGATGCAAATTCACACTCATTTGCATGGAGCAACATTTGTTTTGGATCCAACATTTCAACTCAATGGTCAAGCATCAAACAAAGGAGTCATGGCAAACTTCAAAACTGTTGGTGTAAATCACAAGCCTACACATTTGGCTTGGAAGATATCATGAAGACTCTACATACATGAAGAATCATAGGAACATATGCTAGTGGTTAATTACCACTTTATCTCATTGTAAAAGTCAAATTGACTTAGAATCTTTTGTAATCACCTACCTAAGTGATTCGTAGAAAAAGTAACTCACTTGATTGAGAGAATATCTCCAAGCATTTAGGAGCTTGATCATAGGGAGCCAAAAGTTTGAATTTGAATTCAAAATTTTAGTCATTTCCTATAAAAATGGATATGAAAAAGTCGTGGGTAGATCACTTCACTCCCGAGCTTCATTCTACTGTAATTGAGTGTGTGTGAGGACTATACCATAGCCTACACCTCTCTACACCATTAGGCAATGTTATTCATGGCAATGGGATTGTACACAAGTGTTAATTTATAGATACATTTACATCATTCATCTCTGTGTTCTCTGCTAGTCTACTCAAAAGTCTGTCAACTTGTCAAGGGCATATCTCGGTCAATACTCCACCAATCTCAGTGATTCAAAGCTTGTTGGATTCAACTTGAAGCTTTCTACATTCTATCAAAATTTGAAGACATTCTATTCAGCCAATGCAGAGAAATTTGCGTCGAGGTGCTCACTGGTCTACTTCTGCTACAATCCTAAAAAGTCGGAGGTATAACTAATCTTGCTAAATTGATTTCTCTTAGCATAGTTTATCTTTTTACATCATTCCACTTTCGAATGTTAGCTTACTAAGCTAATTAAATACCCCTAGAAGGAATTTTATCAATTGCTACTGTGTTGGTCACACTGAGCAAAACATCCAACAGGTGTCAAGACCAAAATAGAAGGTTTTCTTGAGTTTGTGATTTTCAAAGTTATCTGTTTTGATTCAATCATTGCACACATCATTTCCAAAGGACATAGGCCATTTCTTGGTGTCATTGGAATGCTAAGGAAGTCTACTAATCAAGTCTGAAGCAATAGAGGGCTGGTACAAAGCAGGTTTAGCAGTACCTACTCAGTCTCTTGGATCATCCATCCATCTTTCCCAACAATGGTATCAGATCAAATAAGGTAAAATGGGAGATGGTTTTCCTTCATTCATTGAAAAATTGGACAGGAACAATTATCAAGCTTGGTCTCTAAGGATGAAGACCTACTTACAAGGAAGGAGTCTCTATGGATACATCTCAAGAGAGATGAGGAATTGCCCTCATTCAAAGCAAGAGGATTGCCAACCAAGGAAGAACAAGAAAAGCTCAACACATGGTATGCAAAGGATGCATTGGCAAGGTCTTATTTACTCAACTCTATATCTGATTTTCTTTTGCCACATATCAGAAATTGCAAGACTTCCCAAGAGACTTGGGAAACTCTGTCATCATATTTTTCCTCCAATACAAGGGCTAGGAAAAATCAGTTGTGGATTGAATTCACAACACTAAGGAAGCAACCTAAGCAAGCTGTTTCAAAATTTGTGACCAAGATCAAAGATGTTGCAAATCAGTAAGCAAGCATAGGAGAAGAGATTGAAGAAGAACAAATTGTGAGGCAGGTAATCAATGGAATCAAGGCTGATGACAAGTGGGAAAGCTTCACCACTGCAATGGATCTCTACATGGACATGCACACTCCAGATCTTACAACTCTCATGGGTCAACTATTTACACATGAAGCAAAGCTCACCAAGAGTGGACATACATCCAAAGGTAACAACTCTTCTTCCCTATACACTGATAAGAAATCTAAGGATAAAGGCAAGAGTAAGAAGGTGGAAGATGAAGGCTCTACCTCCCAACCCAACTATGCAGGGAGAGGTAGATCTTCAAGAGGAAGGGGCAGAGGAGGTAAGCAAGGTAGGGGGAGACCCTATAATTCATCACCATGTAACATTTGTGGTTTATCAAATCATACCATAGATGAGTGTTTTAGGAATTACAAAAATCAGAGAGGAAGAGGCTACCAAAGAGGTGGATACTCACAGTCAAGAGGAAGGTTCAACAATCACCAAGGCCACAACAACAATTACAACAACAACTACAACAACAATTACAATGGCAACTACCAAGGAGGATTCAAAACTATAAGGGACTACAACAACTACACAGAAGAGCAGGATGACTCTCTTCTGATCATGAACATGACTTCAAAGACAGGTACAGATGATAATCACTTATTTTACATTGATTCAGGGTGTTCAAATCATGTGGCTGGTAATGTGGCACTACTCTCTGATCTTGAGGAACCAAAAGGTAAACACCAAGTCCAAACAGGTGATGATACAAAGCATTCTGTGGTTAAAGTTGGAAATGTGAAGACTTGTGATGGTAATCAGAATTTGTTGAGCAGGGTACTTTATGTACCAACAATTACAAAGAACTTAATGAGTGTTGGTCATATTGTAGAGAAAGGTTTGCAGGTCAGATTCAATCAATATGGAGCATTTGTGGAGGACCCAAGACATGGATTCAAAAGGATAGCTAAAGGAGAAAAATCAGGTAGACTTTTCACTTTTGAGCTAGAAGACACAAAGAATATTGCACTATACAGTTATAAAGATCAAACACTTTCAGAGCTTGAGATTTGGCACAAAAGGTTAGGGCACATAGGAGAAAGAACCTTGAAACAAATGTGCAGGGACCAATGTGTGCTTGGGATACCTAATGTATCCAAGCAACATATGATTTACAAGTGTGGTGCTTGTCAATTTGGTAAGTCTCACAGGTTACCCTTCTCAAGGAAAGGATATATACATGAAGACTACCTAGAGCTGGTACACACAGATGTATGGGGACCTAGCAAAGACCCCTCAGTCTCAGGTTCAAGGTACTATGTGTCTTTCATTGATGATTATAGCAGATGGACTATATTATACTTCATGAAGCACAAGGATGAGGTATTTAATTGTTTTAAGAAATATCTTGCATTAGTTGAAAACCAGACAGGAAAGAATTTGAAGAGGCTAAGGTCAGATGGAGGAGGTGAGTATTTCTCTAATGAATTTGAAGACTTCTTGCAGGACAGAGGCATCAAAAGAGAGATAACCACAAGGTATTCTCCTGAACAGAATGGGGTAGCTGAGAGAAGAAATAGGTTAATTGTTGAGACAGCCAGATCTATGCTTAATGAGAAGAAGTTACCTAACTATCTATGGGCAGAGACTGTTTCTACTGCCACTTACCTCATAAACAGGTTACCATCTAAGTCACTTGATGGTATGACACCTTATGAAGCATGGCATGGTAAGAGACCATCATTGGATCACTGTAAAATATTTGGATGTGTAGCATATGTGCACATTCCTTCTCAGATAAGAGGTAAGCTAGACCCAAAGGCTGAAAAATGCATTTTCATTGGGTATGATTTAAATAAAAAAGGTTACAGGTTTTATAATCCTACCAACAAGGGATTTATGGTAAGCAGAGATGTGATCTTTGATGAAAATGATTCTTGGTATGAGAATGAATGCAGGAAGGCTAAACTACCCTATGATTTGGAAGAGGAATTTCCAAAACTTGCAAATGAGGAACCTACTCAGAATGAAGACTCAAGTTCAGATGATGAAGACACTATCAACCTTGAAGAATTCAAAGCATGGAAGTCCAAGGGCAAAATGAAAATGAAGAAGCTTGAAGACATATCGGAATCATCAACTCAATCAATCAGAAGATCTCAAAGAGAAAGCAAGAAACCTATCAGATATGGGTATGATACTTCTCTTGTTACTAAACATTCAGTTTATCTTGCCAAAGATTTGTCAAATGAAGAACCAGGTTCATATGAAGAAGCAATAACCAAATCAGAATGGAAAGAAGCTATGGATGAGGAGATTGAAGCACTCAAGGAGAGTGATACATGGGAGTTAGTACCCAAGAAGGACTCTATGAAGGTAATAGGATCCAGATGGATCTATAAGTTGAAAAGAAATTCTGATGGAACAATTAATAGGTACAAAGCCAGATTGGTAGCCAAGGGTTTTGCACAAACCCAAGGCATTGACTATGAAGAGACATTTTCTCCTGTGGCCAAGATGCCAACAATCAGAGTGTTGGTAAGTGTGGCTGCATCAAAGAATTGGAACATGTACCAATTGGATGTCAAGAATGCTTTCTTGAATGGATGGATTTCAGAAGAAGTTTATATGTCACAACCTCCTGGCTATGAAGACCCTAAGAAGGTAACTTATGTTTGCAAATTAAAGAAGGCTTTATATGGATTGAAGCAGGCACCTAGGGCATGGAATTACAGGCTAACTACATACCTCCAAGACCAAGGATTTGTTATGAGCAAAGCAGATACTTCCCTATTCATTAAGAGAAGTAATTCAGAGGTAATATATCTCTGTTTTTATGTTGATGATATCATCATTACAGGTAATGATGTCAGTGGAATCAAATATATCAAAAACCAGATGATGAAGGAGTTCAGGATCAATGATCTTGGCTTATTGAAGTATTTTCTAGGGCTTGAATTAGTTTACACTAATTCAGGGATATACATTACTCAGAAAAAGTATATACAAGATATGTTGAAGAAGTTTCACTTGCAGGATGCTAAAGTAGCAAGCACTCCAATGGAGGTGAACCTAAAGCTAAGTGCCCATGAAGGTGATGAAGTCAAGGACATTACAGGTTATCAGAGTATGGTGGGTAGCTTGAACTATGCTACTCTTACAAGAATTGATATTGCATATGGAGTTAGTGTGCTAAGTCAATTTATGCACAAGCCAAGGATACCTCACTTAGAGGCTGCCAAGAGAATCTTGAAGTATCTCAAGGGTACACAGAACCATGGTTTGTATTTTCCTTTCCCTTTAGATATTGACATAAAATTCTATTCAGATGCAGATTGGGTAGGATGCAAGGATGATAGGAAAAGCACTTCTGGATATATTTCTTTTGCAGGTGACAAACCTATTTCATGGTCTGCAAAGAAGCAACCAACTGTTGCATTGTCTTCTACAGAAGCAGAGTATAGAGGGCTAGCTAATGCCACTCAAGAAGCAATTTGGATTAAGCTTTTGTATACAGAATTGGGATTATATACTAGGCCTCCAATTATCTTTGGAGATAATACAAGTTCTCTTCACCTTGCAGCTAATCCCATCTATCATGCCAGAACAAAACACATAGAAGTTCATTATCATTATGTGAGAGAAAAGTTGCTAAGCAAGGATATTCAACTTACCTATGTGTCAACCAACATGCAATGTGCAGATTTGCTGACTAAAGCTTTGGATGGAACAAAACTTTGTAGGTTCAAATCCATGATTGGATTGCAGGATATACTTAAAGATTGAAGATGAAGACTTAAGCCAAAATGCTTGGCTTGAGGGGGAGCTGTTGGTGTAAATCACAAGCCTACACATTTGGCTTGGAAGATATCACGAAGACTCTACATACATGAAGAATCATAGGAACATATGCTAGTGGTTAATTACCACTTTATCTCATTGTAAAAGTCAAATTGAGTTAGAATCTTTTGTAATCACCTACCTAAGTGATAAGTGGAAAAAGTAACTCACTTGATTGAGAGAACATCTCCAAGCATTTAGGAGCTTGATCATAGGGAGCCAAAAGTTTGAATTTGAATTCAAATTTTTAGTCATTTCCTATAAAAATGGATATGAAAAAGTCGCGGGTAGATCACTTCACTCCCGAGCTTCATTCTACTGTAATTGAGTGTGTGTGAAGACTATACCATAGCCTACACCTCTCTACACCATTAGGCAATGTTATTCATGCCAATGGGATTGTACACAAGTGTTAATTTATAGATACATTTACATCATTCATTTCTGTGTTCTCTGCTAGTCTACTCAAAAGTCTGTCAACTTGTCAAGGGCATATCTCAGTCAATACTCCACCAAATTCAGTGATTCAAAGCTTTTTGGATTCAGCTTGAAGCCTACTACACTCTATCAAAATTTGAAGACATTCTATTCAGCCAATTCAGAGAAATCTGCGTCGAGGTGCTCACTGGTCTACTTCTGCTACAGTCCTAAAAAGTGGGGGGTATAGCTAATCTTGCTGAATTAATTTCTCTTAGCATAGTTTATCTTTTTACATCATTCCACTTGCAAATGGTAGCTTAATAAGCTAATTAAATACCCCTAGAAGGAATTTTATCAATTGCTATTGTGCTGGTCACACTGAGCAAAACATCCAACAGGTGTCAAGACCAAAATAGAAGGTTTTCTTGAGTTTGTGATTTTCAAATTTATCCGTTTTGATTCAATCATTGCACACATAATTTCCAAAGGACATAGGCCATTTCTTGGTGTCATTTGAATGCTAAGGAAGTCTACTAATCAAGTCTGAAGCAATAGAGGGCTGGTACAAAGCAGGTTTAGCAGTACCTACTCAGTCTCTTGGATCATCCATCCATCTTTCCCAACAAAAACCACATGTCAGTTATTACTTTTAGGTACAGATGGTTGAGATGCATTCCACCAAAGAGTAGCGTATGTAAATCGAGAAGCATCTTTTGGAGATCTATGGCACATTGAAGTGATTCAAAAGCATCCACCTCCTATTTGGTGGAAAGAGTATGGAGGTGAAGCAATGGAGTTTCCACATATAGCTATGAGAGTGCTTTCAGTAGCAGCTTCAAGTGGTAGTTGTGAACGTAATTGGAGTGCCTATGATTTTCTTCATTCAAAATGAAGAAATCACTTAAGTGTCTCACGTGCTAATGATTTGTTATATGTGGTTTGTAATATGCATTTGTTACATGCTCCAACTAAGATAGCGTCTACAGCAACACAACAAACTTTTGGAGAATTTCAAACTCATGAAAGTTTAACAAATGATTCATGGAGTAATCATGATTTAGATGTAGATCATAATGACGATTCAGACATGGAAGAAATAGATGACATGGTACCTGTCATAGATGATGATATTCAAAATGAAGAAAATGATGTATTATGAATACTATGATTATATTCAATTGCAAAATCGAATACAAGTCATGTCTTCGATTACAAAAAAAGCTTGCCTATTTAGTGTTTTCTTGATTCAATAACTCATCGGCAGTAAACCGATCAAAAGATGATGATGCCTCTAAGAGTCTTCCATATTTTCTCTCATAAGCATCCACAGAAATTTGTAAATTTTTCACTTGATTTTCTAGATCATCAATCCTCTTTTGTTGATCATCTATTGTTCTTCGTAATGTAGGAATTGTTAATCCTTCATTGTATAATTATGCCCCTTGTGACAACAAATCATGTATAAGTTTATGTTCTTCAGGTAGCAAAATGTAGGGCCGCTTTCAAGGAAGAGGGCTTTCGTTTCCTTGATTACAAAATTCTGCTCGATTTTGAGGACGAACCAAACCGATACCTCCATTCTTAGGATGATCATCCCCATCTACACGTCGATGAAGAATATCTTGTACAAAAACCTTTTGAATGAAATATAATGCTATTT
The DNA here is from genome assembly GCA_020310875.1 of Ceratopteris richardii. NCBI lineage: Eukaryota > Viridiplantae > Streptophyta > Polypodiopsida > Polypodiales > Pteridaceae > Ceratopteris > Ceratopteris richardii. Next base: position 94,338,537 of record CM035425.1, on the reverse strand, counting down.
GATTTTTATTTGGCAATGATCTCTCAACTTGCACAAAGCGTCGAAGTAGTGTTTTTGCTAATCCTTTATGTTGTAAGTCTAAAAGCTTTAAGGGTGATGTTTCTTTTGCCCTTCCTCTAACCCGAAAGAGAACATCACAAAAAAAATAATTTGGACATAGCTTTTTTACTTCTTTCATTGATAATGCTTCTCCTTCTAATCCCTCTGGCTCTAAATCTTGATGGAATAGAAATGCTAATCCTGATTGTGCAAATTGAGCATTCTGCTCAGATAAAATCCTTTGAGATTTAGTATGATCAAGATCATCATTCACATCTGGCATTCTTGACATGCTTTACTTTCAAATTTGGAAAATACAAACACTAATTTGATCTCAAGAGAATTCATAACATTTGACCTATATAACTCAAATGAATCCACTTCATTTCATCCATTTAACTCAAATGTAAACACTCAATTTACACCACATAATTCAAATGAATCCATAATATTTAATTCACATATGTTAAATGAATCCACAACATTAAATCCACATAACTCAGATGATAGCACTTCATTTAATCCACATAATTCAAATAAATCCATATTATTTAATCCATATATTATAAATTACACTTATTTCATGCACTTAACTCAAATGATACCACAACATTTACTACACTTAATACAGCTTATTACACTTCATTTCATCCACTTAACTCAAATGTAAACACTTCATTTAATCCACAAGATTTAATTCACATATGTTAAATGAATCCACAATATTTAATCCACATAACTCAAATGATAGCACAACATTTACTCCACTTAATGCAAATGAATCTATATCATTTAATTCAAATAGTTCAAATGAATACATATAGTTTTCAATATGGTCTTAATCCATCTGTCATGGATATCTTTAAACCATATCGAGTTAGATGTTAGAATACTCTAAGCAGTTCATGTGTGTCTACTCTTTTTGATACATCTTTGTCAGAAGCTAATTCTAAAACATGTTTGAACTTGTAAATCCCATTCTTATCAATAGGGTAACTATTGAAATCTATATATTTCAAGAGTTGTAACAAGAGTATCGAAACTATAAATATCTCCTGACTCTTATTAAAAGGTGGAGGACTAGTGGATATGCATTCAGATGCAATCCACTAGTACTTTCGAATCCACTCATTTCTAGTAGATATTTTTAAATTAGGTAGCTTCGGAAAACTTTTTTTGGTTGGTAAATATGTCGCTCTACCAAAATCACATAATCCAATGTAAGCATGTTGACCTTGAAAATGCAACAAGATGTTGCGTGGATGGAGATCATTATGGGATATATTACAAGTGTGTAAAAATGATATTGTTTATAATAGGCCATTGATTAACTTTCAAATGTTTGTTTTCATGGTTGTTATGTCTCCTTCTGTGTCCTTCACACCTCTGCTTCGTGGTATGTTTAGGTATTCCTTCTTCATTCTTTCTAGCCACATGTCCAATGTATCACCATTCCAAAATTCGAAAATGAGGCACAAACTTTTGCTATGATGTCTAGCTAAACCAAGTGGACTAATAATTCCACTGTGCGTAATAGATAACATTGTGGCTTCATTGATGGCTTCATTTTCTCGTGTTTGTATGTCAGTGCCATGTAATTTGAATAGCTTGGCCACAAATACTTCATTGCTAAATCTCGGGTGGGATATCTTGACTTTATGGATCATTCCACATTGTCCTTCCCCCGCGAGAGTTGCATCTTCAAAAAGAATAGAGGAATATGGGAGCAAACAAAGATTGTTCGATGTTTGATCTCCCATATTCAGATATGCATCTCTTGTATTTGGATCTACATGTGCTCTCACAAGGTGTTCAGTCGTGTCCGGTTTTAATCTCCTTCCTCTCTTCATAGTCTGATAATGTAAAATGAATTTAATTTTATCGATGAATCCGAGCATACTGGTGATATCCACCACCAATGACTCTCCTACTTTGATGATTTGTCCAAAGATACGTGTAAGCTCTTTTGACATTTGCTCATCTAAGACCTATGCTCCACCGGGCACACTACCAAATTTATCTTCAATATTAATAAATGTTTTTCTCGATAATTACGTAGTGAAATCTTTGTAACTAGATGTGTCCATGGCTATAGTGATTTCATCTTCTCTCATTAGATACATGTAGGAGCACACAAATTCTTCTAAAAATTTTCGCACCTGCTTGTTTATTTTACCTACCATCTGTGCAAAAATAAAAAATAGACTATCAGTAAGTGTATGGATAAATAAATCAATAGTATGTGTACACAAATGATAGACATATGCATAGTTAAATAAGTAGATTTATAATTACATAGAGATTGTAATTATAATCTTGAAGTGAATCTATGTAACTACTAAAAATGTAATAGTCAAAGAATCAGACATTTATAATATTTCATATACATTTGCTATACTATGTATGAGTTTTGTCACATAACTGTACATAACTATTTTGATAGTAAGAGTCAAAGAATCAGACAATCACAATAGTTTCTATACACCTTGTGACCTACACTAAGTATTCTCTTCGGAATTTAAGTGACTATTGTGATAGTAAGAGTTAAAGAATCAAACAATTACAATAGTTTCTATACACCTTGTGACTACACTAAGTGTTCTCATCAGAATCTAAGTGATTGTTGTGAGAGTAAGAGTCAAAGAGTTAAACAATCACAATAGTCCCTACACACTCCCTATACTATTGAGAGAGTAGGAATAGAGGTGGCAATTCAAAAAATCTCAATAGATCCATTGCTATGTCCTATACTACTGTGAGAGTAAGAATCGATGTAGCGAGTCAGACAATCATAGTAGTGGTTTATTTTTAAATGTTTTTCATCAATGTATACAAGTAAGAAATGCTTGCGTGAGTCGAACATGTATACAATTGATGATTAAAGACGCAAAACAAATTATTTAAATAAAAATCAAGCATATGTGAGGGACGCATATGCGAATCATACAATATGCATGATACAATTAACAAAACAATAAATAAAAATCAAAACAATACCTCAATGATACGGTGAAGGAAGCTCTCTAGAATATCAATGAAGCAAGTGCGGAATAAGATTTTTGATCGAATGTAAAAATATATATTTTTCTGCTAGAAAACACTTTTGATCGAAAGTGCTTTCGATAAAAAATGTTTCAATCGAAAAAGTACCCATCTCCGTTTTTTTTCAGTGCTTATTCGGAAAACCACGAATAAAACAAACATATTTGGTATTTTTTATTATTCGATCGAATAAATGCAACCCAGATTATCATTACATTATAGATTACACTTGCAAGTTGCTACACGTAGGAGATCAGGTTGGTTCAAGTGGTTATAGCACACTTGAAGTGTAGTGGGTGCATTGTACTTTCAATTTCAAGCTACTCAGGAAAAGTAGAACATAAGGTTAAACTTCCAATGACAAAAAGGTTATTACACATTGATATGCATAATATATATACGCATACATGCATCTATCTAAGTATGAAATTACATACATGCATGCAAGTATAAATATTTCTCTAAAAATGGGAAACACAAAAATAATACATTATTCTTGTTATATTCTTAATTATTAAGAGTTTCTTTCTTTTTTAAGCTTCTGTAACATACTCTTTTACGGTTATGCATGAATTAATTGAAAAGTATAGGTGAAGACAAGCATACCACATTATATATATGGTTTGCTGGAAGCCATTTTCCATAACTAAAAAGGATGATGCTCAAGATTCAAATTGGATGAATAGATGGCCGAGTTCAGCAACAAATATCTTGAAGTGAAAGAGACTGTTGGACGGTTCAACTGATGATTATGGTGAATATGGATTAGAACAGACTCATGCTAATGCCACATTTACATCATTTCATTTCTGTAAGCCCCCTCCAAGACAAAATCTGTAAGCCCCTGCCAAGACAAAATCTGTCTACTTGTCTGTATATGTGTCTCTGTCGCCAGTACTATACCAAGTATTGTCTGTATATGTGTCTCTCTCGCCAGTACTATACCAAGTACTAGAGAGGTATGATGAATGCGATCTTCCGGAAGGGTCGCCTGGTCGGAATGGGAGGAGACATATCAACAATCTTGTTATGCGGTTCCGCCCATCGACCCGATTCTGTTTGTGTTTCATGTCAGGGAAAAGCCATATCCATCTACGGAAGAGGACGTCCCGCACAGCATAACACAGTCAGCGCCATATCCATGCAGAGCAGAGTACTTTTTATTGTATGCTTCTATGAGCCATCGCCCATCTGAGGAAGAGGACTTCTCAAATGCAATATGCGAGAGCCATACTCTCTCTCTCTCTCTCTCTCTCTCTCTCTCTCTCTCACATTGGCTGGTGACAGACAGTATCCAGTTTCTCGCTCTCTCAGTATCCAGTTTCTCTCTCTCTCTCTCTCTCTCTCTCTCTCTCTCTCTCTCTCTCTCTCTCTCTCTCTCTCTCTCAGAGTATAGGCTAGAGTAGAGATATCGAGCTGCTTGTGCAAGAGGAGTGAAGGAAAATCATGAAGACTAAAGAGGATAGTCAGTGTATTTTTTTTTTCTTTTGAAAAAAAACCATTATTTTGTAATTACCCACTATAAGATATACCTCATTTTTATGGATCTATTAAATGTTGAAATTTGTAAGAGGATGGGAAAATCGTACGGTGTATGTACTTCGTCTTTTATGTTTTATTTAGGTCAATAAAGTAATTAGAATAGCCCTACAAATAATTTAAGATTATTTTTAACTAGGTAGGTGTTGTCAAAGCACCGAATTCGATAGATAAATTTCAAGTGACATGTTCCAAAAGACGGGGCACACAGCGTGCTTTAAGCAAGATCAACTAAATATAATCATAGTGTTATTTTGATTTTTTTTTCAAAGCTAAAACATTAGAAAGAAATAAATCTACGAGAAATTTTGACTCAACGAAAATATATATTGATACTCATGAAAGAACCTAAATACATGCTATAGAAAATGAATGTTTATAATCTATGAATAGCAAGATGAAGAGATATATGGTAACTAAGAGCTGCAAAGTATAATCTCGCGTGGATATGTGAGATCTTCAATGTTTAGTATGAACTTCCACCACAAAAAGTATTTCATAGGTTTTGGCCTTGTGCTTCAAAAGAAGTTTTCTTCAATTGGATCAAGGTTGCTGAAATGTATTTCTCTATAGTCACCTCCAAACTCTTATTCTTCAGCAATTTGTTAATCTTGAATGCGTCATCTCATCACTACATATCTTAGAACATAAGTTAAATCAGATGCAAAGCTTCGAATAAGTATCGAACGCAGGACCTCCTGCGTAGAAGGAATAGTGTAACCATTGAGCCAAAAACATTTGAATCGCTTTTTCATTATTTTTTATTATAAGTAATATTACTTGAACTGCGCCCCAAAAGAATTTTTCTTTACCTATAAATTTAATTGATTAAAAAAAGAAAAGAGTAGAAGAACTTGTAAGTCGATGGAATCAATCTCATAGCCAAGCAAAGCAAGATTCTGAAACTTACCATTAGTAGAGATCTACTCCTAAAAGGCTGTTTATATAAGCATTGCTTTCCTTCTTCTTCCTGGTTTTTGCATTTTCTCTCTATTCATATGATGCGTTTACCTTTTCTATTTTTTGACTTTGTTCGTTTTATTACGACTTTGTTTAAGTATTCCCTTGTTCTGGTTTGCTATTAATATATTTTAAGTTTTTCGTTTTACTTTCTTATTCTTTTCCCTTTGCTTATCTAGTTTCACGCTTATCTTTTGCTTTTGCTTATCTAATTTCACGCTTTGGTTCACATCCAAGTAGACATACACATATTCTAACCCACACATACACATATAGATGTACTCACAAAACATCACTCGTACATAGGTTCACACATATGATCACATCACACACAAACATCAACCACATATATGATAAGCTTCTTCACTTCCACACCTAAATTTGCAAGTAGCATCTCTAGCCATGACACTTCACATGGCGCCATTGCAGCACCTCTATGCTCAACCACTATACTTTCCAAAGCAATAGTGGATTGCTTCTTAATGCTCCATGTAACGACAACCATCTCAAGTGAGAATAGATAGCCACTAGTAGAGCTTCTATCTCGAACATTACCAGCCCAATTTGCATCCGTGTAGCCATGAACTTGCAATTTTGCACCAACTTCATAAAATAATGCATTATCCAAAGTAGCACTCACATGACGTAGACTGTATCTCAAAGCATCTAAATGTGGTTTCTTGGGAACTTGTATAAATTGACTTTGAAGTCCTACAATGTAGCTTAGATCAAATCTTGTAATTGTGAGATGTATCAAACTTCCCACAATTTTCTTTTACATAGTAGTTTTTTCCAATGCTTCACATGATGTAGTATCCAACTTCAAATTTTGATCGAATGGAATAGAAATTGGTTTACAATCAACCATACCATACTTTTGCAACATACTCAAGGCATATTACCTTTGGGACAACCATATACATGTTTCTTTATGTATGGACTCAATGAAAAAAAGATAACACAACACACCTAGATTTACAATCAAGTCATCAACATAAATAACCACAATCGTGATGCAATCATCACCCTTCATTTCATATAATGAATCTGCATCACACATAGAACATCCAATGGAGGTTAACAAGTTTGCAACCCCTGCATGCTAAACACGAGGGGCTTGTTTAAGCCCATATAAAGCCTTTTTCAATATGTAAACATATTTTGGATCCTTTGAGTCCTCATATCCTTGTCGTTGGTCCACGTACACTTCTTCTTGCAAATCACCATGTAAGAAAGCATTCTTCACATACATCTTATGCAAAATCAATCCCTTTGTTGTATTCAATGCAAGAAGTGCTCTAATAGTAGCCATTTTAGCTACATGGCTGAGATTTTCCTTATAATCAATGTCATATGTCTTTGCATATCCATTTGCTACCAATCATGCTTTATACTTGCTTATGCTACCATCGACATTATGCTTTACCTTGTAAACCCACTTGCACCTTATGGGCCTTTTTCCTTGCAACAATGGAAATAGCTTCCTTGTTTCATTTCCATAAAGTACAACCATCTCCTCATCCATAGCTTCTTCCCAATACAAAATTCCAATTGCATCTTCAAAACGAGAAGATTCAACATCTTATATTACCTTGGTCATGTAGGCCAAATGATGAGCCATTTAGTTATCATATGCTAATTGTTGCACTGAATTCTACATCCTCCCATATTTTCTTGGTCTTGGGTTACATCTTCATATTGTATCATCTACATATTCCTTTCTTAGTCCTACATTCTTCACATGGGGTAATCCAAGTTCCTCATCAAGGGTCTTTTCTGGACTGAAATTTCCATGCAATCTTCCACTCAACGAGTTTGAGTTGGGACCATTGCTAGGTGACATATCAGGTCCACTCAAAATTTGAGATTTTGCATTTGCATTTTTCAGCATATACTTTGTCATTTGAGTAAAGAGTAAGTTCTTCTTTGGCATCAGCATAGAAGCTTGCCATTTCGTCAAACATCACATCTCTGCTTACCTTCACCTCTCATGTGAGTGGGTTTTCTATCACTTTTTCTCAATGGAATACCCAATGAAGATATTTTTTGGATCAGTTTTGTCTTCAACTCATGAGGAACATGAATATATGCAATACAAACAAATGCTTACATATGCGATAAGCTTGGATTTTTACCTTTGAGCTTCTCTTTATGTGTAAATTGATGTACAACAATAGTGAGAGTTCTATTCATGATGTATACGTGATGCATCATGAAACACATGGTTAGAGCAATCACTATGTACATACCATACATCAGTATTGCAATTCATCTTATTTTATACATTCATCATAAGAAGAGAATCATAATCATCACTTTTACCTTTAATTGCATAATTCCCTTGTTGTTTACCACTTCTTTAGTATCCTCTTCTTTGATTACCACCTTTTTTAGTCCTTTTTTTTATAGCAATCTTTGGATTAGTGTCCATACCTTCCGCACATGTAGTAATTCTTGTTATCTTCACTCATTGGTCTTTGATTTTAGTTGTAGTAGCCTCTTGTACCTCTAGTGCTTGATATTTCCCTTTCGCTATTGTTGAAGGAGCCACTTGAAATCCCTTGATCATATGCACAATGTTTACAAAATTGTCGAACTTGTGATGCTCAAATTGGGATAAGAAATTACACCATGCAGTTTGGGTTTATCCTGTGGCTTATAAGAATGTGCTAGGAGCTAGCCCTTTGAATTTGGTATATGGACAATGTGAAATTCTTCCTTTTGACTTCCTTGTATGGACTCTCAAGCTAGCTAAAGATTATGAGTGGAATGGTCATGAGTTATTTTCTCTAGTGGATAAACTCGATGCACTTCAAGAAATGCCTCAAAGCTATCGTAGTCATCTACACTCATAAAAAGAGACAAAAATCTTATTTTCATACCCATATAGAGGATAAGATGCTACAAGAATGAGGCCTCAGATTTGTCTATACATTGAAACAACATTCTAGGAAGTTGTAGAAATGAGGGCATGGACCCCATGTGATACATTATATCTTAGCTAGTGGAGCCATCCAATTAGCCACACTTGAAGTCAAACTAGTCAAAGCTCATTCAAAGGATGAAGAAAGTGGTGAAATGGAAGCACAAGCATGGAATTAAAGGAAGGAGTCTATTAATTTTTTCCATCTCAAAAACCTCCTCATATTAGGTTTTTCTCATTTTTACCTCAAAATTTATGTAAAAATACCTATTTCTAGCATGAAATCCTATTTAAAATAGAAATCATACCGACATTGTAAAGGATCATACCGACATTGTAAAGGTTGAGTATTGTTCAAGCTTCATGGGCATACGTAGAATAGTCACACCAAATTTCATAATTTTCTAACATGGTTCAGCCTCCAAATACCTTCTGGATAGTATTTTTCAAACTAGTAAGAACACTATAGTGTGGATAGAGATCTTCTAAAAAGTATAAAAAGTGGAAGAACCCTCATTAGTAAAGGTTAGTTTTTTTGCGTCTAGAAACCATATGAGATTTGCACTCTTATCTTGAGAAATACAAGAGCTTCCTAGAGCACATTGACTCTTGCCTACTCATGAGTGTCTCTTCGTGCATGCTTGTATGCACCTATGTGTGTCCTTGTCTCTCTCTTTTTGTTAGGATCATTTTTTCCACATATGGTCTTCATACCACCAATTGGTTGCTCCATGGAATCCACATTTCTTGGATGTAGTTAGGGCACTGAAGAAAAATCATGAGGTAGAGGGACATCAAGCATGTCTAGAGAGTGCCTTTGAAAAGGACTCTTCACATGATTTCAAATTTCTAAGTTTCGGATGCCAAGGGAGCATGGTGTAACCAAGTGTGAGCAACACCTCCTTTACCTGTCAATCCGTGAAGATGTGAGGAGGATATGAAGATCGTGAGTAATTGTGGCAAGCAAATGTAAGTGACAACCACATACATGCATGCACACACACATGCACACAAGGCAAGATAACAAAGATAGGAACGATGGAAGCTTTGATTCTCAATAACTCAATTACTCTTCAAGAAGCTCTTTCTCTAACTTCTTAAACTAAAAATGAGCTCTCTAGCAGTTTTCATAGTTTTTTGACTAGTTTTGACCGATTTCAAACCTAATGGCTGGCCTAGTTAAAACTAAGTTCTTGATGCTATTTGAGGGCTCAAACGAGCTCTATAAAACTATGAAATATGAAATATGACTTATACCTAGGCCCCTCAAGCTTGAGGACTCCTCCGCTTGCACAAAATAGATCCGAAAAATGTGAAATGATATTTACAATGGTCTTTATTGATGAAAATCATTGTTTTTATAGGGGTTTCTTAAGAAATTTTGACATATACTTCTTGGAGCTCCCTACATGCTCCCTCTTCTTGTGTGTCCACTTCTTTATATGTTCCAACACCTCATGCGTGACCTTGAGTGCCAATAGAGCATCAACATGAATAAAGAAAAACCAATTTGATTGGATGATGCAACTGCCATAAGTATGTACACATTGATTGGATTTTGTGTCTTATGTATTAGATTTTATCCTTTTTTTTGTTGTGGTAAAAAATTTGAACTGACCATTTTTTGAGAAGGGTGGTGTGTGTGCAAAACTCTTGGGGAGATACTCATCAATGTAGAATTACATGAAGAATTTCAATGATGAAATTATCAAAATTGTGCACATGAACTATATAGCATAGGTACCTTTTCAAATGATGAAATGTGAAACATTATCCGAAAGTGTCTATAAAGACCCTATTGATAGTGTGCAAGAGGAGGAGGAAGGATGTGTAGATGAAGAGGAAGCATGTGATTACATGTGTGGGAGGATAAGAGAGGTTGAACCTTAATTTTTTCCAAAAGATGTCACACCAATGGAGCTTAAAAATATAATTAATTATTCAACAATTATTTTTGTCAATAATCTTGAACATTAATCAGAAATTTTTTAAATTAATGCTCCATCTTGTGCAAGCCAAGGAGTAATTTAGCTTGAGAAGCTTAGGTAGAACTCACCCATAAGTTTTCAGAATTTTTAGAGCTTGTTAGATCCTTCAAAAGTAGCCTAGAACCTAATTTTTAAATGTGAACGTGTAGATAATCGCTCGCAATAACCCAATAGTCAAGCTTCACCCGCACCATCAAATTGAAGTTAAGTTGAGATTTTATGGAATGTTGGATGGTAACAAGACATTGGATCATGGGGATATATTTAACCATGAGTCCAAAGATCAATACTCTTTTCTCTAGCTGCATGACCATTTTGAGAGTCCACCTCATTTTTGCACTGTGTATTTAGAGAAAAATCTCTAGGCAGATGAACATGGATTTTTATTGATATAGGAGCATGAGGACATTTGGTGTAGCTCAAGCTTGAGCACCACTTCCTTTACTTGTCAATGCACAGAGACGTGAGGAGGATATGAAAATCATGAGCAATTGTGGCAAGCGAATGTGAGTGACAAGCTCGTACATGTATGCATAGACACATGCACACAAGGCAAGATAACAAAGATAGGAACAATGGAAGGTTTGATTCTCAATAATTCGAGTACACTCTTCAAGAAGCTCTTTCTCTAGCTTGCTAACCTAAAAATGAGCTCTCTAGCTCTTTTTATAGTTTTTTGACTAGTTTTGCCCGGTTTCATACCTAATGCTTGGCCTAGTTAAAAACTAAGTTCCTGATGCTTTTTGAGGGCTCAAATGAGCTCTAAAAATTTAAGAAATGCAATACATGAGTTGTACCTAGGGTCCTCAAGGTTGAGGACTCGGCTTGCACAAAATGGAGCGGCAAAAAAGTGAAATGACATTTACAATGCTTTTTAGTGATCAAAATCATTATTTTTATAGGGATTTCTTCTGAGAATTTGATGTATACTTCTTGGATCTCCCTACATGCTCCCACTTCTTGTGTGTCCACTTCTTTGACATGTTACTATGCTCTCTGCCTCATGCTTGACCTTGAGTGCCAACATGTCCCCCCCTCTCAATTTTTTCACCCCTACAGACCCTTGTTTGAGTGGGTGTTCCATGTAGTACTTTGAGAGGTAGTTTCCATCATGTATCAACAAGAGAAATTTGTCTTCCAAATTTAGTGGGGTTGGTTGTCCTATTCTTCATTTTGTCATTGCTAGCCTTTGCATGTTTTAGTCCCTTTGTATGTACTTCTTTCTTGGATTCCAGCATGATGGTGTATTTGTGAGCTTTCAAAAATTGTTAGTTGCTCAAAAAGAGGTTGCCAGTGTTGATTTTGCAACTATCGACTGTGAATTGATTCATAGGTACTGATGTTGTAACCTGATGTCCTGTGGATCTTTCAAACATAGATTGCATAGATATCATGCCAAGTACTCATAACTCATCATTAATGATGGGTAAGTGTGTTAGTGCATGGGTTGAAGAAAATATGTGCCTTGTGCACGGCCTTGTAATGTGTCTCTATGCATGCTTACTTGGGGAATGCATTGTTAGAAGTATGGTGCAAAAAAATGGGTATTGAGCTAAGTGCGTAAGCGTATTCTGACAAAGAGGTTTCCTAATCTATCATTGTTAGAGTGTTGCCAAAGTAGGGGATTCTTACCATGGTGAAAGTTCAATTGATGTTCATCTCTTTGTGTTGTTCTCCCATCAAGGTGATTAACAAAGTCTCGTCTTTCATTGTTGATGGATGTCCTTGTTGATGGTTCATTGATGAGATTCTTTGAGCGCATTGTCTTTTCCCTTCTCTTTTGTTTTCCATGGTCAAAGGTCATTCGATGTTCATCTCTTCATGTTGTACTCCCATTATGGTGATTGATCATTGGCTTGTCTTTCATTGTTGATGGATGTCCTTGTTGATGGTTCAGTGATGATATTTTCGAGCACATGGTCATGTCCCTTATCTCTCTTTTTTTTTTCAAGGGTATTATGTCACAAAACAAGAAGAAAGAGGTTAGTATCAATAAAATAGTTTACATATGTCAAATGTGTCTCATGTGCATAGGATTCTCAAATGTGTCTATGGCCTAGCTTGTAATGTGGCCTTATATTAATGTATACTATGGAAATGCATGGCTTCAATGGTGCAAAAGACCGGGTTATGCAAAGGGCACATGGTTTTACTTGCAAACATTGATGCAATCTTTGTTTGGAGGTATCCATTGGATCTCGAAATGATGCAATCAATCGATGGTTGAATGACAGTTAATCATTCCTCCTTATAGGGATCCATTTTAGAACAGTGTTTGGTTGCGTACAAATCATTTTTGGCCTCTTCATCTTTGGATGTTTTCTTAAATTTTATATCCCTCGTTGTTGGCTCTTCAATTATGTGGGGGCTACTGGTGCTTTTGGCTTCCAAACCCATACCCTTGTTGATTTTCTTCTTACTATTGCCAAAGAGGTGAGTTGATCTTCTTTTGACCTTTGTGCTTGGTTCTGACACTTGCCTCTCCTTGGCTTCTTTGTTGAGGCTTTTTGCATGAGAGCGAGCATAGGGTTTTGTGTATCTAAGAGTTCCTTGGATACCCACGTGCATTATCAGCCTTGTTGAGCTACAGGTAATTCCTTAGGCACCCAAATTTGTTCCATACCTTGTGGCTAAGCTTGTCCTAGTTGCTTGTTTCTTCTTATTGCATGGTTGTCTTGCCTAAATGGGAATTCTTGGGGAAACACTAGTGGTTGCTTTCCTTTCATCACCCATATAAGTCTAGTCTTGAAATTTGGTTCCGTTTTTACCTTGTGCACAAGGAGTGAGGTTGTGTAGTAGCCTTTGTTACTGAGGTGGCCTCCTTCTTGCCATCTAGTTGCGGTTGTCCTCCTTTGATCTACAAATTTGATTGTTCCCATTGTGATGTTGATACTTTTGGAAGAGCAGAGGGCTCCAGCACTTGCATGACCTACCCATCAATAGGTGAAGAGTAGTGCACATTGGACTCTATAGTGCTTGCAAAGTGCGGGGTACTAGAATCAAAAGGGCCCATGCCTTCCAATTCAACTATTAGGCATTGCTTGTTAACCCAAACTTAAAGCAATAGCTACTGCAGGTTTAAGTCAACTGCATAATCTTTCAACCAATCCTGCCCTAATATCATATGTTATGTGATGTCTTCATCATGGAAAACTAGAAACTTTATTCTCAAAGGGACATCCTTTAAGAGGATAGGAATGTTCACCTCACTGATACAAGGGGTTGCCACGCCTCATAAGCCCACTAAATAAGCTTCTAATGGCTTAACTTCCATGCTCGATCCTTTACAACATGAGTACCTGATTGCACTAGTTGTAGCTCTAGAATCAATCAGAGCTTTGATCATCTTATTTTTAGTGTCATGCCCTAGCTCAACCATGATGAATAGTCATCTATCTATGATGCTAGGATGTGTAGTCTTTTTGGTGCACATAGCCATGTGATATCTTGGGGCATTGGGATTGGCATCTAGGCCTTCTCATCTTAACTTATTTCACCTAATGTGCTCTCTAGCCTTTGCATTTGCTTCTCTCTAACCCTTAACTCTTCTTCTCTTCGCTTCTTAGCATTGTTGAGTCTCATTAGCATATGTTCTGTAAGAGGTTCTTGATATAGCTTGACTTGACATCCACTAATATAGCTTGGCAAGATGTCACCTTTCAGAGTGGCCAATTGAACTTCACTGCTAGTGGAAATTCTATTAATGACCATGGCTTCATATCCTCGTTTTTCTAACTTATGAGCATGTTGCTTTAGTGTATAAACCAACACTAGCTCTCCCTCTTCCAATCCTTTATCCTTGATGTGTGCATTGAAGTATGCCCTTTGTCTTTTCTTTGCAGTGTAGATGCCTGCTGTCGCTTGTAGCCTCATCTCACCTAAGCATTCTAGCTCAAATATCATGGAGGAAAACTCCTATCCATTCCACTATGCTCTTGTGCTACTTTTAAAGTGGGGATTAGGAAGTCTAATGGTAACACAACATTCTGTCTGAAGACCATCTGAAATGGGGTGGCATTGAGTATTGTTTTGTAGGCAACTTGGTAAACCCAAACAACATGATGAAGTTGTTTATCCCAATCAGAGCATTTACTATTTACCAATTTTTTCAATACATTACATAAGATATTTTTTGTGATCTAAGCTTCTCTGTTAGCTTGTGGATGATAAGGGGAAGACTTCTTATGTATCACCAAGAATTCTTGGAGAAGGTTTTCAATGACTTTGATAAAAAAGTGTGTACCACCTATCATTTACCAACTTTATTGGTAATCGTATTTGGTGAACACGCTCTCGAATAAGAACATTAGTCATTGTTTGAGCATCATTCTTTGTCATGGATTTGACTTCTACCCACTTTGTAAGGTAATTTGTGGCTACAAGAATGTACTCTACATGGTAGTTATCTAGGGGTTAATTATACCTACAAAGTCTATACCTCAATTCAAGAATGAGCATCCTCCCATCATTGGCCTTAAAAGCATCTCGTCTTTTTTTATCAGAGATTGTGCACGTTCGCATGTGTCACATCTCTTCACATAGGTATGTGCATCCATATGAAGAGTGGGCCGCCAAAATCCTAAAAATAGAATGGTCTTAATTACTCGCTCATGCCCCAAGTGTCCACCTGCAACATCGCTATGTGCAATTTCTAAGATTGTCAAATAGTTTGATTCCTGAACACACAGTCTTAAGTAACCATCTTTTCCTCTTCGATATAGGTTGTCTCTTACTAAGGTGTAATCCTGAGCCTCTTGCTCCATGCTTCATTTTCTTGCTAGATTAACCTCGATGGGTAGTGTTGTCAATCTCATAAATTATACCAATGGAGCACTCCATTCTGGAATTGACGACATGTGATTGTGAAGAGATGGAGATGGATTGTATTTGGTGAAGATGAAATGGAATTGCTAAAACTTTGCACTAGACCAGCCAAATTGACTCCACGGATATGTAGTGGGCCCTTTTAGCTTGCAAATTGATGTATTAGATACCCTATGTACCTAGGAAGATCACCCACAAATAGATGATTCAAAATAGATAGGTTTGACCAATGGTCAAGTTGAGAAAACTTTCTATTTTGGAAAGATAAGCTCTAGTATTTTACTCAATGCACCTTTTCTAGTTAAAATTGACCAAGAGCTTTTAGAGGAACCTAATTAGGAAGCAATAAACCTACTAGAAGTTATTTCAATGAATATGAGTGACTATATTGAGAGAAATCAATTTAACAAAATCACCTATGTGATCCCGACCTTTTACGAAGCAGTAGAAGTAAATACACAGTCAAATTCTGATGAATGTTTCTCACAAGGAAAAGATCCAAATGCAATGAAACTTTGTGATCTGAAAGTAGACTTAAAGAGCTACAATTATCAAGTTAAATCATTGAAAAAGATCAACCATCTAAGAGAATTCATTTCTGGAATTTGACTAAAAATTGAGATCACTAACAGTGAACAGTACACTCACATAGACTTGACGTTATGGCAACAAATATGTATGAACTCAAATGTATATTACATGGAAAGTATAATAGACTTACTGTTACATGTAGGAGCTCTGAGATCACATTCAAATCCAACAAGAAGCTCTACTAAGGAGTGTATTTTTCACGACTAGATAGCTCACACATATACAGTGTGCCTTGGAGCCATATTTTGAATTTGAATTCATGCTCACCTAAAACACTTTTCCTAAATTCTAGTAATAAATTCTATTACAAACTCGTGGAGTTCTTTTCTTAAAATCAAGTGGCTTCAACAATTTTTTATTCTTTTACTTTTACAATAGGTGAATACTCAAGAAACTACAAGAGTGAGTTCACATGAGAGCTCTTCATCACTTCAAGTATTTTCTTCAAGACTACATGACCTTGTGGTACTCAAGCCATCAAATAGGCTTGCCAAGAACTTGCTCCAATAGCTTCCCCTCAAGCCTAGTGTGCTTGAGTTCTTCAATCTTCCAAGATTACCTGCAAACCAATCATTGATTTGAATCTATTGAGTTTAGTGCCATCCAATGCTTTTGTCAACATGTCTTCACATTTTTGATGTGTGGATACATATGATAGCTGAATTTCGTTTCTCAAAACCTTCTCCCTTACATAATGATAGTGTACTTCAATATGCTTATTTCTTGCATGAAAAATTGGATTGGCAATGAAGTGTAGGGAGCTCATATTATCACCAAATATATATGGAGTTCCAAACTCCAAATCTAGATTTGTGAATAGAGTCTTCATCCACATTTCTCCTTGAGTATCTATGGCAAGACTTCTGTATTCAGCTTTTGTGGAAGAGAGAGCAACTGTGGGTTGCTTCTTAGATGATCATGAAATAAGTTTAGACCCTACAAAGGTAAGATATCCTGAAGTGCTTCTCTTGTCTTCCTTGGAGCCAGCCCAATCTGCATCAGATAATATGCTCAATCTCATAGATAAATCAAGCTTCAATGAGTCTATCAATTTCTTCTTTTATTTCGGCTCCATAAGTGTCATTATATGTGTAGGGTTTGTTTTTGGTGGGCTTGGCTTTAGCTATCATGGTGATTGTATGAGAGCATATTTTCTGATCTACTCCCTTTAGGTCTCTATTATACATCCACGCAAACACATCCCTATATTCCCTTAATAAAACTACAAGCTCTACATCTTCTTCTTCACTTAGGTCTTCCCCTATGTACGTACATTGCTCTTCATTAGCTTCAATGGTTACTACATTTTTTGGTATTTTCTTTATTATCATACGCTTCTCCTCTGATGGTATCTCTCTTATGCATTCGTACCAAACTTTTTCGGTCTTGAAATTCAAATTTCTTGAAATTCTCTAGTACTTTGAACAATGATTCCTTCTCTGTTTATTTCGCTTCCTGTCTTTTCTTAATCTTTTGTCTACCTTCACTTTCCTCCCTTGAATTTATAGTTTTAATGCTTGTGAGAGGTTCTTCTTCTTTTTGGCTAAATACTTCTACATTTTCTAGATAGTTCTCCTCTGAGTGAAAGAAACTATCCATCACAATGGACTCTAGATAGTCAGCATCCTCCTCTTCTTCTATCACCTCATTAGAGTTACACTCTTCTAGCAAGGTTTCACACATGGACAAAGAGATATCATAACCCTCCTCATCACAATTAGGCGTCCACTATTCTTCATTGACAATGATGTCCATGGTAGCTAAGATTTTTGCCCAACCATGAGGCTCTAATTCCTCATCTAGAAAGATCATCGGTGTGTAGGCTAGTCTCTAACTAGTCTGGTTCCTTGAGAAGTTCCTTCTTCTCTCGCTTTCAGGAATATTTCCTCTTCCTCTACAATCTTGCACATCCACAAGTGATTATCTTCATGCAACCACAATGGATCAGAAGAACTTATGAAATGCACAGAGATTGAATCTTTTGCACCTTGTGGATAGGATTCCACTATAGGGGTGGTACATCTCTAAAGGTATAATCCGTTAGATTGACCTTGTTTCTGAACCCTAAGTGTTGCAAGTACAAGGAGTTGGTTCCCTAATCTTGTACTCTTTGCAGTTGTGGTAGAAAGGGTCTTCCTAGGATCATTTCATAGATGTTATTTTTGCCAAAGTTAGATATAGCAAATGTGTGTTCAAACTCTACACCATGAGGTTAGAGTTATCCCTTCTAGAAATCCTTAAGGTCTTTCAACATGGCAATCAGCCGTTTGAAGCTTCATTCTAGTTGGTCTTAATGTGGGTTTGTCCCATTGCTTCCACAAGCAGGTGGTCGCAATCGCAACACCAACACCTGAATCTAAGATGGCTTTGGTTATGTAACCTTGGTAGATGATTGGAAGATAAGTATCATCTTCTTCACCTTGACTCATTGTCTAGTGATATCTCTAGGACCCTTAGCTTAGAGCCTTTTTTGACATATTGGAACCAAGTTCTGGAACCTGATTCTCCACATGTTTCCACAACTCAAGTTTTACTTTGAGCAATTCTTCTAAGGTGAGAGGACACTACACCTTAGTGTTCTTCATGACTTTCGTGTTTCTTGGAACCACCAAGCCTACATTTCTTATGAGCTTTAATCTATAGAGGTTCAGAGTCCCATGGGCTTGTGAATTGTGGAAAATCTTGTAAAGAATTAGATTCAAAACCTAATCTTTCATCTTCTTGTTGCTCTACTTGGTCTCCATAAATAGATGGAATGTCTTGGCAAAATTGATCATGAAGATCATCAATTTCATGAATAGGATGGGGATTACCCTTCTCCTTGGTCCATTTTGTTTCTTGTATTTCTTGGAAGAACTCTTGAGAGTACTACGGAATTAAAAGAGGTGTTCCAACATCCATGGAATCAGGAACATAAACTTTCATTGGTGGTGAGCTTTCTCTTTCAATGATTTGTTGAGCCTATAGAAGTAAAGAAACATGCGGCTTGTTTACCAATTGCTCTACTCTTTCTAATAAGCCTTGGAAATGCAATCTTGATTTGATATAATTTGTTTGATTGAACAATTGATTTTCCTTGAGCATAAACTAAGCTACTTCTACCATTTTCATGCAAATTATTGTCTGTTCAATCTCTAAATCTACTCTAGGGTAACTCTTGTCTAGTTTTGTAGTTGTTGGCCCTTCTTGAAGTCAATCTTATAGGTCATGAACATCATGTCCAAGCCTTCTAGGTTTGGATCTATGAGAAGAGACCCTAGTTGTGGTCTATTCATAGTGAGTGGTTGGGTGGGATGAAGCGGAGTGGATAGATTTTTGGCATGCGAGGCGTTTTGAGATGCAATGCCTGTAATTTTTATTTTTTCATCTCTTAGGCTTTCTTCTAGTTTGGATAACTTTGTAGCCTAATTACGATTGGCCTTCTCACTGGTATCCTTCCAAGTTCTTATTCTCCTCTTACTAGGCTCTCCTAATTCACTTGACTCTGATTGTTCAGCTAGTTTAGCATGTTTCAAGGCTTGTGCCCTAGAGACTGACTATATAGGAGCCATGCTCACACTAATTGAACTTGAATCTACCACTAAGCCTACCACATTAATTGGTGTAACATTGAGCTCACTAGAGGGGTTCCCTAGACAATCTCTTGGGAGATGTTCTTTGCCCCACGAAGGAAAAAAGCCTTAGATTGTGATAGTCTTGCCTTATCCCAGAGCCGATGGGTGGGGACATTCACGAATGAAATGGTCACCCTAACATCTAAATCATGGTCCTCTAGGGGCTTGTGGTCTCATTTGCATTCATTGGGGCCTGGGGTTAGGACTTGTATACACGACATTGGAGTATTCTGGCTCCTAATTAGGTTCCATAGGTAGTGCCTCACATGATATGGATAAGTCTCACAATGCTCGGGTGACCCTGTGTAATAAGATCATGGACTATCTTCATGGGTGCAATGAGAAATATGAGCATGAGGGTCATGTTTTGAGACCAAAGGGATCATTAGCACCAATGCTTTATAAGGGTTCTCCTCTACCACTATATACGTGACTGGGATCACATTGGTAGGAGGTGGAGGTTGGTTTCCTACAATCGATTCTGGCCTACATGGTGCCTAGTATTGTTGTTGGTATTGAGCTTGATATTGTTGTTGTGGATTATAACACGGCTGTTGGTATTGGTTCTGATACTTACCCTATTGGTAAGGTTTGCTGATAAGTTTGTCTGATGGCCTGCCTATTGTACGAAAAATCTTGAACCATGTGGTTCGTGTATTTTCCCTCTATCATGCGGTATTAGTCGCTAGGGTTTCCTTGGGATTGAGCCATGATTGGGAAAACATTAGCCATGTGGTCTACTCCACATGTATAGCATCATTTCATCGAGATCATTCTACGTGTGTGTTTGCCTGAGACTCCTAGCTTTTGATCTACCTTCTCTGCCAGTTCTTCAATGGAGGTGGATGGCTTGGAAATGAAACTTGTAGAATCGTTAGAATATTTTATGGATTTTTGAGAGATCCACTTCATCGCCTAGGTTTTCCTCTATGTCTATGCACATGCGCACACAATGCTCTATGGTTCTAGGTTCCTTTAGGTACATGTAAGATCTCAATTTGGCACTTAACAATCTATCTAGAAATAAAACCACTTGTTTGGCTGGTGTGGGTAACTCAGGAATAGGGCATCTCTCTAGATATATTCTAAATCGTCTTCCTAGAAGCCTAAATGTCTCTTGAGGAGCTTTCTTAAAGCAATGAATTAGTGATGAGGTATTGTGTCAGATGCCACTCTTGAGAACTCAGTTATGAAGGCTTCCAATAATTGTTCGATGTTTCTAAATTGCCATTGGTGTAATGGTTGAAACCAAGTCAAGGTTGTGTTCTTTAGAGTCAAAACAAAAACATTATATTGAGTGAACATGTGATCAACTTGTTGAGCTCTCACTCTGCTACGTGATCATATGGATCTCCTATGTGAAGTAATTTTTCATGGACTTAACCAACTGTGTATGCCTCAAGATCCTAGAATGTTCTCTAGGTCTTGGTAGAGAAAATTCATCTACACCTCTTTGAAGCCTTGGGCCTCTATGCCTCTCCTTATATGTCTTGTCTATCTCCATTCCTAATCTATCTCTTCCTTCACGGTTGGAAAAAACTCACTTTCGGTCTCTC
This sequence comes from Ceratopteris richardii, assembly GCA_020310875.1. Classification (NCBI taxonomy): domain Eukaryota; kingdom Viridiplantae; phylum Streptophyta; class Polypodiopsida; order Polypodiales; family Pteridaceae; genus Ceratopteris; species Ceratopteris richardii. Next base: position 94,317,461 of record CM035425.1, on the reverse strand, counting down.
TCTAGCTCTGTCTCTTTGGGTTCCATGAGCCTGAGATGATGCTGCTCCTTGGAGGCCATGGGAAACGTTCGATCTTGGTGGAGGGAAGATTAGTTCACCCTTATAGGTGTAGGCATGCCTACCTTGCTCCATAACTAGGAAAGTCCTCTCTGAAGTGTTATCTAGATAGATAACCTTTCCTGGTGCCTCACTTAAGGCAAAAGAACATAATGAGATGGATCGTGATAAAGTCAAACAACACAAATACTCGTGTTGAAGACTCATTGAGACAAGAATTAACGAGGAATAATACGTCAAAAGGTGAATTAATAAGTGGACAATCATTAAAAAATGGATATTAAAGGGAAAAGAAAGGGAACTTGGGCTAACTCATGAACCTTAGATCAGGCAAGTACTTTGTCAAGGTGGATGGACAAAGCCTAAGGTCTTTTGAAGCTAGTTTCAACCATGCATCTAGGTCTTGGTCTAAGCAATTAGGTTACCCCTATTCAAGTGACAGTCAGTAAACCAATGAGTCAGATAGCTCTTATAGTATGGAGAGATCAACTCATGGAAATAGGGCTACCTACCTAGAGATGTCAGAAGGACCTTACAAGTCTCAATGGGAGTACATCTGAACCAACCAATTAGGTGCTCACATCTATGAGGATGTTTGAGAAGATCAATAGTATATTTGAGAACCCCAAAACACTCCTAGGGCTTAGATAATCCAATATTCAAGTTTGAGAATCTATCTTATATAGACAAGTAGGGAACTATGTACCTAGTTACTAGTCGACTTGAGAGGATGCATGACTATAGGAACATTCTGCTAGAGTTAGAAGTTTGAGATTCAGAAGACGATGATCCAAAGGAGATCCCATCTAGTCCTAGAAAGAATTCAATGCTTACAAGAATCATATCGACCACAAAGATACTTCAAGACAACACTTTTGTAGAACTATACGCTAATTGGCTACTAAAGAGGCCTTTTGGGAATTCAAGCTAGACAAGCCTCATACTAAGTAGGAGTTCTTAGTTTATGAGTTTAAGGATCTAGATGTCTAAGGGAGAGTGACTTACATGAGTCATAATTCGAAACCAATGTACTTAGTCTTTGACTATAGTAAGCACACTCATTTTTGGTAGGGCCAAAAAGTTTTTCCCTTGTTGGCATTCAAGGTTAAGCACAAGGTGTGGGAACGCATCAAAGAAGTGGGCACACAAGAAGAGGGATCATGTAGGGAGGTCCAAGAAGTATATGTCAAATTTTTAGAAGAAGCCCTTATAAAAACAATGATTTTGATCACTAAAAACCATTGTAAATATCATTTCACATTTTTGCAACTCCATTTTGTTCAAGCTGAGGAGTCCTTGATCTTGAAGAGTATTAGAAGTATCAATGTATGAAGTTTCATAATTTTTAGACTCTGTTTGAGCCCTCAAATAAACTCTAGAACCTAATTTTAATAAGGCTGAACACTGGGTCTAGACAAGATCGAAGCTAGTGAAAAACTATAAAAAGTTCTAGAGAGCTCACTTTGAGGTTGGCTTGGTAGAGATTGAAGCGTTTGTAAGAGAGTTCTTTTGTAATTGAAAGCATTCCATTGTTCCAATCTTTGTAATCTTGCCTTGTGTGTGTGTGCATGCATGCATGTGCTTGTTGCTCACATTTGTTCACCATAATTGCTCACGTTCTTCATATCCTCCTTACCTCTCCACAGACTGACAAGCAAAGGAGGTGGTGCTCATGCTTGGGCTACACCAAATTTTGTTGCAATTTCCGGGGAGTGTTGCTCAAGGATGAGCATTGTGATGGTAAGATCTTAGATTTTCGATGTTGGAAGGTAAAAAAATGGTCATTTTTTGTTAAGTTTCTGATTTTGTTTCTCCACCTTCATTATCATCATCATCACCATCTTCACCCATCTTCATCTTCGCAGAAATGTTTTTTTTTTATTGTACATTCACTATTTGAACCTTATTTCTCATCGTGGCTGTGAGCAAGGAGTGTAAAGTGAGTTCAACACTGAAACTTGGAAGAAATAATGAGCTTTGCACTCTCAATACACTAAAAATTTGATGACCACGTGTGGGGTATGAAATGATACTTGATAGTATCGCGAGTGCCGTATTGTGAGATTGCATATAGGTTTTTCCTCCACAGGCACATTGGGGAGACAAGGAGGGCTTAATGTGCACATATGTACAAAAGTTTTACATTTGGACTTCACAAAGTCCACGTATTGTGACCCATTGAGTTTTGGTATCGTGATACTAGAATTCTTGTGTGTCAAGATACTTGGCAGGTATCGTGTATCACCAATACCTCATATTCCCCACGTATCATGATACCTAGATATCATGTATCACTGGGTTGAGTATCGCGACCGTCCAGTATCGTGTATCATTGATACTTCCCAAGTATTGTGTATCGTAACTTGGCAATATCTTGTATCGTAGCTTTGATAAGTATCATGTATTGTGTAAGTCCAAATATGATGTACTGTGTATCATTGTATCGTGCTAACAAGTATTATGTATCACTACCCGAGACAATTATCCTATCGTGAGATCAAATATCATGTATCATCAAGGTTGAGGTATCGTGTATCATGCAGTTCAAGTATCATGTATCGTATAGCTCAAGTATCTTGTATCATGTCTCGTGTTGACCTCAAGTATTGTATTGTGAAGATCGAGTATCATGTATCATGCCCAAGACAAGTATTGTGTCATGAGATCAAATATCATGTATCATCTAGGTGGAGGTATCGTGTATCATCTAGGCCGAGGTATCGTCTATCGTATAGCTCAGGTATCATGTAACATTTGCTCTGAAGTATCATGTATCACGAGAAGAGATAAGTATCATGTATCTTGCAATTTCGGAGTTAATTTGGGTAATTATTTCAAGCACTTGAGGTGTCTTAGAGCCCTAGAGAGATTTTGTTTGTTTGTTTGACCCCTAGGAGCCTAAATTGACATAATTTTTTCATATGAAATCCATTTTTTGAGCTCTAGAGTGTGTTGGGAATCTCATTGAAAAGCCCGTTGACTTTTAGATAGGATAATTGAAGTTGACCTTCACGTGGAATAAGAAAGCTAAGGGAGCTCCATAGGTTTTTTCATCAATAGAAAGGGAGAAAAAGGATCTTTGAAAAATTCCTGAATCAAAGTTGTCTATCAGTTAAAGTTAAAGTTTGATATAAATGTGGGACCATTGAGAGTCGTTCAAGGGTCTGAAAGCAAGGTAGCAAGTGTGTTGCAAGCTTGGGAACATGTATCTTGGGCATTCAAGTGTGATCAAGGGATAAATTACTTAAGTTGGAAGCATTCTTAACCCCCTCAACCAATTCTTAGCAACAAGGTTGTACTCAGGAAATTTCGAACTCTTAACTAAGGATTATGAACCTTATGGTTTGAAACAAGCACCACGTGCTTGCTATGAAAAGACACATGCCTATCTGATTGCACATAGTTTTGAGAATAGTCCAACGGAGAGCACCTTATATGTTAAGTGTGCAAATGATGTGCTTATAATCATTGTTGTCTATGTTGATGACATCCTACTCACTGGTCCTCATGAGAAGCAAATTTTTTATTTTAAGGCTTATTTGCATTCCTCATTTGAGATGTCACATTTGGGGCATTTGCATCATTATTTGGGAATTTAGTTTATGCAAGGTGATGGCAGAATAGCTTTGTGTCAAACCAAATATATAGACACATTATTAGAGTGTCTTGGCCTTGAAGTCTGCAAGCATATTACCACTCCTATGGAGACAAGTTTACGATTGACTCTTCATGATGTGGGGGATGCATTTGATGTTGTTCTCTATAAGCAAGCTATTGGATGCTTGATTTACTTATGTGTTGCTCGGCCAGATATTTAGTTTGTTGTCTCACAGATGAGCAGGTTTATGCATTGCCCAGGAGTCAAGCACTGGCAGGCAGTTAAGCACATCTTTCGCTACTTGAGTGGTACCCGGCTACTTGGATTGTTTTATTCCAAGGGGGGATCACTATCACCAAATTTACATGCTTTTTTTTACTCTGACGGTGTTGGTTGCTTGACACTTTTGTGTCCACTAGTGGTTTGTGGTAGCTCATGTATATCTTGGCTGAGCAAGAAGCAGCCTACTATGTCCTAAGTATCGGCTTAGGGACTTGAGGAGAAAGAGACTATACCTCAATCCCCTACAAGTGCATATAGTGGGGATTCACGCTTTAATTATCAATCCAAGAAGTATCATAACCTAGCCGAGTGTATGAGTACATGCATTCAAATGACGGTCAATGCAAATGTGAACTAACAAAGGTGCGAACAAGTGTAAACTATCACTTTCAAAGCTTTCATGGTCGGCTATGGTGTTGCGACACCTAGAGCAGCAGCCAACACTAAATCCAGCTTTTCTCTCAGCGCCGAACTTGAAATATAGCAAAGAGCGGATTCCTTTCGAAGCTCTTAAAAATACGCATCCAATAGTTGTTCTTGATTCTGGTGTTCTTGCTTCAAGTTATGAGCTAAATACTGAGCCGTGGGAATGACCTACCTATGCTTCAACAATTCCTACACTTCACACACACATTACCAACAACAAATAAGCACTACCATGGATAGACAACACTTCAAAGCACTCTTTTCAAGCCACATACATGCATGCAAGCTCAGAAGAAAGAAGATACAGAGAGGAGAGGATACAAATTCAAAATTCTATGCTCTTGATTCTCACAATGGCAAAAAGTCCCTACAAAGAGTCACGAAATGACTTATATACATGTGCCCTAAAAATGGTCCTTTCATACAAGAGACCGGCACTTTATTGACTCAAAGCCTAATTCCCTACTATTTTACAAGGTTAATGATACAGATATCTATGGATATGCATCTAGAGGACTCCTCTACTGCAATTACATTGGAAAATATATTACAAGGTGACTATGTTACAAAAATAAGGTGAACAAATCGAAAAAATTTTGAGGCTTTTCTTTTTCTGTGCATCCTACTCTTTTGTGCTTTGCAACACTCTCCCCTTCTTTGTCTCTATCGTCCCTTGGCAGGCTTTGCTTCTTTGTGCTTGTAGTCGATTTGGTTCCTTATTAATTGATAGCCTGTGAAAGTCATAATGATATAGTTTTACTAGTGATCAAGAAACTCATCATAACCGAGGGTCTGTTGCATTGGTTTTGGCCTATTAAGTCGGGCTGCCATGCACGCAACTAGTGGAAGGTATGAAGGTCTAGATTTTCAGCCTTCGATCTGGACCTCCCAAAGATCAAGAGGTTGAAGCACCTTCCAAGGCTCGGGATCTGCCAGATATATTCTTGCACTTCTTCATGAGTAAATGCTGGCCTTGATCCATCCTTGCCTATTGTGTACTTTCCACTGTTGTGTGCCCCTGTGGGGCTCTGTGCAGAGATGGATGTTATGTGCCCTTGCGAGGCTTCCTACATAGACATGTCTTCAAATATATTCTATTTAATGGAGCTTCTATCTTGATCTTCTTCGTCTTTTCTTTCTGCTTGACCCTCCCTCAACACCACCCCCTCCTGAACTCTCTCGTCCCGGATAGGCTTTAGAATCTGGCGGCGTGAGTACGTTTGAATCGCTTTCTACTCTTTGTGATTTAGCAAATTAGCTTCACATACCATTAGTTCATGCCATTGAGATGATTTGACTCCATCTGGTGCATGTCTATGATCTGCAAAAAAGCTCAGTTCATAGGCTACCATTCTGGCATTTAAGTTAGAAGTGATCTTCATAAAATTTTTTGAGTCCATCTCAAAAAACCCTATGAAAAATGCTTCCTCAAAGGTCTGCATATATGGACTCTGAAGGAACATGAGGCATGAATATATTGCCATGATCGTAAGTCTACTTGGAGTTGTAGATAAATCAAAAACTAAAGCATCTCCTCCTTGATTAATGCCGATAAAATTTAGAAATGTATACTGCACATGTTTGAATACCTTTAGAACTGTGAGGAGCATTCTCAATATCTTATTTGCCATTTTAATAGTTGAATCTAGCATTGTGGCATATCTACATAGCCAAAATTCTATGGTCTTTACCATGTACTCTTCTATTGGCAGATAGTTTCATGGAGGACTAGGCGGTAATGGATAATTTAGCCATTGATTATTTAATGTACCTTGGCGCTGTGCTTCCAAAACTGCATCCAGGTACGTCTTCACGATACTGGGAAAAATGGCTTCAAAATTCACTCGAGGCTTTGATTCTCGATCTATGCTTCTTTCATGACTTTAATCACTTGATCTTCAAATTGTTTTGTAAGTTGGGACATCTGTAGTGCCCTCTCCTGTCGGCTTAGTTCAGCAATGGCCCAATCTTGTCTTTCAGTGTTTGGCTCTTCTTCCACCCTTATAGGTGAATGATGCATGGGGGAAGAAAGAGGACGTACCTCAGCCTCCACAATAGTCTTTTTGGAGCTTGGAACTACTGGTGTCCCTGTTGTTGCCGGTTGTTTTATTTGGGCTTCTAATTGTGCAAGAGATCATCCTTTTCTTTGATTTCCTTGGTAGCCTTAGTTAGTGCTTCTTTGGCAGTCAAAAGTTCATTTCCTATGGCAGCTATTTAATCGGTGTCTTCATTATATACCACAAGAAGTTTGTCTTCAACCGTTTCCATCACTTTTTGAGTTCATTAGTGTCATGCATATACTTTCTTTCCCATTCTTCTCTGATAGCTTGCTCTTGTTTCAGTTGATCTTCATACTTCACAATTTGATCTTCCAATGCCTTTGTGTCGCTTGCGGTCGCTGCTTGTGCTTCTATGGTTGGTTTCACAGTATGGCATTCACAAGTTCTTTATTTCTATTTCTTAAATTGTCTACTTCCTCCATATATACTTTGATTTGAGTTTCAAGTATCTTACTTCTGGCATTCATTCTTGCTTTTTCTGCTTCACTTGCTTCACATTTACTTTGTAGCTCTTTGAGTTGATCTTTGAGATTTTTGTTTTCCATCGTTAGCATGGTGCATCTGTCCTTGGCTTTTTGAGCTTCTACTTCCTTGGTCGAGAGTGCCTTTTGAGGTTGAATTAATTGTGCAGGCAAGTTTTCACTCATTACGTGGAATTGGCTTCTCTCTCTCATAGCTTTGACATAGTCTGCATCTTCTTTGAGAATTTGTTGCTAAGTGTCCATAGTTGTTTGTATCATTTGCTTTACTACCGAATTTAATTGAGCTATATCCACATTTAACCATGTTTTGGGGATACTTGGTTCTTCCCCTCTTCGAACATCTTTGCCTTGTTCCACATGTATAGTTTCATTGTGCGGTTGTCTTATCTGAAGGTGCACTTCTCTCTCTCTCTTTCCTCTTCTTGATTTGTGGTCGATTTTGTAGCACTGCCTTGAAAAGTGACATCTAATGGAGAGGGTTCTGCTACAACTTTGATTGGCGTGAATGGCTCGGGTTCCTCCATTTCTTCTTATTCTTTCTCTTCCTTTGGTCTCTTTACTAGGGCATCCCCATCTAAGTGAGTCTCTAGGATTCGAACGTTCATCTCATTCATTTTGAACACATGAATTCCTTATTTAGGTGGTTCTTGCCTCGTTGTGTCCTTGATAGTGTCATCAGGAGTTTGGTTTATCTTTCTACCTTCCACTCCAAAGTCATCCATGACTAGATTCAATTCCTCCCAATTACCATCATCTTTTGAATCACTTTTAATATCTACATTCATCATAGATGTTTCTTGATCTTCTTTATAGGTGTCGGACTTTGATAATGTCTTTCTTTGAGAAATGTCTTTATGGGACTCATGATAATGATGCCCTTGTATTGGCAGATTGACTTGACCTTCCATATATTGGTGAGTTGCTTCTAATGCTTCTTGCAACTTTGCTTCTGTAATAGGCTTTGAATCTACAAGCTTGGTCTTTTGCAGGACATTCTCTCTTTTGGGAGTAGGAAGTGATTCTTCTCCTTCAATCATTTCTCAAAATCTTTTTGTTCCTCTCATGCGTGGTTGAGAATTGGCCTCTACTTCATCTTCCAACTTTAGTTCTCTCTTCTTTCGTGGTATAGTGGCCATGTTTGCGTACTTGGCCATTTCGGAGGATGTGGGCATCTTATTCAAGTGCTCTCGGATTCCTAATGCATGGTAAATGAGGATTATTAATGCAATACTGCCATTTAAGAATTTCTTCTATTTCCACTACTTTCTAGCTTCAAAGAGACGCTCTTGGATATACGGCATTAGGTTCACCTGGTTCCCAATCTGCCTGATAGCATGGGATAAACGTTGCACGATGATCTTTTGTGGTTCGGTGTAGCGATTCATATTGGGAAAACAAAAATATTGATGAATGAGTCAGACCTCATCTTCTATGTTCGAGTGATTGATGTCCAAAAAAGTTTGTGTTTTGGCTCTGCGAGGTTCATCCTTCAAATCAGTGGTTCCATCTTTCTCCCATCCAAAAGCTTCTTTAATTAAGTCATGTGTGAATTGTTGATATATTTAGGTAGTGATGTGTGTGAAGACACCAGGACCGCCAGGGCACTTTTTTCCCTCTTTAGGAGGTTTTTTTCCCCTGGCTTGTATATACGCCTATTGCCCTAATGGGCTACTTATCTTTGTACATTCTCTAGTAATACATTCAGTATTGTGTGTTTGTACTCCAAGCTTCTTCTTCTTCCTTGTGTTGTTCGCGTGCTTCTGTAGACATCTATCTCCAACAATTGGTATCAGAGCAAGTCGTCGCTTCATCTAGGGCGCCATCGACACTCCTCCGTTTGTGGTGCTGAAATCGCGATCTGAGCTCGTTTCGGCCTCCGAACGCACTATCGCAGTGCTTGTGCAAGCTATTTCGTCTTTTTGTGCCAAAGGTATATACCAGTTTCTGTTTGCCAGTATAAGCATCTCGAAGTCTGCTACAGGTCTAGCGGCATTCGTCTCGGCAGTTCTGTTCAACTTTTTGAGATACAGTCAATTTTCTGCATCAAGATATTTTAGTCACCGGCCATGGCTGAAAGTAGTGATGTATTCCGTATGTTGGCTTTTGAGGATAAGTTGGATGGTACCAACTACCCGTTATGGGCTTATATGATGCGACATGTATAAAAAGAAATCTGATAATTTTGCATATTCGAAGAAAGAAGATAAAGATGAGAAGAAATCAGAAAAGCAGAAATTGTTTTGTAAGTATTGTAAAGGAAATGATTATATCATAAAGAACTGTCCAAAATTGGCTGCTAAAGAGGCAAAGAAGAAAGAGGTTGGAATGGTTGTTGCAGAGGCCTCTACACCAAAAACAGAATCTGCAAATCTTGTGCAGGAAGAAGAATGGGCGTTTACTACTGTCTGCAGTTTTGACCCATCTTCTCATGAGCAGTGCATGTCTGTAGTAAACTCAGATGTTTGGTATTTTGACAGTGGGGCGACCAAACATATTACCTCGTAGCGCAGTTTCTTCTCTTCACTCGAGCCTGCCCCTACAGGGAATACTGTTACATGTGCCAACAACTCCTCTTATCCTGTTATGGGAGTTGGTAAGTTCATTTTGACTACTGCTGATGGTAGTTCTTTCACTTTGTCAGATGCTTTATTTGTGCCAAGGATAAAAAACAACCTGTTATCAGTTTCTACATTAGCCAAGATTGGCTTGGTTGTGAAATTTGTTGATGACAGGTGTACAGTTCATGATCTGTCAAATGGCGATGTGATTATTGCTTCTGGCATTTCATGTCGTGGGCTGTATAAGCTCATAGACTATGAAAGATCTGTAAATGATTTGGCATGTGCAGTAAATGATTCTCAGGCTATGTCAGATGCAAAGCTTTGGCATGCACACTTTGGTCATCTGAATTTTGCTAGTTTGCTACGCCTGCAGAAATCTGAAATGGTGTCCTTGTTGCCCAAACTTGAGGCACCTGGAAAACATGTTTGTGAAGGCTGTATTTTGGGCAAAATGCAACGTTCATCCTTTCCAAAAGATGGTTCAGTTCGGGCTACTCAGAAATTGCAGCTTGTACATAATGATGTCTGTGGTCCTATGCAGACAACTTCTTTTGGAAATTATCTTTACTTCGTGACTTTCATTGATGATTTTTCCAACCATGCATGGGTATATCCACTCAAAGAAAAGTCCGAAGTGTTCATGTGCTTTAAAAAGTTTTTGGTTTTGGCTGAAAATCTATCAGCATGTAAAATGGGCACCCTCCGTTTTGATCGAGGGGGGAATATATGTCTTCTTATTTTAATGCATTTCTGGCTAAACGTGGGATAAAACACCAGTGCATAGTGCCATATACACCTCAACAGAATGGAGTTGCTGAATGAAAGAACAGGTCACTCATGGAGATGGCGAGGTGCATGGTCAAGAGTCAGGCTTTACCACATAGTTTCTGGCTTGAGGTTGTCATGTGTGCAGCATATGTACTGAACAGGTGTCCCACTAAAGCACTGCAGTCTATCACTCCACATGAGGCTTGGCATGACAGCAAGCCATCTGTTGCTCATCTGCATGTTTTTGGTTGTTTGGCATATACACTCATGGACTTGAGTAGTCTGGAAGCTTCTGATTCCTTAAGAGCATGGGCTCCAATTGACTTATCAACTCCTGATGAGCCCTGTTGAATGCATGTCCAATGGCATCATTGGTACCTATGAGATTTTCTTTCTTCCTTGTATCTGCACATGTGGTGGCTTTGTCTTCAGATGTCTCTTTGTATTTATTCAATCCATTAATCCTTGATTCTTGACCCATTTCTACTTGAGCCTTCCCCTTGCTTCTTGTCTGCACTGTAAAAGATTCAATTTCTTCTAACTGCACCACCATGGTAGATGGTGATGGCACCCTGGATTGATCTACCATTTCTTCTTTGCACACCTAAATATTTGAATGTGGGGCCCAGATGAAGATGCTTGGTTCTTAGGACAATAATTAGTATAATGATCTCTAGCCTCTGGGCAGTTCCTGCAAGGAGGGGCATTTTCTGGTAGAGTGCACCTACTTTGATAATGCCCACATTCTCCACATCTGAAACAAATAATTGGCCTCCTTGGCCCATTTCCAAAGTTATCCATATGTCTGGGGTTGTAATTGTTACCTTGATTCGGTGCAGCAACCATCACATTTGCTGGTGGTAGGGCTCCTCCTTGTGTCCAATATGTTGTTGTAGGAATTCCTCTTGATTGACATTCCTGGGCCTCCTGACCAACTTTCCTGCATAACTGGCAAGTTACACTTAATAAAGAACATTCACTTACTGCATGGCCCTGTTTGCTGCACATGGTACACCATAGTCCACTTTTGATGCCACCCCCTTTGAGTTCCTGCAATTCCTGCTAGCTCTTCTGCTTGGGCTTCCTCTTCCTTTTGTAGCTTCAATGCCTTGGATTACTATATCCTCCATTTCTGTAGAATAGGGTAATTGAGAAGAGATTGCTCCACATTGTTGCCTTATTTGCTCTAGTTGTGTAGCTGTATTGATGAACTCCTCTATGGAGGCTGTTAGCAACACTAATTCCTTGATTTTACATTGTGTGGTCACTGGAAGTGGCTTAGCTAACCATTTCTTAATAAAGAAATCATGTGGAGGATCTGGCAACTTAGCCATTAGTGCCTTGGCCCTAGTTACAAACTCTGAAAACTTTTCACCTAGACCCAGTCTCAAGTTTCTAATTCCTCTATGATATGACAGTGGACTAGAGGATCTTCTAACAGTCTTCCTTCTTGTAGCTTTGCAAGTGACCCTCAATGTTTGAGACCGAGTTGCGGTCATCAGCTGTTCATAGTCCTCTTAGGCTAAGAAAATTAACAAGAAATTTTACCTCTTAACCCAATGAAGTAGTACTGTTGGCACTTGAATAATGCTTCTCCACACTCCAATATTTCTTCTCCTATGCTCAAATCTCCTTGGAGTCCCATCGGGCGTGCCAAATTTTGTTGGGGGATTCTTGGACAAGAAGGGATTTGAGTGTTTGTAGGAGAAAAGGGAAAGAAAAGAAGAAAGATACACATTGGAAGCCTTTGTGGATTGATTATAAGAAGACAAGTACAATGGTTGTGGAGAATGAGTTCTCCTATGCGCAACAGAAGTGTGTAGTGAGCCCTTGTATGTCCTGCACTATAAATGACTTAATTTGGACAAGTTTTGATTAGGAAGCACAACTGTCAAAGATGAACTACCTGTCCACATAGATATGCTAAAGAACTGAGCTTCACTCTCGGACTGATAACTCTCTGAATATATATCCTTTGAGAAAGATATTTGGTATAGAGAAAGTAGATAGAAATAGCTTTCAATAAAGATAAAAAACAAGTAATTTGGATGAGTTTTGATTAGGAAACTCAACTCACAAAGATAGACCACCTGCACACATAAGTACACTGTAAAATGGGACTTTACTATATGACAGATATCTCACAGAATATAAATGATCTCAATGAGATATTTGAGATAGTGAAAGTAGATGCCAAGAGCTTTCCAACAAGACAAAAATCATGCAAGTTGGATATGTTTTGGTCAGGAAACGTAACCAACCAAAATAGACTACCTATCTATACAAGTATACTGAAAAAATTGACTTCACTCTTTCACTGATATCTCACAAAGTACATAAGCTTTCAAAGAGATATTTGATATGCAGAACGTACACAAGATGAACTTTCCAATGAATGTTTAAATGCACAAAATTGTTACATATGCACTGAGATATGTGCTCTGCAACAGAGCTATGTACAAACTGACGTGCGGCTGGAAGGAGTCTAAGGAAAGCCAAAATGACAAAATGGCCAGATCCGACTACTGGGAGCTCTTGCCTCTTTCTCTCCTTATTTTGAATGTGCTCCCACTTCAATTTTATAACCAATGAGCATGTGAAGAAGTTTGTGCCTTCTTCTTGACTCACCACTTTCTCCACTACATGCTACTAACTACAAGGCAAGATATTGTATCTCTTACTCATCATGAATTTTGACTAGACTTTTTCTTTTATTATTTTTTCCTTTTTTCCTCTACTTTTTTCTTTATCTTTATATTTGGTAAATTTATCCAAGCATGGCTCATATGAAAATGAGCTTGTACATTTATCTTCAACACTCCCCCTCAAGCTCATTTGGGAGTTATCTTCATCCATATCCTTCAAATTTATCGCATCCTTGAAACCTTTGAGTTTAGAAGCATCCAAGAACTTTGTAAACATATCTGCAACCTGCTCTTTGGTTATGATGAACTTTACCTCCACATCTTTGCTTAGCACCTTCTCCCTTACATAGTGGTAGTGGACCTCTATGTGCTTGCTCCTTGCATGAAACATAGGATTGCTTGCCAAGTAACTACTTGACATGTTATCACCGTATATAGGGATGGTTCCAACTTGCACTCCAAGATCAGCCAGAAGCTTTTTAATCCACATTGTTTCACATGTGGCAAAAGCTGATCCTCTATATTCAGCCTCCATAGATGAAAGTGCAACAATAGGTTGTTTCTTTGAGCTCCATGTGATAGGTTTGCTTCCTATTATGAACACATAACCTGAGGTTGATCTTCTATCTTCCTTTGAACCTACCCAATCAGCATCACTAAAGCCTTTGACCTGTAGTTCTTCATCAAACTTGTAAAACAAAGCATGATTAACTGTATGCTTTATGATCTCAACACTCCCTTGGCTGAATTTAAGTGTTCACTTATCGGGGGTTGCATAAACTGAGAAAGTACACCAACAACATAAGACAAATCAGGTCTTGTAATGTTTGCATCATTACAAGAGCTGATTCTCCATCATTACATCTTCCAATGGTTCTCCATCATTTGAACAAATCTTTGTATTTGTGTCCATGGGTTGAGTGAGTGGTTTGCATTCACTCATTCCAAATCTGAAAAGAACATCCAACAAGTACTTCCTTTGCATCAAGTAGATGCCACTCTTTCCATAAACAACTTCGATTCCTAAAAAAATATTTCAGCTCTCCAAGATCTGAAATTTTAAAATCCTTACCAAGCTTCCTTTTGATATCTTTAATCCCTGTAACATCATTTCCTGTTATGATGAGGTCATCGACGTATATGCAAATATATATCTCTTTATTTTCTTCCTTCTTCATGTACAACGAAGGATCTGCACTACTTGGGTTGTATCCACACTTAGTTAGATACTCTACCAATCTCTCATTCCATGCTCTTGGTGCTTGCTTCAAGCCATAAAGTGCCTTCTTCAACCTGCAAACAAAATCTGGATGGTTTTCATCTTCAAATCCAACCGGTTGACTCATGTATACCTCTTCTTGTAGTTCTCCATTAGGAAAAGCATTTTTGATGTCGAGTTGATATAATGGCCATCTCCTTGAAGCACCAATTGCGATTAATGTTATGATAGTTCCCATCTTTGCAACAGGGCTGAAAACTTCATCATAATCTATGCCTTGTGTTTGTTTAAATCCTTTGGCAACTAATCTAGCTTTATATCTGGCTAGTGAACCATCAGCATTCCTCTTTACTTTAAACACCCATTTGTTTGGAGCAATCTTCATACCTTCTTTCTTTGGCACTAGCTCCCATGTGTGATTATCTTTGAGACCTTTGATCTCCTCTTTCATAGCTTGCTTCCATTCCTTTTGTGTGCAAGCTTCTTCATATGTCTCAGGCTCTTTGTCTTTGATAACCTGCATCATGTATGCAAAATGTGTCACCATAAAACTATCATAACTCAACCTTTGAGTTGGATACCTTGTCCTTGAAGATCTTCTTTCATTGCCTTTAAGTTGCTTCTTTAACCTATTTAGCTTTACCATCAGAGTGATTACCTCTTCATATTCTTCTTCACTTGCATCTACCTCACTGTTTGGAGTAGCACTTGCTTCTTCGGCTCTACTATGAGCTGAATTTGGAGACAAGGAATGACTCCCCCTCCATGTTGAACATTCTTCATTTGATGTAGATGCCTCTGGACCTGAAGCCTTTGTGCTTGATTGTTGAACTTCTCTTTGATTTGTTCTTGCATAACCATCACAATCTTCTTCAAGAATCTTTTCCTTTCCTTTATCTTCATACCATGGTCTTAGTTCATCAAAGACCACATCTCGTGAGACTCTTAATTCCTTTGTTCTAGGGTTGTAACACTTGTATCCTTTTTGCTCCGTTGAGTAGCCGATGAAAATGCATTTTTCTGATCTTGGTTCCATCTTTGTTCTAACTTCTTGTGGAATGTGAACAAAGCAAACACATCCAAACACTTTGAGGTGTGTAAGATCAGGTTTCTTACCGGAATATACCTCTTCTGGAGTCAAGTGATGTATTCCCGATGTTGTGTACCTATTCATCAAGTAAATGGCGGTTGTGGTAGCTTCAACCCAATAGTACAATGGTACCTTCATCTAGTTGAGCATGCATCTTGCAATTTCAACAATTTGCCTATTTTTCCTCTCAGCTACTCCATTTTGTTGTGGTGTATACCTGCAAGTGAATTGCCTTTTGATTCCATTCTCTTGTAGAAAATCTGAAAATTCTTTGGAGAAGTATTCTCCTCCACCATCGGACCTTAAGGTTTTGATAGATCTTCCTGTTTGCTTTTCAACTTCAACTTTGAATCTTTTGAATATAGAAAACACCTCTGATTTTTGCTTCATACAAAACAACCATACCTTTCTTGAGTGATCATCAATGAAGGTGACAAAAAATCTATTACCAGCCATTGATGCCTCTTGGGTTGGTCCCCATACATCCGTATGTATCAAGTCCAAGACATTTGGAGCCACATAATTGCTCCTCTTGAATGGCTGCCTCGTTTGCTTTCCTAGTTGACAAGCTTCACATAACTCATGTAGTCCAATGCTATTAAATTTTGGAAGACCTCTTACCACTTCATGTTTGCTCATGTCCTTCAGCTTTGGAATGTTGATGTGTCCTATTCTTTTGTGCCATAAGTCCAGCTCTAAAATCTTCTTGTTCCCACATTGAATGCACATGACCTTTCCATGTGGATGTTGGACATCCAAAGTGAACATCCTTCCTTCTCTTCTACCTCGAGAAATGACCTTGAAGCCTTCCTTTGGATTCTTTATGAAGCACCCATTCTCATTGAATATGACATGATAACCCTTCTCTACCATTTGTCCTACTGAAATCAAGTTCTTTGAAATTGTAGGAACATGAAGAACATTAGATAGTACCTTTGCTCTACTTGTATCTCCAAGTCTTATATCTCCAATGTGTTCAATCATGTGTTGAGTATCATCACCTGTTTCAACACATCCTTTTCCACTTGGTACCTGTAGATTAGTGAACAAACTTCCTTGGCATGACATATGATTACTACAACCTGAATCAATGTACCATTTTTTGTCATCTTCACAAGAGCTTCTATACTCATGTCTCATTGCAAGTAGTGTGTCCTTGCTTCCTTCACTTGAGGTGCTTGCATAGTTGCTTTGGTTCCTTTGATTGCCTCCATTTGGTCTTCCATTCTTCAACCAACAATCACTAGCATAGTGTCCTACTTTACCACAATGATAGCATGTTATACCTTTATGAGAATTGTAGGAGATTCAGCCTCTTCCTCTACTTCTACCTCGACCTCTTCCTTGTGCGTTGGCATTTGATGCATCCTTGTTGTCTTCTGAATTTTTTTGATTGTAATTGGAGTGGTTGTGACCTCTTCCTTTTCCTCTTGAGCCTCCTCTTGAGTTTCTTCCTTTACCTCGACCTGCATATAACATTTGGTTGTGGCTATCCTTTCCTTTGGGACCACCAAAGCTAAGCTCTTCTATGATAAGATGAGGGATTAGTTGTTCAAAACCTGGATATACATCTTTCAAGTTAATGGAAGTTATAAAAGGCTTCTATCTTTCATCTTCTCTCAAGCCATTGAGAGTATAACACACAAGATCTTCGTCTTCAACCATTGTGCCAATAGAAGCTAAAGCATCTCTTAGCTCCTTAATCTTCAAACTATATTCAACTATGGATTGACTCGAACTTTTCTTGATTGTGTTCAACTCATTCTTGAGTTGAAGTTTCCTAGCTTTGGTATTTGTTGAATAAATCCTTTCAAGAGCTTCCCAAGCATCGTTAGCTTTCTCTAGATGTTGAATATGACCTACCATAGCATTAGTAATGACTTGCGAAATGAGGAACATGACTCTCCTATTCCTCTCTTCCCATTCTTTTGCTTGCCTCCTTTGGACTTCGATGGCCATAGCTTGATTGATTTGAGGTTGAGCATCATCGCTGCTCACAATAACCCATAAGCCTTTGCCCATTAGGTAGTTGGTCATTCTAAACTTCCACACGGGATAGTTATCCTTGTCCAACTTCTCTACTTGTTGACCCAAGTCAGCCATTGAAGAGTATCAAAGACTTTGAGAGTTACCTCGAATAGTTATAGTCCTTTGCTCTTGCGTTTGTGAAGCTCCTTCTTGTTTTGTAGCTGTTCTAACCATGTAGCTGGCAATGTGGCACTACTCTCTGATTTGGAAGAACCCAAGGGCAACATCAGGTACAGATAGGTGATGATACTAAACATTCTGTTTTAAAAATTGGAAATGTAAAGACATGTGATGGTAACCACAATCTATTGAGCAGGGTACTTTATGTACCAACCATCACCAAGAATCTAATGAGTGTTGGTCAGATTGTGGAGAAAGGTTTGCAAGTCAGATTCACTCAACATGGAGCATATGTGGAGG
This sequence comes from Ceratopteris richardii, assembly GCA_020310875.1. Taxonomy (NCBI): domain Eukaryota; kingdom Viridiplantae; phylum Streptophyta; class Polypodiopsida; order Polypodiales; family Pteridaceae; genus Ceratopteris; species Ceratopteris richardii. Next base: position 94,299,825 of record CM035425.1, on the reverse strand, counting down.
ACCCAAGACATGGTTTCAAAAGAATTGCCAAGGGAGAGAAATCAGGTAGATTGTTTACTTTTGAGCTAGAAGATACAAAAAATATTGCTTTATACAACTACAAGGATCAAACACTTTCAGAGTTAGAAATATGGCACAAGAGGTTAGGTCACATAGGTGAAAGAACCCTAAAGCAAATGTGCAGGGATCAATGTGTGCTTGGGATACCTAATGTATCCAAGCAACACATGATTTATAAGTGTGGAGCATGTCAGTTTGGTAAGTCTCACAGGTTGCCCTATTCAAGGAAAGGTTTCATGCATGAAGACTACCTAGACTTGGTACACACAGATGTTTGGGGACCTAGCAAGGACCCTTCCATTTCAGGTTCAAGGTATTATGTGTCCTTCATTGATGATTATAGCAGATGGACCATCTTATATTTTATGAAGCATAAAGATGAAGTGTTTAATTGTTTCAAGAGGTATCTTGCACTTGTTGAAAACCAAACAGGAAGAAGCTTGAAAAGGCTAAGGTCAAATGGAGGAGGAGAGTACTTCTCCAATGAGTTTGAAGATTTCTTGCAGGAAAGAGGCATCAAAAGGGAGATTACTACAAGGTACTCACCTGAACAAAATGGGGTAGTTGAAAGAAGGAATAGACTCATTGTAGAAACAGCTAGGTCTATGCTTAATGAAAAGAAATTGCCAAATTATCTTTGGGCAGAAAGTGTATCTACTGCCACCTATCTCATCAACAGGTTGCCATCCAAATCACTTGATGGCATGACACCATATGAAGCTTGGCATGGTAAGAGACCTTCTCTGGATCATTGCAAAATCTTTGGTTGTGTAGCATATGTGCATATTCCCTCACAGGTAAGGGGAAAGCTAGACCCTAAAGCTGAAAAATGTATCTTCATTGGTTATGATTTGAACCAAAAGGGATACAGATTCTACAACCCAACAAACAAAGGCTTCAAGGTAAGCAGAGATGTCATCTTTGATGAGAATGACTCATGGTATGAGAATGAATGCAGGAAGGTTAGTCTACCCTATGATATGGAGGAAGATTTCCCAAAGCTCACCAAGGAGGAAACAATCCAGAAAGATGAATCAAGCTCAGATGATGATGATACAATAAACCTTGAGGAATTCAAGGCATGGAAGTCCAAAGGAAAGATGAAGATGAAGAAGCTAGAGGATATACCAGAATCCTCAACTCAAGCAATGAGGAGATCTCAGAGAGAAAGTAAGAAACCTATCAGATATGGGTATGATACTTCTCTTGGAACCAAGCATTCTGTATATCTTGCAAAGGATTTGTTGAATGAAGAACCAGGTACCTATGAAGAAGCAATCACCAAACCAGAATGGAAAGGAGCTATGGATGAAGAAATGGAAGCTCTCAAGGAGAGTGATACTTGGGACTTGGTACCCAAGAAGGATTCTATGAAAGTGATAGGATCCAGATGGATCTACAAGCTAAAGAGAAATTCTGATGGAACAATAAACAGGTACAAAGCTAGGTTGGTAGCCAAGGGTTTTGCACAAACCCAAGGCATTGATTATGAGGAGACATTTTCTCCTGTGGCTAAAATGCCAACTATCAGAATATTGGTGAGTGTAGCTGCATCCAAGAATTGGAACATGTACCAATTAGATGTCAAGAATGCTTTCTTGAATGGATGGATATCTGAAGAAGTCTACATGTCACAACCACCTGGCTATGAAGATCCCAAGAAGGTAAACTATGTTTGTAAATTGAAGAAGGCTCTGTATGGTTTGAAGCAGGCACCTAGAGCATGGAATTACAGGTTGACAACCTACCTCCAAGACCAAGGATTTGTGATGAGTAAAGCAGACACTTCTCTATTCATAAAGAGGAGTAGTACAGAGGTAATCTACTTGTGTGTTTATGTTGATGACATCATCATTACAGGTAATGATGTCAATGGGATTAGACACATCAAAGGACAGATGATGAAGGAATTCAAGATCAATGATCTTGGATTATTGAAGTACTTCTTAGGTCTTGAGTTAGTCTACACCAACTCAGGTATATATATCACTCAAAAGAAGTATGTACAGGATATGATCAAGAAGTTTGGCCTGCAGGATGCTAAAGACTCAACTACTCCAATGGAGGTCAACCTAAAGCTAAGTGCTCATGAAGGGGAAGAAGTCCAAGACATCACAGGATATCAAAGTATGGTAGGTAGTTTGAATTATGCTACCTTAACCAGAATTGACATAGCATATGGAGTTAGTGTGCTAAGCCAATTCATGCACAAACCAAGGGGACCTCACCTAGAGGCAGCAAAGAAAATCGGGATTTGAAATGTGTAGGTCCTTCTATTTGTGCTCATAGAATCCCTATGACAACAGAAGCCAAGCCCTCCAAACAAAGGCCATACACCTATAATGATGTTTATTCGACAAAGATTAAGGAGGAGATAGATAAGCTATTAGAAGCGGGCTTCATTTATGAAATTGAACACACGGGATGGGTATCCCCACTAGTGGTAGTGCCGAAAAAGAATGGCAAATTAAGGGTGTGCATTACTTTTAAAAAGGTAAATGCAGTCACCGTACGTGATATTTACCCATTACCCATCATAGATCATCTGTTTGAAAGGGTTCCAGGCAAGGAAGTCTATAGCTTTCTTGATGGCTTTTCAGGATATAATCAGGTAGCCATTGCTTCTAAAGACCAACATAAGACAACCTTTGCGACTGAATGGGGCGTTTATGCTTTTAGGGTTATGCCATTTGATCTAACTAATGCGTTGGTGCAGGACAACCATCAATTGATGTTTTGCACAAAAGGTTTGAAGTCAAAAGATGAAGAAAAGACAAATTCATGAAGGTTGAAGTTAGTGCAAAATCGGAAAGTGAAGGCTTGTATATACATGTACATTGGACATGCTTATACTTTTGTAATAGTCATGAGTTTGTAAAAATTACCTATATATACAAGTAGAAAGTTGGGGCAAGTATGAGAGATGATCAATGATCAGTTGTAAGAGTCATTAGACACTTTAGAAGTGAAGCAAATCTTTCTCATCATTCAGATGTAAAATTTTCTGAATAGAAGGAAGCGTTACGCCCGATATTTTGCTCAGAGCTCCTTTCATGTTTAATCTTTTGTGAAATGCTTTTGTATAACTCTAAGTCTATAGTAGAGTGACCTCTATATAAATTTTGAGAACCTAATCATAATCAGGCTTAGAGAAGTGAGAGTAGGAACATTTACATGTGTAATTGTGAAGAAGAGAAGATTGCAGCAGGTGCAAATTGGATGATAATGATTTGGTCAGTTCTCCTTCCATAGTGTAAATTTTTGAGCAAGCAAGAACTCATTCTTTAATTTGGAAGGTAAGCTACTATGGCTAAAAGCATTTGAATAAACGGGTTGTAGTTTGAGAGAACTATGCATTAGAAGTTGCAGGTGTCAAAATCAACTATAGAAAAGTACATTTTTAGAAATAGGTGAATTGTTTGGATTAAATCTCAAGATTTATTGAACCTTTTGAGATGTTTTGACTTGGAGAGGGTGCAAAATCTTTAGTCAATACTTCATATAAAGTTTCATTAGAAACTATACGCAATTGATTAGTCAATGAGTGAGTTATGTGCAATAGACTTTTCTGTGTAGTGATTTTCTTCACAGTTAGTGCAAAGATTGATAATTTGGCACTAGTCCTCCAAAATTGGTTAAGGTTTTGAGTTGTTCTTGATATAGAGGTGCTCTAACATCAAGGATAACTTGTTCTTTTGGAGATTAACACTCTCCATCAGTGGTATCAGACCAAGAATCATCAAAATTGAAGAAAGGAGGACCCCGACTATTGCAGTTATATAGAAATCAACCTTTGAAGATTCCAAAGGTGAAAGTTTGAAGTAAAAGCTAGAGAAGGAGGCTTGAAGCTATCAAGAAGTTCAAATGGAACTACATTCAAAGTAAAGGTACACTTATTCCTCATAAAGCTTGAAGAATTTAATACACAGGTGAAGAAAAGATGGGAGATTCTCTTCAGATAGAGAGATTGGATAGAGAAAACTATCCAGCTTGGTCAATGAGGATGGAAGCTCATCTTATGAGCAAATACTTGATATGATACATTACAGGTGAAGAAGAAAAATGAGAATTCAGAGATCCTAGTGCTCCAACTAGGGATGAACTTTCAGATTTGAAGACATGGATGAAGAAGGATGCTTAAGCAAGGAGCATTATCTACATGGGAGTCAATGACTACTTGCTGGCTCATATTAGAGGACTTGAAAGTGCAAGTGACATATGGAATGCTTTGGAGGAGCATTTCCAAAATACTACAAACTCAAAGAAGGCATCTTTGTGGGTAGAGTTTACCACATTCAAGAAGAAGGCTGCACAATCCATTTCTGACTATGTAACAAGAATGCAGGACATTTCAGATGCATTAGGAGCAATTGGTGAAGATATTGAAGAAGATAAATTGGTAAGGCAAATCCTCATAGGTTTGAGAGGAGATGAGAAATGGAAGCATTTCATTTTATCTACTGAATTTTCATTAGATCATTTTACTCATGATTTGAATCAGTTGCTAGGAAATATGTTAAACTTTGAACATGATTTCAAAGGTGGTGTTGATAAGAGTACAAGTCAAGCAATGTATTTAAAGGACACGAAGAAGAATAACAAAGGAAAGCAACAATTAATGAAGATGAGGCAAAGGTAGAGGTAGAGGTAGAAGAAATAAAGATGGAGTCAAAGCTTTTTGGATTTATGGTAAGACAAATCATTTCGCTCATGAATCTTGGCACAATAATCATAATAATGGGGGATAGAATCAGAACTTTAATTCAAGAGGAAGAGGTGGTAGAAACCAAAGAGGTAACTTCAGAGGTAGAGGTAGTGGAGGTTACTTTGGAAGAAGTGCAGATAGAGGTTTCCAAAGTCAATCCTATAGCAATAAATACTACAATTATGCTTCAGATCAAAAGGAGGATTCAACCTCGATTATGAATGCAACTTGTGAAAGACAAAGTGAAGATCAAAGAGTCTTCTACATAGACTCAGGGTGTAGCAATCACCTAAGTGGCAACATAACTTTGATGACTTACTTGGAGAATAAGGTAACTAATCATGTAGTTCAAATAGGTGATAATACAAAGCATAATGTGAAGTAAATTGGATCAATAAAGCTAAGGATGGGAGCAGTCTATTGAGTAAGTTTTTGTATGTTCCTACAATTCCAAAGAACCTCATAAATGTAGGGAAAATTGTTGAGAAAGGTTATGAAGTAAGGTTCACTAATGATGGAGTTTTTGTGGAAGACCCTAGCAATGGGTATAATCAAATTGTTTCAGGGAAGAAAGAAGGAAGGCTATTCACATTGAAGATTCAAGGCAATGTTGGGCATGCCTTGTTCACTTATGGAGGACATAAGATAGATCTTTGGCATAAAAGGCTTGGACATTTCAATGAAAGAGGTATTACGGATATGGTTAACAATGGTTCAGTGCTTGGATTACCTAATGTTGTAGGTCAACATATGACATACAGATGTGAGGCATGTCAATTAGGTAAGGCTCATAAGCAATCATATACTAAGCATAGTTTCATGTATTCAGAAAAGCTTGAGTTGGTACACACAAATGTGTGGGGACCATCAAAGGATTTCAGTATTAATTGCTCAAGATATTATGTGATTTATGTTGATGATGCTACCAGGTGGATCACCATATATGTGATCAAAGATAAATCAGAGGTGTTTAATACATTTAAACATTATCATGTGTATGTAGAGAGAATCATAGGTCAAAAATTGAAGAGACTAAGGTCAGATGGAGGGGGAGAGTATTTCTCTAATGAGTTCAGTGATTACTTATGGAATGCAGGTATAAAAAGGGAAGTTACTTGCAGGTACTCTCCTTAAAAAAATGGTGTAGCAGAAAGGAGAAATAGAACTCTTGTTGAGTTTGCAATGTCAATGATGAAAGAGAAAAATTGTCCAAATTATTTGTGGGATCAGGCTATAAATACATCCACATACTTGGTTAATAAGTTACCATGTAAAGCTTTGCAGGGTATGACACCATATGAAGCTTGGTGGGGTAAGAGACCTACCTTAGATCATTGTAAAGTGTTTGGATGTTTGGCTTATGCATATGTGCCATCACAGTTGAGGCATAAATTGGAACCTAAAGCTGAAAAATATGTATTCATTGGTTATGATGATAATCAGATGGGTTATAGGTTGTGGAGTCCATCCATAAAGTAATTCCTTGTATCAAAGGATGTTACATTTGATGAGAAAGGTACTGGGTATGCAGGTACAATTAATATTCATGTAGGTGATGAAGAAAATTTGAATAAAAAGAAAGGTAAATCAAAGGTTCAAATATTTGATGAAGAAGAGAACAATGAAGTACAAGTAGAAGTTGAAGAAGTGCCAAGGTTTGATCCAGAATGTGATGAACCAGAAACTTCAAGAAGTGGAGAACTCAGAAGGTCATCAAGACACAAATGGCAACCTAGAAGGTATAGCTATGACACTTCTTTTTTGACTACTAAAGATTATGCTTACATGGTGAAAGCAGAGGAAGACCCTTCTACATATGAAGAGGCAAAAGGTAAGGAAAATTGGGAGAAAGCTATGCAGGAAGAATATGATGCATTGATGGAAAATGAGACATGGGATTTGGTTCCTAAACCAAATAGTTAGAAGATCATTGGATGCAAATGGTTCTACAAGACAAAGAGGTTTGCAGATGGAAGTGTGTCTAGGTATAAAGCTAGACTTGTTGTGAAAGGGTATGCTCAAACATATGGTATAGATTATGATGATACTTATAGTCCTGTGGAAAAGATGACAACCATAAGGACACTCATAGCCATTGCTGCATGTAAAGGTTGGAAACTATGTCAATTAGATGTGAAGAATGCTTTTCTTAATGGTTACATTTCAGATGAGGTTTTCATGGAGCAACCAGAAGGTTTCAAAGATAGATGGTATCCAGATTATGTATGTAATGTCAAGGGAGCTTTGTATGGTTTGAAGCAGGCCCCAAAGGCATGGAATTATAGAATTGTGAAGTTCTTGAAGGAACTTGGTTTCCAAGTGTCTAAAGCAGATAGTAGCTTGCTTGTCAAAGCAAGTGATGATGGGTTCATTTACATGTGCATATATGTTGATGATATAATTCTTACACGTACAAATGACAAGGGCATACAAAGTGTAAAGAAGCAAATGGAGAAAGAGTTCAAGATTAGTGACTTGGGAGACTTGTCATATTTCTTGGGTATGGAGGTTTCATATACTCAACATGGAGTATATGTGACTCAAGAAAGGTATTTAAAGAACTTGTTGATCAAGTTTAAAATGGAAGATTGCAGGGTAGCACCTAATCCAATGGAGGTAAATAAAAAATTGAGCAGATATGGAGGACAAGAATTCAAGGATATAAAGCTTTATCAAAGTCTGATTGGTAGTCTCATCTATGCTACATTAAGTAGGCCTGATTTGTCATATGCAGTTGGAGTGTTGTCTCAATTCATGCATTGTCCTAGAAAGGAACATTGGATTGCAGGTCATAAGAGTGTTAAGATACATTAAGGGAACACTCAAAGAAGGTTTGTATTATGGTTTCACATAAGATACAAACATCAAGATATATAGTGATACAGATTGGGCAGGTAGTGCTAATGATTGGAGATCAACCTATGGGTATCTATGTTATGTGGGAGATAAGCTAATCTCTTCGTGTTCTAAGAAGCAACATGTAGTTGCTTGGTCATCTACAGAAGTAGAGTATAAAGGTATGGTTGAAGCTGCAAAAGAGGTCATATGGTTGAAGACTCTCATGAAGAGTTTTGACATCATTCAAAGTACACCCACTATTCATGGAGATAATATGAGTTCATTGTATCTAGCTGCTAACCCTGTTTTTCATGCCAAGACTAAACATATTGAGATTCAGTATCACTTCTTAAGAGAGAAGGTGATTGATAAGGAGATTGAAGTCATACATACTTCAATAAAAATCAGATTGTAGATAGGCTAACCATAAGCTGTTGGTGCAGACCAATCACCAATTGAAGTTTGGAAGACAAAAAGATGGAGATAAGATCAAGTTTTGAAGCAAAGAAGGTGGATACATTCACAGGATGAATGATTTGTACACATATGTACATTAGTGAAGACATAGATCACTTATACTTTTGTCTAGTTACAAACTTGTACATATTTGCCTATAAATACTTTGGAAAAATGTCGGGCAAGAGAGGAGACAATAGGAGATCATGAGAATAGTGTATTGAGGAGTTGTAAGAGTCATTAAGTCTCTTAGAAGTGAGTTGAATTGTCTATCCTCACTCAGTTGTAAATTTCTGAGAAATAGAAGAAAAATTGCGCCCGATGTTTCTGTGTTTTCTCCTCGTGTAGTAGATCTTTTGTGAATTCCTTTTGGAAATATCTAAGTCCATAGTTAATCAATCTATGGCTAGAGTTTGAGAATCTAATTGTGATGAGGCTAAGAGAATTGTGTGTAGGAACATTCATATGTAAAGAGTGTTCACAGTCTCCTGAAACAGGCGCAAATTTTGAGTTCAATGAAATGGACAGTGCTCAGTGTACAGTGTAAAGTTTTACACATATGATAGCTCAAAATCTAAGTTGAGAGAAAAGCTATCTACGTCTAAAAGCATTTGACCAAACGGGTTCGACATTAGGAGAACTATTGCTAAGAAGTTGCAGGTGTCAAAGTCGCTACTGCAGAGAAGGTGATTTACACATAGGTGAATTGTTTGTGTGATTTCTCACAGTATAGTGAATCATTTGCAGAGATTTAAGTTGGAGAAGCTGCACAACCTTAAGGCGAAGCAACCTACAAAGTTTTATCAGAAACTTTACACAAATGATTAGTCAATCAAGGATTAATCTGCAGCAGACTTTTCTGAGAAGTTGAATTTTTTCAGAATAATCAATTTTCTGATAAGTTGATGAATGTTCTCTAAATTTGGTGGAGTTTGAAGTTGTTCTTGATATAGAGGTGGTCTAAATTCAAGGTCAACTTGTTCTTTTGGAGATTAACACTCTCCATCAGTGGTATCAGAGCAGGAAGCATCAGAATTGAAGAAAAGGAGGATCCAGACTGTTGCAGCTACAAATAATTTGACATCTGAAGATTCAAAGGGTAAAAGCTTGCAAGGAAAGCTTGAGAAGGAGATCATACAACATCAAGGAAGTCAAAAGGAGTATCATTCGAAGTAAAGGTAACCTTATACTTTATAAAGGTTGAAGAATTCAATATATAGGTGAAGGAAGGATGGGAGATTCTCTTCAAATAGAGAAGTTGGATAGAGAAAACTATCCTGCATGGTCAATGAGGATGGAAGCTCATCTAATGAGCAAAGATTTGATAGCTTACATTACAGGTGAAGAAGAAAAACCACAATTCAGATATCCTAGTGTTCCAACTAGGGAGGAATTAACAGATTTGAAGAATTGGATGAAGAAAGATGCTCATGCTAGGAGTATCATTTATATGGCAGTCAATGATTACTTGCTACCTCACATTAGAGGTCTTGAAAGTGCAAGTGATATATGGAATGCTTTGGAAGAGCATTTCCAAAACACCACAAAGTCAAGGAAGGCATCTTTATGGGCAGAATTTACAACTTTCAAGAAGAAGGCCTCTCAATCAATTTCAGATTATGTAACAAGGATGAAAGACATTGCAGATGCATTAGGAGCTGTTGATGAAGATATTGAGGAGGATAAATTGGTAAGGCAAATCCTTACAGGTTTGAGAGGTGATGACAAATGGAAGCCATTCATTTTGTCTACAGAGTTATCACTTGATCATTTCACTCCTGATTTAAATCAGTTGCTAGGTCATATGCTAACATTTGAGCAGGATGTTAAAGGAGATGGTGACAAAAGTACAGGTCATGCAATGTACTCAAAGGACAAGAAGAAAGCTAACAATCAGGTGAAGATGAAGGCACAACTAGTCAAGCCAACTTCCTAAGAGGTAGAGGAGGTGGCAACGGTAGAGGAAGAGGCAAGAATAACAAAGATGGAGCCAAAGCATGCTGGATTTGTGGTAAGACAAACCATTTAGCTAATGATTGTTGGCATAATAATCAAAGTAATGGAGGATACAATCAAAACTATAATTCAAGAGGAAGAGGTGGCAGAAATCAAAGAGGTAATTTCAGAGGTAGAGGTAGTAGGGGTTACTTTGGAAGAAATGCAGGTAGAGGTTTCCAAAGTCAACAATATAACAATACCTACTACAATTATGCTTCAGATCAGAAGGAAGATTCAACATTGATAATGAATGCAACTTGTGAAAGGCAGAATGAAGATCAAAGAGTTTTCTACATTGACTCAGGGTGTAGCAATCACATGAGTGGTAATATAGCCTTAATGACTGATTTGGAGAATAAGGTATCTAATCATGTTATTCAAACAGGTGACAACACAAAGCACAATGTGAAGTCAATTGGATCAGTGAAGGCCAAGGATGGTAGCACCTTATTGAGTAAGGTCTTGTATGTTCCTACAATTCCTAAGAATTTAATAAGTGTAGGACAAATTGTGGAAAAAGGTTATGAAGTAAGGTTCACTAATGAAGGAGTGTTTGTGGAAGACCCTAGCAATGGGTATAAACAAATTGTTTCAGGGAAGAAAGAAGGAAGATTGTTCACATTGAAGATTCAAGGTAATGTTGGTCATGCCTTGTTCACTTATGGAGGACATAAGATCTCTGAGTTAGATCTTTGGCACAAGAGACTTGGACATTTCAATGAAAGAGGTATTAAAGACATGATTAATAATGGTTCAATGCTTGGATTGCCTAATGTTGCAGGTCAACATATGACATACAGATGTGAGGCATGTCAATTAGGTAAGGCTCATAAGCAACCCTATTCCAAGCATGGGTTTATGTATTCAGAGAAACTTGAGTTGGTACACACAGATGTGTGGGGACCATCAAAGGACTTTAGTATCAATGGCTCAAGGTATTATGTGATTTATGTTGATGATGCTACCAGATGGATCACTATCTATGTGATCAAAGATAAGTCAGAAGTATTCAATACATTCAAACATTATCATATGTATGCAGAGAGAATTGCCCAAATTATTTGTGGGCTGAGGCTGTAAATACAGCTACTTATTTGGTTAATAGGCTACCTTGTAAAGTATTTGGATGTTTGGCCTATGCATATGTGCCATCACAATTAAGGCACAAATTGGAACCTAAAGCTGAAAAATATGTGTTTATTGGTTATGATGATAAGCAGATGGGATACAGGTTGTGGAATCCATCCACAAAACATTTTCTTGTATCAAAAGATGCTACATTTGATGAGCAAGGTACTTGGTATGCAGGTACTATCAGTATTAATACAGATGATGAAGAAATTGTGAGCCAAAGGAAAGGTAAATCAAAGGTTCAGATATTTGATGAGCAAGAGAATAATGAAGTGCAGGTTGAAGTGGAAAAGACACCAAGGTTTGATCCTGAATATGAAGAACCAGAAACCTCAAGAAGTGGAGAACTTAGGAGGTCTACAAGGAACAAATGGCAACCTACAAGGTATAGCTATGATACTTCATTCTTGACTACTAAGGATTATGCTTACATGATTAAAGCAGATGAAGACCCTTCTACATATGAAGAGGCAAAAGGTAAAGAGATTTGGGAAAAAGCTATGCAGGAAGAATATGATGCATTGATGGAGAATCAAACATGGGATTTGGTTCCAAAGCCAAATAGCCAGAAGATCATTGGATGTAAGTGGGTTTATAAGACAAAAAGATTTGCAGATGGAAGTGTGTCTAGGTACAAAGCTAGACTTGTTGTGAAAGGGTTTGCTCAGACATATGGTATTGATTATGATGAGACTTATAGTCCTATGGCAAAGATGACAACCATCAGGACACTTATAGCAATTGCTGCATGCAAAGGTTGGAAATTATGTCAATTAGATGTGAAGAATGCTTTTTTGAATGGTTACATTTCAGATGAAGTTTTCATGGAGCAACCTCAAGGATTCAGAGATGGAAGATATCCAGATCATGTGTGTAAGCTCAAGAGAGCTTTATATGGCTTGAAACAGGCCCCAAGGGCATGGAACTATAGACTTGTAAAGTTCCTAAAAGAACTTGGATTTCAAGTATCAAAAGCAGATAGTAGCTTGCTTGTCAAAGCAAGTGATGATGGGTTTATCTACATATGCATATATGTTGATGATATCATTCTTACAGGTACAGATGAGAAAGGCATTCAAAGCTTAAAGAAGCAAATGGAGAAAGAGTTCAAAATCAGTGATTTGGGAGATTTGTCATACTTCTTGGGCATGGAGATTTCATACACTCAACATGGAGTGTATGTGACTCAAGAAAGGTATTTGAGGAACTTGTTAATCAAGTTTAAAATGGATGATTGCAGGGTAGCACCTACTCCAATGGAGGTGAATCACAAATTAAGCAGATTTGGAGGTGAAGAATTCAAGGACATGAAACAATATCAGAGTTTGGTTGGTAGTCTTATCTATGCTACATTAACTAGACCTGATTTATCATATGCAGTTGGGGTTTTGTCTCAATTTATGCATTGTCCTAGGAAAGAGCATTGGATTGCAGGTCAAAGAGTGTTGAGGTACATTAAGGGTACACTCAAAGAAGGTTTGTATTATGGTTTTACATCAGATACAAATATCAAGATCTATAGTGATGCAGATTGGGCAGATAATCCAGATGATAGAAGGTCAACCTATGGATACATGTGTTATGTGGGAGATAAGTTAATTTCTTGGTGCTCAAAGAAGCAACATACAGTTGCTTTGTCATCTACAGAAGCAGAGTACAAAGGCATGGTTGAAGCTGCAAAAGAAGTGATTTGGCTTAAGACTCTCATGAAGAGTTTTGACACTATACAGAGCATACCTATCATTTATGGTGATAACATGAGTTCATTATATCTAGCTGCTAATCCTGTTTTTCATGCCAGGACCAAACACATTGAGATACAGTATCATTTTCTAAGAGAGAAAGTGATGGATAAGGAGATTGAAGTCATACATACTTCAACAAAAGATCAGATAGCTGATATGCTTACAAAGAGCTTGGATGGACCAAAGTTATAGAAGTTTAAAGACATGGCAGGCATAAAGAAGATAAGAGAAACCTCAATTGATGATTGAGGGGGAGCTGTTGGTGCAGACCAATCACCAATTGAAGTTTGGAAGACAAAAAAGATGGAGATAAGATCAAGTTTTGAAGCAAAGAAGGTGGATACATTCACAGGATGAATGATTTGCACATATGTACATTAGTGAAGACATAGATCACTTATACTTTTTTCTAGTTACAAACTTGTACAGATTTGCCTATAAATACTTTGGAAAAATGTCGGGGCAAGAGAGGGGACAATAGGAGATCATGAGAATAGTGTATTGAGGAGTTGTAAGAGTCATTAAGTCTCTTAGAAGTGAGTTGAATTGTCTATCCTCACTCAGTTGTAAATTTCTGAGAAATAGAAGAAAAATTGCGCCCGATGTTTCTGTGTTTTCTCCTCGTGTAGTAGATCTTTTGTGAATTCCTTTTGGAAATATCTAAGTCCATAGTTAATCAATCTATGGCTAGAGTTTGAGAATCTAATTGTGATGAGGCTAAGAGAATTGTGTGTAGGAACATTCATATGTAAAGAGTGTTCACAGTCTCCTGAAACAGGCGCAAATTTCGAGTTCAATGAAATGGACAGTGCTCAGTGTACAGTGTAACGTTTTACACATATGATAGCTCAAAATCTAAGCTATCTATATCTAAAAGCATTTGACCAAACGGGTTCGACATTAGGAGAACTATTGCTAAGAAGTTGCAGGTGTCAAAGTCGCTACTGCAGAGAAGGTGATTTACACATAGGTGAATTGTTTGTGTGATTTCTCAGAGTATACTGAATCATTTGCAGAGATTTAAGTTGGAGAAGGTGCGCAACCTTAAGCCGAAGCAAGCTACAAAGTTTTATAAAAAACTTTACACAAATGATTAGTCAATCAAGGATTAATCTGCAGCAGACTTTTCTGAGAAGTTGAATTTTTTCAGAATAATCAATTTTTTGATAAGTTGATGAATGTTCTCTAAATTTGGTGGAGTCTGAAGTTGTTCTTGATATAGAGGTGGTCTAAATTCAAGGTCAACTTGTTCTTTTGGAGATTAACACTCTCCATCATAAGCTTGGATGGACCAAAGCTACAAAGATTCAAATACATGGTAGGTATAAAGAAGATGGAGAAACCCTCAATTGATGATTGAGGGGGAGCTATTGGTGCAAGACAACCATCAATTGATGTTTTTCACAAAAGGTTTGAAGTCAAAAGATGAAGAAAAGACCAATTCATGAAGATTGAAGTTAGTGCAAAATCAGAAAGTGAAGGCTTGTATATACATGTACATTAGACATGCTTATACTTTTGTAATAGTCATGAGTTTGTAAAATATACCTATATATAAAAGTAGAAAGTTGGGGTAAGTATGAGTGATGATCAATGATCAGTTGTAAGAGTCATTCGACACTTTAGAAGTGAAGCAAATCTCTCTCATCATTCAGATGTAAAGTTTTTTGAATAGAAGGAAAAGTTTCACCCGATATTTTGCTTAGAGATCCTTCTGTGTTTAATCTTTTGTGAAATGATTTTGTACAAATCTAAGTCTATAGTAGAGTGACCTCTATACAAATTTTCAGACCCTAATTGTAATCAAGCTGAGAGAAGTGAGAGTAGGAACATTTACATGTGTAATTGTGAAGAAGAGAAGACTACAGTAGGTGCAAATTTGATGATAATGATTTGGTCAGTTCTCCTTCCATACTGTAAAGTTTTGAGCACAAAAGCACTCATTCTTTAAGTTGGAAGGTAAGCTACTTATAGCTAAATTCATTTGAATAAATGGATTGTAGTTTGAGAGAACTATGCATTAGAAGTTGTAGGTGTCAAAATCGACTGTAGAAAAGTACAGTTTTAGACATAGGTGAATTGTTTGGAGTGAATCTCAAGCTTTAGTGAACCTTTTGGGAGATTTTAACTTGGAGAGGGTGTGGAATCTTTAGCTGACACCCCGTATAAAGTTTCATTAGAAACTTTACACAATTGATCTATCAATGAGTGAGTTATGTGCAGTAGACTTTTCTATGTAGTGATTTTCTTCACAGTTAGTGCAAAGATTGATAATTTGGCACTAGTCCTCGAAAATTGGTTAAGGTTTTGAGTTGTTCTTGATATAGAGGTGCTCTAACATCAAGGATAACTTGTTCTTTTGGAGATTAACACTCTCCATCATAACACCCCAACCACTTTCCAAAGACTGATGTGCCATGTGTTTAAGGAATTCTTGAGAAAGAGTATGGAGGTATATGATTTATGCACCTATTCAGCTATAAGGCAAGAGCACATCCTAGAACTAAGAAAAATATTTATCAAATGTCATTAGTATAGAGTATGCCTTAATCCAAAAAAATGCATCTTCATGGTGCGACAAGGAAAGTTCTTAGCACAGATTGTCTCTAAGAATGGAATTTCCAGTAATGAAGACAAAATCAAAGTAATTCTGGATTTGCCAAGATCAAAGATTGCTAAAGAAGTGCAAGCATTTATGGGACATTGTGGATGTTATCATAGATTCATTCACATGTATGCCATAATCACGAGGCCTCTTTATGGATTGTTGACTCAGTTTACCTGGATAGAAGAATGTGAAAAGGCGTTTAACGAATTAAAGAGTTGTTTGAGTTCAGCACTAATTTTGAAAGTACCAGATTGAAATAAACCATTTCATATTCATGTGGATGCCTCCAACTTCACCATTGGTTGCATCTTCGTGCAGCCAACAGACACAGGAAAGCTAGATCATCCTATGGCCTATGCGAGTAGACAATTAAACCAAGCAGAGCATAATTATGCCACTATGGAACAAGAAGGTTTAGGAATTGTATACGTAGTGAAGAAATTTAGACACTAGTTATTGGCAAACAAATTCAAATTCTTCATTGATCATCAGACTCTATTATATCTAGTCAATAAGCCTTCTAATATCGGATGACTAGTATGACGGTTTCTATTATTAATGGAATTTGATTTTGAAGTAGTAGTAAAAAATGGTAATACACACATCCTTGCTGATCACCTATCAAGAATGACACATGGAGAACCTCCTACAGGAGTGCTAGATGATCTACCAGATACTTATCTTTTCAACCTGGAAGTATGTCCACAATGGGCTGAAAAATTCATTCCCATACTCATGCATGGACCTCAACATAGGATCAATTTAAACAAGAGCCAAGAGTTATGGAAAACTAAAAATCTCCATATCATAGCCGGAAGCCTATACCATCAAGAGTCAAGTGGATTACTTTTGAGATGTGTGGAAGAAGATGAGCAAGAGATGTGGCTTCAAAAAGCACACGTGAATCCATGGAAGACTCATCGAAGTTTTAATGAAACCTGGCAAGAGCTTAAGAGATTAGGAGTGTATTGGCCAGATATGCAAAAAGATGCACATGCTTATGTCTCAGCATGTCCCATTTGTCAAGAAAGAACACCCGAAGAGAACTCTACTCTATGTTACCCGACAATAGCACCAAGGTGGAGTATGCCTCTAGTGAAATTCTTGAAAACACAAGAGTACCCAGAAGCGGCTAGTCTAGCAAGAAAACATGCCCTTGAGGAACAAAGAAAAGATTATGTACTCTTAGGCAAACAACTTTTTAAAAGAGGGAGTGACAACCAATTAAGAATGTGCATCCATGAAGATGAGTATATTCCAGCCTTGGAAATGGCTCATACAAGAGTTGCAGGAGGACATTTTTCTATAGATAAAATGGCAAAAATGATTCTCTTTGCTAGGATGTGGTAGCCAATGCTGTATCAAGATGCAGCCACATATGTCCAAAGATGTGATACTTGTCAACAAACAAAGTATCCTATTAGAAGAGATGACATGCCATTACGACCTATGATAAGTGCCAGAGCATTTACCAAATGGGGAATAGATTTTGTAGGACCTATTAGCCCACCAGCAAAAGGTTCCCATGCAGAATACGTAATTGTAGCAAGGACTATTTTGACAAAATGGGTAGAAGCCAAGGCAACTAAGAAGAACGATGCAAGGACCACGGCTAAGTTTCTCTTTGAGAATATATTCACTAGATTCGGATTGCCAATAGAAATTGTGAGTGATAGAGACACACACTTTATCAATGAAGTAATAGAAGCCTTGATAAATGAATTCTTGGTGATTCACAAGAAATTAGCTCCCTATCACCCACAAGCCAATAGACAGGCTGAAAGTTCAAACAAGATCTTGTGGACAATGCTTACGAAAATAGTTAATAATGGAAGATCTGATTGGGACAAGCAGTTACATCACGGTTTATGGGCATTCAGAGTAGCATATAAAATAGCCATAGGGACTACTCCTTTTAATCTAGTGTACAGCTAGAATGCCATCTTACCGATTGATTTCCTAGTTCTTACTCTTAGAGTAGCCTCGAACTATGGATGGACTGGACACGAGTTATCTAATCAATTGGACCAAATCGAGAAGTTACATGAAACTAGATTACAAGCGGTAGCAGATGTTTATGCTACAAAAAGGTGATAAAAGGCATACTTTGATGCTCATATTAAGGATAAAGGTTTGAAAGAAGGAGATTTAGTCCTGGTGTATACCTTAAAGCAACATGCAAAGAAGCTGCAAAGATCAATCACATATCAACTAGTGGAGCCATCAATCTAGCAACCCTAGATGGTGAAGTACTGCCAAACTATATAAGTGGCTGTCAAATGAAGAAGTATTTAGAGCCATTAACAGAGGAGATGCTGTCAAGACTTCTAGCAGTAAGGAATAAACAAGAAGAAGATGAAAAAAAATGTGAGGAAGCACGACAAGAAGCCCTAGAATGAATAAGGAAATGGAAAGAATGGATGAGAGAGAGGGATGAAAGATATCATCTAGGAGAAGATCCCATCCTAATGGCTAACTTTAGAGCCTCAGAAACCCTAGGACATCGAGTACGACAACCACATTTGAACTTAGGAGTGGGAACAGAGGAGTACCACTTAGTGGATGCCCTCATTCACAGAGAAGTAGCTATCAACTGCATCAGATCCTCTTTGACTCATCAGCTCAAAGCTCAAATACATCCAACCAAAGCACATATGATTGGAATAGGAGGCAGTGTTACCGAATGCATTCGCGAGATTACTTTATCATTGCACCTAGGAAATACCACAATGCAACAAAAAATATTAGTGTGTCACGATCAAGATCTGTTAGAAGAACTTGTGCTAGGTCAAGATTGGATATATGAATATGAGGTAACCATCCAACTAGCCTTAGGCTACATCTCACCCAAGATAGGGCATCATGAAGTGTTTAGTTTATTAGATGAAAGACTAGTCAAATCAACTTGCTTAGCTCTGAGAGATCAATTAAGCGTGCATGAAGGTTATTGTGCATCTACCTCTACTGTGGAACCCTCACCCCCAACTACTTCACCTGTGTTTACAGCAGTTATTAATCTCACACCTCCTTGTCATCCATTGGACCTTTCAACTAACATCATTCCCATTGAGAGTCCTAGTGAGGAATTGAGCCCAAGAGAGAGTAATCAAAGCAAAACTTCCCCCATTAGAATGTATCCCATTCAAGGAACCAAAGAGGCATGGATTTGAAAAGATCAAGTGGCAGCATATCATCAACAACAAAGCCATCACCTACAAAGGAACCAACAATAGGTCAAGACTACAAGCCAAGCTGGATCACTAGGTCTACTGAAGATTGTTCAATTATGGATCCCAAAGAATCTGAGTGCTGCTCAACCCTCAAGAACACAAATATGGATCCCCAAATCAACTATGCCAATGAAGAAAACTCAATTAAGACACCAGTACAAAGGAAGGATCCATGCAAAATGAAGTCAAAGGAGCAAGCAAGACGCGCTAACCCAAAATTGCAGAAACAAGAGTACTCAAAGAAATCAATTCAAAGATATGTATGGCCAACAAAGAAGAATCACAATATGATAGCTACACAAAGCACACAAGGACACAAAGTTGCAGTCAAGAACAACAAAATAAAGCCGATTTGGATACCCAAATCTCGATCGCCATCTACAAACCCACCAACAACTTCTTCTTGCACACATCTAGAGTTCCATACACCTCAAACGTGCATGATAGGGCCACATTACAAGGCCATGCATTTGGCACATAATTCTTCTTCTACTTCTTAGGGATGCACATTTCCCTCCCAGGGAATAGGAGAGCACTTGTACAATAACCTCAAGGAAAATAATTATAAATCAAATAAAGCTCTGGTGATTCACTAACTTTTTTGTTTTCTTTCAGCAAAAAATTAGAAAAAGTATAAAAAAAAATCCCAGGTATGGCCTTCCTTACACACACGGGGAAGGACGACACAAGTCACTCTAAGAACTATTCGATTTATGGCGACTAAGTGGAAGATAAGTGATGAAATCACATTGTGCTAATTGTGGTGTGTTTCAAGTGCAGATGGCTTTTGAAGATTCTGAAGCAACCATTCAAGATGAGGTATTAAAATTTCCATTGTAGAGTGTGACCAAGGTCAAAGGTCATTGGTTCCATGAGGATCAACCTATGGGTGATTATCTTTTCTTAGTAACCATTAAGATCATGGATATAGACCATCACTTTCCAATTATGTCTCAAGATTTCAAGGTTCTCGATGAGCTTACAAGAACTGTGGATATAATGACAAAAGCTGGAATCCAGAAATATTTTGACTTACCCATTTACAAGCCTCACTTCCAAAGATGCATTCAGGCAATGAATACCTTACAACTAGCCTTGCATAACCGCTCAGTGCCAGAGGCAAAGGTATTGGATGCAACAGGAGAATGGGTGATTATACAATTCATGTTGGAGATAGACGTCTACGGAAGCACACAAACAACACAAGGAGGAAGAAGAAGCTTGGAGCACAAACACATAATACTGAATGTATTACTAGAGAATGTACAAAGATAAGTAGCCCATTAGGGCAATAGGCGTATATACAAGCTAGGGAAAAAAAACCTCCTAAAGAGGGAAAAAAGTGCCCCGACGATCCTAGTGTGTTCACACACATCACTACCTAAATATAGCAACAAATCCCCCCTGGGAGTGATGCGGTGAACAAGGAGCTGGCACTCATGTATAAAGAAGTGCCAAGCTATGTGGAAATCACTCCACAAAAGGAAGTAAGCCCAAAGCTTTGCAGAAAGCTTCAAACTTCTCCCTAGGCAGAGCCTTCGTGAAAAGGTCTATAATGTTCTCCTGCGTGGGCACATATGCCAAGTTGATCTCCCCAGCAGAGAACCTCTCCCTGACATAGTGATAATGCACCTCAATGTGCTTAGTGGGAGCATGGAACACATGGTTCCTCGCAACTGCCAATGCACTCTGACTATCAGTGAAGATGGTGGTGGCAGAACACTGGCCAACACCCAAATCTCTTCCATCTTCGTGGCTTGCACTTGGGTGTCGAGGTGCTTTCTCCAACACCGTTCTGTGGGGTGGTTGCCTTGGCAATGTTTGCACACCGGTCGAGGGTCTCACCGGTTTTGGTTGCTTCGGTTGGGCGATCTTGAGCGAGTTTCTATTGGGGCCAGGAGGGCTTTGAGTCCTTGTCTGCATTGGTTTTCAGTGGGCCTTTGATACATTGACCCTTGCTCTTTGTTGGCGGAAGTTTCTTTGTGGTTAGTTTGACCTCCATTGCTTGGTCGTGCAAGCCGGTTGGAGTATGCGTCGTTGAGTCGTTCTGCTATGCAAACAACATCCTCCCAAGTCTGGGGGTCTTGCTTCTCCACCTCCTTTGGGTAGTATGGGGAGCATCCATAAAGGAAACGGTGTAGGCACTCGATCTCGGCCATGTCAGTGATCCGAAGCATCAGCTTGTGGTATTGTGATACATATGGCTCGATGAACTTGTCTTGACATAGGTTGTGCCACTCATCCTGTGCCTGGAATACTTTGTTGCAAGGCACAAAGTAATCGATGATGGCGGCTTTGAAGTGATCCCAAGAGGCCCAGGCTTGCTTCTTTTGCTGCACCATGTACCAAGCAGAGGCCTCATCTTGTAGGAACTGCTCGGCAATGCGTGTCCAATTGTTGCTTCCAACCCGAAGCATCTAGAGGTAGCTTTCCATCCCTTCCATCCATCGGTTGACGGCTATGGAGCTGCGACCGCCTCGATAATTGTCGGGTGGGTTCAGTTTGAAGAAGCCGAAGGAGTTGGGGTCATCTAGGTCCACCGGTTGAAGTTGAGTGAGCGGTGTCGGATTTAGGGGGGTTGGATTCGGTTGGGATGTTGGGGTGGGAGTTGGTTGGGGTATCGGTTGGGGGCTTGGTTAAGGGTGCGGTTGGGGTTCCACTTGGTCCTTGGTTAGGAGATGGGTTTCGACTAAAGTAGTTAGCCGGGCGAGTGTATCTTCTAGTCTATCTATGCGGTTATGGATGGGGTCAAGGTTGGGTGGGATTTGGTCGTCCTCTGGTTGGATGTGGATCTTGGCGTTTAGCTTGGCCTCCTGGAGGCATTCATGTACCTCGGCGTTCACCAAGAGCAGGCGGTTGAGTTCCTCTTCTAAGGTACCGGTTGGGCCTTGTGACGTCGGTGCCGTTCAGTCATGTTTCTGGCACGTTCCGTCCTCGAGGTTAGATCGGTCGTGCCAACATCATGTTTGCTGGCCATGGTGGCGTGGAGCCAATCGACGGCACCTCGGGAGGGAGAGGGCACCTAGGGTCACAAGAAAGGCTAGGGCACACGGGCACCTATGGAGGGGGGCGATGATCCACCTGGTAAAAACGGTTGAGGCAAAGCTTGGAGGAGGGGGCACGGGAGGGGCGACCGGTAGCGTGGGCGTTTACCTTGAGGGGAGCAGCACAAGATGTCTTGAGGGGGGGCAATGGGGTGCCTTGCTTGAGGGGTGGGGCAAGGGGGGCCTTGCTTGGGGGGGGGGGGCAAGGGGGTGGCCCTTGCTTGAGAGGGAAGGAGGGTGAAAGTGCTCTTGCGAAGTCAAAGAACTTCCCATAGATGGGCCTGGGACGTTAGATGGCGCTGCCAGCACTAGTGTGACAGTCAGCCCCTCCAAAGGCTTCCCCTAGGGTCGTTGCTCTGATACCACTCGAGACGTTCAAACCCACAAAATGCAAAGCCGAAATTAAGGGACACCAAGAAGATTTCCAAGAACACATTTATATTAGATTCGCAACTCGTGTTTATAAGAAGGAAATGAGAGCTTGGTATGAGGAGTACTAGTACCCCTCATAGTTGCGCACAATTTGGCACCGTAGGGAATACCCTCCAAGCACTAAAAAGGGATGGATATAAATACAGGCTATGACAGGGGGGGAGCGAGGGGGGGCGAGAGAGAGAGAGAGAGAGAGAGAGAGAGAGAGAGAGGGAGGGAGGGAGGGAGGGAGGGAGGGAGGGAGGGAGGGAGGGAGGGAGGGAGGGATGGAGGGAGGGAGGGAGGGAGGGAGGGAGGGAGGGAGGGAGGGAGGGAGGGAGGGAGGGAGGGAGGGAGGGAGGGAGGGAGGGAGAGAGAGAGAGAGAGAGAGAGAGAGAGAGAGTTTTTTCGAAATTTGCCTTCCCTTTTTTTGGGTGAAAATATCCAAAAATTGGAGAAAAATACAAAAAAATTCAAAAAAATTCTCAAAAAATTCGCTACAGGCCTAGGCTAGTTTTCTCACTCAAAACCATAGAGAGATTCCTTTATCCCTCCAATTTGGCAAGAAAATGACATGTGAAAAGGATGAAAAATACTAGAAAAATTTTAAAAATGCTTAGAAAATTCAAACTGAAATGAGAGGGCTATGTACAACCTAGAAAAATTTTGCAGGTTCTAGGTGATCCATAAATCTTCAGTTGTGTTGATGACAAGCCTTGAGCCTTGGTATGTTGACCCAAAGAAAATCCTCCATAATCTCCAATTGTATTGCACTTCATTTGTTTTGTCTTTATTTTGGGCTTACTGACCATTTGATAGGGCCACCCTAAATCCTTCAGTAAAATATTATCTCCTCCATATTGCATCTTTTGTATCTTTGTTTTAGCTACTTTATAACTTAATCTACAAAATTTCATTTTTACTATTCCAGCTTCTTCATCCAATGTAACCCTCTATTTCCACAGACTTGCAGGTACTCCTTCCACATCCTTGTAAAGCCCTGCACTTACTTCATGAAAATTGACATAATAGATGATATCCATACCAATATCCATAAAAAAATGGCCATTAACATATGATTTGAAGTAGCCTCATCACTACTGCACTTAAGGGCTTTTCTTTTCTTCTCTCTACTATGGCCTTTGACTGAGACTATCTCACTCGAGTCAGTAACCTGAATGATGTCCTCTTTTTCTTCATATGCTTCCTCTCTACTTGAGTTTGGAAAAATTCCATAGCAGGAAGATGGGTCTTTTGCATGGAGTCAAGCTAACATGTTTTCATCTTCATATAAATTTGCTCCTTCAAATAGATCTGCTTCTGGGTTGTCCAACAATTCTTCTTCCATACAAATAACAATTGTCTGCATCATGCTAGTATGTCTCTGATTGTCTCGTCCTTCTTCTAAAATTATTTGTGCAACTCTTTTCCCTCTTGCTTTACCCACATTGTGTCCTTGCCCCAGTCATGCAGCACATTGGCATGCCTTAGCCAAGGTCTCCCAATTAACAGGGGGAAACTTCCTTCTACCTGCGACAGCCTTAAAACAACAAAATCCAAGTTAAAGATGGTACCTTGTATCTTGACTGGGACTCCAAGGACTACTCCCATACGCTTTACTATGCTTTGGTCTACCAGTGTTACAATGAACTTGGCAGGTTTTGAAGGGTGTAGTCTAATCTTTTTCATGGTATGTTCATGCATCACGTTAATGCCAGAACCACCATCCAAAATAACTCCTTGAAACTCATGAACTTTTATAGAGATTGTCAGCGGAGGGCTCTTATAATCTGTGAGGGGTGCTTCCCCTACAATTTTATCTTTATGCATAACAACAGCTTTGACACTAAACTTGTTGTGGACACTTCATCAATTATCTGCAAGAGTTCTGATCTGAATTTCCCATCCATAGTTATTAAATAAAAAATACTGACCTCCTCCACGTCAGGGCCTAAGATCACCGAAATTCATCGTGATGAATCGGAGGACTCCTCACCACGCAAGCCTTTGACTTCAAAGAGGAAAGCTCAATATCACTCGGTCGCTTTACCCATCATACATCAAGTCTTCATTATGGTAGAGGTCAGAGTTGAACGGATGCCAGTGATGCTAGACATGGGAGCCACACACAATTTCATGACCCTGTAGTGTGCCCAACGCCTCGACCTGAAGCTCAGTAAACGGCTCCGTATGTCTGTCATCTTTGCCCAGGGAGAAGACAGTCAGGTACGGCACAGAGATGGAGTCTCGGTCCCACTAGGCCAGTGGTTCAGCCATTTGAACTTCCTTATCATACCCATGGAAACATTCAAAGTCATTGTAGGCCTTGAATTCATGGATCAACACTTGATCTCTTTTTTTGGAAAAGGTGTAAACAAGGTGCTCTTGGACCAGAACGGATAGGCTCTTGTCGTTGACTACAATCGGGTCTGTGCCCCTCGGGTGGAATGGCCATTCGATAGTGAACAAAAGGCACCCAAGCAAACACACAAAGGCAAAGAGAAAGCACATGCAAGAGCCTCAACTTCAATGCACCCGCAAACGATGTTATCACATAAACAGTTCAGACGGGCCGTTTATCAAGGTAGGATAGCACACTTATGCATTCTCAGGCCGGTGGCAGAAGAGATAGAATCGAAACCGATCGACGTATCAAAGATTGGGCACCCAAGTTTCCAGTTCCTCATGGAAGAATTTTCAGATGTGCTCACAGACATGCTCCCACCCTGTCTCCCCCCTTAAGGAACGTCCAACATAGGATCGAGACCCTTCCAGATCAACCCACCCCATCTCGGGCCCCGTACAAGATGAACGAGACCGATTTACAAGAACTTAAAAGACAACTACAGGAGCTACAAGAACAAGGGTACATACGGCCAAGTAGCTCACCCTATGGTGCTCCGGTCCTTTTTGTGAAGAAGAAGGATGGCTCTTTACGTTTGTGCATTGACTACTGAGCCCTCAACAAGAACACCATCAAAAGCAAGTACCTCGTCCCGATGATGGAAGAACTTCTGACCGCCTAGGCAAGGCTCGCTACTTCACACGAATCGACCTCTGGTCTGGATACCATCAAATCCGAGTGGCACAGGAACACATCGAGAAGACTGCCTTTTGCACATGCTACGGCAGGTATGAATGGCTTGTCATGCCATTTGGACTTACAGGTGCACCGGCCACATTTTGTCGGGAGATGAACGATGGCTTTCGGGATATACTAGACCTCTTCCTTATCATCTACATTGATGAGTTACTCATCTATAGCCGCATCTTAGAGGAGCATTATGAGCATGTGCGGGCCGTCCTATACCGTCTACGAGAACGTCGACTCTTTCCGAAGCCAAGCAAGTGTGAGTTCTGTATGAAGAAGGTGGAATTCTTGGGGTTCACCGTTTCAGAACTTGGTTTACATGTGGACCTCCAGAAAGTAGAAGTAGTACTCAAATGGTCCCCCCTGAAGTTTGTGAAAGAAGTGCAGAAATTTATAGGTTTTTGCCAATTTCTCCGCCGATTCATCCAAGGGTTCAGCAAGGTCGTGGCTCCACTTCTTGAGTTGATCAAAGAAAAGGAACCTTTCAAGTGGGGGCCCGAAGAGGAAGAAGCCTTCGAAGCATTGAAGGTGGCTATGTGCAATGCTCCGATCCTTAAGCTCCCCGAATTTGACAAGCCGTTCGAGGTCCACACAGATGCATCCGGATCAGCGATTGGAGGCGTATTCTTGCAAGATGGACAGGCAATCGCATATGAGTCTCACAAGCTCACCGGGCGCAAACTTAGATGGAGCACACATGAACAGGAAATGCTCACAGTGGTTCATTGCCTACGCAAATGGTGGCACTACGTCTTGGAAAAACACACGAAGGTCTTCATCGACAATCGAAGCTCAGCCCAAAGCAAGCACGATGGCAGGACTTTCTTGCCGAGTTCGACATCGAGATCATTCACAAGCCGTGGAAGCAAAACGTCATGCCCCACGTCCTAAGTGAGAGACCAGAGATTCAAGCGATATCCACAGTATCGTCAGACTTGAAAGGCCGGATTCAACGGGCTCAAGACCAGGATGCCCAGGTCCAAGAGATTATACGAGAAGTTCAAAGTGCAAACCCACCTGCGTGATACACAGTGCAAGAAGACCTACTATACCGCAAAGGCAGGATCTATGTGCCAAACGACTTCGAGCTATGCAAGGGGTTACTATGGGAAGCACACGATTGCAAGGTAGCTAGCCACAATGGGCAGAACCGCAATTATGAGACGCTACACAAGCACTTCTATTGGCCATGAATGGAGGCTCAAGTACAAGACTATGTGGAAACATGCCCCACATGTTGTAGCTCAGTGCACCTCCTTTAATGTCAATCTGGGTAGACATGAGGATGGTATGAAGACCTCGAGTAAGTGACGGCACAAGTGTGTAAGTGAGAAGCACACAAACATGCACACACATAGACACACACGTGCACAAAAGGCAAGAACAAAGAGAGACACAATGGAATAACTTCTATTGCAAGAGAGTTCTCATACAAGTTCAATTCTACAACAAGCTAGCTCAAAAATGAGCTCTCTATATCTATTTATAGTTTTTGACTAGTTTTGGTCATGTTCAGACCTAGTGTCTAGCCTAATTAAAAATTAGGTCCCTAAGCTAGTTTGGAGGCTCAAACAAGCTCTGAAAATTATGAAATTTGGTAGGCAATTATTGCTAAAGCTCCTCAAGCTCGAGGACTCCTCGGCTTGCACAAAATGGAGCTGCAAAAAGGTGAAACAGTATTTACAATGGTTTTCAATGATGAGAATCACTTTTAAAATAATGTAAGGATTGAAAAAAATTGATGGGTTGCCTCAGTGCTAGATCTGCATGTATGCCCGTACTTGCTTCTTCCCAGATAATGCCAACACTCTCCCCCCCTAGCGTTTGTCGTCTCTGACAGACCTTTGCTCTACGGGGTGATCAATGTAGTGTTGGACTATGTCTGTAGCTAGCTCCTCTTCTTTGATCCTTAGTCCCCTGACTAGATCTCTTTGAAGAGAATCCCAATTAACCGCGCCCGGAATGTCAGGTTGTGGTGTTGTATATAGCTCCGAATGCATAGTCTGTTCGCATGCGAATAGTTGTAGAAGATGGGTTGGTCGTGGCGTGAACACTTCAGAGTGAGATTCCTAGGACCCGGTTGTAAACATATCATCAAATGTTTGTTTATAGCAAGCTGGGAGATATCTGATCCTCGCATGCCAAGCATAAGCAACCTGAATACTAGGGGTTGTGCTCATATCATAGAGTAAGTCATAATTACCATTTATAAAGCCCGTGATCGAAGGCTAGATGTTACGTACATTGTGGAAAGTCTTCAGTACTATTTGCATCATGTCCAGGATCTTGAGCATCATCTGAAAAGCAACATCGTTCATGGGTTGTAGACGTGGCATCCAGTGTCAAATAGTAGCCATCATGTATGCTACGGTTGGTGTGCCTGTTGGTGGTGCAATGGATGGGTAATTGAGCCATTGTCTACAATTAGCATTGTTCTGAACTTTTATGGCAAAGGCTTTCCATGATCGTCTTCGTTGCACTAGCCCATAGCATGGATTATGCTTTAAGTGCATGGGGGCATGGTCCCACGTTCTGAGCATCTCTGGATAGGTCTCTAGTAACTTTTGCCGCCAGATGGGTTGGAATATAGCACCTTTTCAGGCTTCCTTTGGAATGTCCTCTAGTTGGAACTGTCTTGCGAAAGTAGGGTACTTATTGGTTTTGCGTTTAATCTCAGCGTTGTAGTCTGCCAATAGCACAAAGTAGGGCTTATATTGTAACTCCGAACCGGTTATTAAGCGCCTAGGAGCCAAGTGCTTGAAATATTCGGATTGAAGTATTGTCTCCTCAATAGTTTTCATGGCTAGCATCTGAGTGGCTATGCGTTCGTCGTGAGTGTGGCCCATCTCTTCTACTTGTTTCATCCATGCGGGAGGGGGTTCCTCATACGTGTCTTGTCCTTCATCTGTGACTCTACCTCCTGGAAGAGGTTGAGGCTCATAAGTGTCTTGGAAGGTCTCTTCGACTGGAACGATAATGGCCTCTTCTTCTATAGGTTGATTGGGTGGAGATGGTGGGCGTTCATATCGCAATAATTTCATTTTTAACTCTATGACTTGTTGGCGTAGCTCAAGTACCTTGGTAGCGATTGAGGATTCTGGCTCTGGTGAAGTAGCAACATTGACCTCATCTCTCGATTCTATCATATGTGGAGCGGGCACTAGTTGTCTCTGTAGTTCCTTCACTTGGTCGGCAAGCTGGTCATGTGCTTCTAAGAGGTTTGCATAATTTTCCAATATCTGCTGGATATTTTCTGAGGGGATAGCCTAGAAGCTAGCAGGATCTATGGGTGCCCCTGGAAAGTTTTCGATGGCTTCTTGGAGATTGTCTTGATTTTGTTGTTGTAATCGTCTGTTTTCTTCTTGGGCAGCTGCTAGGTGTCGTCGAAGTAAGGCCATGTTTCTCTGTAGTCATGCAATCCGGGCTAGTTGATCTCTAAGTTGTTCTTTGTTCGCCTTACCTGTCTCTGTATATTGGCTTCAATCTGTGCATAATATTGCTGGAGGGCGATAAATTCTTGTTGCAATGCAGTATTATGCAACTCCAAAGTATCAAGACGTGCCTGGAGGTGGGACGACAGATTACAAAGCTCTTTATTGTTCTCTTCCAATAATTTGTATTCCTGTTTAAGCTATGCGGCAGCTTCGAACATGGTGTCTAGTGCATGACTAAATGAGGTGGATGTAGAGGTAGTGATGGAAGATGCAAGGGGTCAGGAAATGGGGAAGAGAAAAGTGGATGTTGTGCTTACAGTGGGTGTACATGGTGATGTGAGTGAAGTAACAAGTGGTGATGTTGAGACAAAAGAGGTGGTGAGTGGTCTTGTGGAGGGTGAAATGTCCATGGGGTCGGACGTGATTGTGTGTGAAGTGTGAATCGTGAATACTGGAATGGTGGGTGGTGTGTCAGTGGTGGCAGTGAACATGGGAGAGGTGGGTTGGGAAAGGGGATTCCTATTATAATCATCTAGTTGTTGCATCATATTTACAAGGTTGGCCCAAAATTGGGGAAGGTGGTTTGTGTCAATTCTGAGGAGGTTAAGGGGGCCATTGTGGGTGGGGGTTGGGAAAGAGGGGATGTTGTAGTGAGGGGAAATGATGGTGTCGATGTGAGGGTAGAGACAAGGGGATGTCCGACAGCTGGTAGATAAGAAGGGTGACCTATTATGGTTTGATGAGGGGCCGGTTGACCTATCTGAGGTTCAAAAAATGGGCTAGCAATGGTAGAGGTAGGGATAGGTAAGGATGGAAAAAGGGTGGTGTGTGGTATAGGCACACTAAAGGTGATTGTTCGTTGTTCGGGGAGGCTAGTGGTGAGGGTTTCAGTGGGATGGATGGGTGGGGATGGCAGCGATGGTATCTATGTGCTTTTGTCTGGGGCACTAGTGTCAATGGGGTTGTTCATTTGAACGTCTTCTTGAGCTGTAGTCGAGAGTGAGGTAGAAACTTCCGTGTGAATCATCTTACCCCTTTGCGGTCTTGTGTCTAGTCGTCATTGGTCGTATTGAATAGGAGTACGTTGTATCATAGTCCGCATTGCTTCCACAATCCCACATGTGTCTGCCAAAAGATTCAAAGATTCAATGAAGTGAGGGTCCACATTTTCTGCTTGTAGCATCTGATTCACCATTGCTCTGTTTGCTTCTTCTGACAACTTGTGCCTTTTTTGTACTTGTTTGATAGTTTCGTACAGCCGTCTGATTTGAGCAGTGTATGCAGGGGCTTCCTCTTCACTCTCCTCTGCTACATGCCCTAGTGCCTTCTCTTGTTCATGTGTGTCTTCAACTTGAGTGTGATGTGCTTCATCCTCCCAATGTACTCTTCGTTCTTCGTGATGGGAGCGTCCTCTATGGGATGATGATCCGGGACCTTCAGTGTCTGAAAAGAACTCACCATCGGATAGTTGCATTGTTTGCAAGAAGGTCTCAAAGTCAAAAGAGGTATCTTCTGCCAATTCATTCATGGAGGCAAACTCAGCATCCGTGGGTAATGGAGGGGCTGGCGGAGTGGGTTGTGTAATGCCCTCAGATTGTGATCGTTGGAGACGGATAGTGAATGGGGCCACCTGTTCTTCTTCTCTAAGGGAGGTTTCTATGGTGGACTCATGAGGAATTGGGACATGGGAGAGAGATCCATGCATGCATTTAGCTAGTTGAACCCCTAGTTTTCATCCTTGGAAAAACTACAACTGTGAGTAAGTAAGTCCCGTGAGATCGGCACATCATAAGCTAGGCATCTGTATATGATTCTGGTAATGGCACAGCAACCATTCAAAGAGGGCTTCCTTACTCCCCATTTTCCTGCTTCATATAATTGACCGAGGATCCACACTGGCATTTTAATAGGGAGGCTCCCTATCTCCGCTAGGTATAGACCATACCAAATCTTCTTGTGAGGCTGTGTGAATCGGTCTTGAGCAAGAAATGCAAAATGTTGAAGGCACATGTGCAACGGTATGGCAATGTTTGGAGTGAGGGCACACATACCTTTCAACTTCTTGAGCTTACTGTTCTTTATCGATTCCAGTATCAAAGGGTCTCGATCAGAGGGCACACAGGTGCCGTACATTTGGAGGGCCTCCTTAATTAGAGTTATATTCAGATCAAACTTTTTCATTTCTTCGTGGTTTGATAGAGAGGGCACCAAAAATGTGCCTGACAGATCACGATCTCCTGTAGCTTTAAGAGTTGCAATCAAATAGTAACATCTGAGGAAATCCGGCTTAGGCAGGGATGTGGTCTGCATCCCCCAAATCTCCTGGCATCTCATTGAACCAATGGGAGTGTCCTTTTAATCTTTCTGTTAAGCCACTTGGTGGATCTGAGATGGGAATTTGTCTCACATTTAAGTATTCTTTGGGCCTAGCTGTGAGTGGGGCCTCCACGGGCATGGTCTCCCAATCAACTTGAGAACTAGTGCTTGCCTGGGAGCTCGTGCTTGTTGCTTCTGCCATGGGACTATTTGTAGCTGATGATGTTGATCTGCTAGAAGAAGAGAGGCACATTAGTGTTGCATAGGAAACAGGATGTAATGGTGTTCCCTCCACAATACTAACATGACATTCCAAGTGGTTAGGGGTTAGGGGGTGAAGTGTTCGTGATGAGTGTGAATGTTGGTTAGTAGGTTAGAGTCATTCTAGATGCATACTTTTGGATGTGCAATGTACTCCAAATGCACCTACATCAGAGTGGATGGATTTACAAAATTGGGTCAGGGGGTTTGATGCGTGGTTTAAGTCTCCAAACTTTGATTATGGAAACATAGCTTTTAGGGGTGATGACATGTAAAGGTCTATGGACTGGATTGTGTTGGATTTGGGACCTTTTTGGGTACCCATTTCCTGATATTCCTAGGTTTGACCGAAGGTGTAATGGTGTGGGGTGTAGCTGTCTACCCTGAGATGTTTGCCAAGAGTGCTTGTGAGTGTTGATTCATTCTTGTGACTGGAGGTGAAGCTATTTGAGCTTGCAAGCAGGTCTTGGGCACCCATATTTGTTGAGCATTGGGGATAGCCTTCATTGACCGCTTGGGAACCCAAATAGAAATGGTATGTCTAGAGCATTGGCTAAGGGACTCCTTTGTTGTAATCCTTGATGGTGTGGCTTGTTGGCTTCTTTGAGAATATGTCTCTAGAGCCGTGGGTTTTCTATCCTTGCGTATCCAGATCTACTTCATGCCACGAGGTACTTCATGGTGCACAGGTTGGTGCTCACACTTCTTGATCGTTGGCCTCCTCAATGTAGTGTGTTGCCCGGCTTGCTGTCCTCGAATCCTCTTTGGAAAAGAAGGGGACTCCTCATTGAATTATGTACCTTTTTCTAGAGTGATAATCTTCTACACCATAGAACTTTGGACAAGAATAGCATCGTTATCTTCATGTGGGTTCTTGGAGGGACCAGGATTTGGTGCCTTTTCTAATGGCCTGAGTGCTTGATTTTCTAATTCAATAATGAGGTGGTTTTGGCCTACCCAATCCTGAAGAAGTCCACTTCTTAGGTTGAGGTTGACTACATGATCATAGATCTAGTCTTGGCCCAAGACAAGAGGTTCGATAAGATCCTCGTCTTCACATACTAACACTTTTACTGCCATTAGGACCTCTTAAACGTAGAGGGGAAGTTCCAACTCTCCCATGCAAGGGGTTTCAAAACCTCCCAACCCTATCAGATATGCCTCTATAGGTTTTACCTTCAATTGCAATTCTTGGAAGTAGGAAAGTTGAACTGCACTAGTGGCCGCACCTGAGTCAATTAAAGCTCTCACGGTCCTTGCACTCTCTCCTTGTCCTACTTCTAGGGTCACAAAAGGTCCTCGATCAACTATCCTATGGGACTGTTCACCTGAAGCCTCGCACATGGCCATGTGATAACCTAGAGCTTCATGAGTGTCAGGCATGGACTGATCTTTACCTTGTCTTCTCAGTTTCATTCGTCGGATGCGTTCTAAAGCTTCTGCCTGTGCTTCTTCTCGAATTTGCTTTTCCTCTTCCTTATGTTTCTTTGCAGTATTGAGTCGATTTAGCATCTCTTCCATTAGGGGTTCTTGATATAACTTGACTCTGCATCCGCTTATGTAACTTGGTAGGATGTCATCTTCTAGAGTGGCTAGTTGTACTGCTCCACTTATGGAGATCCTATTGATGATCATTGTTCCATAGCCTCTCTTCTCTAATTTCTGTGTGTGTTGCTTCAAGGTGTAGACTAGGACTAGGTCTCCTGGTTTCAAGCCCTTATCCTTCACATGCGCATCGAAATATGCTTTTTGCCTCTTCTTGGCTACATAAATTCCTGCTGCAGCTCTCAATCGTGTTTCACCTAAACATTCAAGATCGAAGATTCTAGAGGAGAGCTCATGGCTTTTCCAGTCATGCTCTTGTGCTACTTTCAATGTAGGTATCAAAAAGTCCAATGGTAGCACTGCATTTTGGCTGAACACCATCTGAAAGGGTGTGGTTTGGAGTACCGTTTTATAGGAAACTCTGCCCAAACAGCATGGTGTAGCTATTTGTTCCAATCCGAGCATTTTTTATTAACTAATTTTGTCAATACATTGCATAGAATCATATTTGTGCTCTCAGCCTGTCCATTAGCTTGTGGATGATAGGGGGCCCACTTCTTATGTATCACCAAGAATTCTTGGAGAAGGTTTTCTATGACTTCATTCAAGAAGTGTGTGCCTATATCACTTACTAGCTCTATTGGTAGCCCGTATCTGGTGAACACATTCTCGAATAAGAACTTAGCAGTGGTGTGCGCATCGTCTTCATTGTAGCTTTTACTTCTACCCATTTGGTTAGATAGTCAGTGGCCACAATAATGTATGATGGATAGTGTTAATCTCCAAAAGAACAAGTTGACCTTGAATTTAGACCACCTCTATATCAAGAACAACTTCAGACTCCACCAAATTTAGAGAACATTCATCAACTTATCAGAAAATTGATTATTCTGAAAAATTCAACTTCTCAGAAAAGTCTGCTGGAATAATTCAACTTCTCAGAAAAGTCTGCTGCAGATTAATCCTTGATTGACTAATCATTTGTGTAAAGTTTTTGATAAAACTTTGTAGGCTGCTTCGCCTTAAGGTTGCGCACCTTCTCCAACTTAAATCTCTGCAAATGATTCAGTATACTCTGAGAAATCACACAAACAATTTACCTATGTGTAAATCACCTTCTCTGCAGTAGCGACTTTGACACCTGCAACTTCTTAGCTATAGTTCTCCCAATGTCGAACCCGTTTGGTCAAATGCTTTTAGATGTAGATAGCTTATCTCTCAACTTAGATTTTGAGCTATCACATGTGTAAAACTTTACAATGTGCACTGAGCACTGTCCATTTCATTGAACTCGAACTTTGCGCCTGTTTCAGGAGACTGTGAACATTCTTTACATATGAATGTTCCTACACACAATTCTCTCAGCCTGATCACAATTAGATTCTCAAACTCTAGCCATAGATTGATTAACTATGGACTTAGATATCTCCAAAAGGAATTCACAGAAGATCTACTACACAAAGAGAAAACACAGAAACATCGGGCGCAATTTTTCTTCTATTTCTCAGAGATTTACAACTGAGTGAGAATAATCAATTCAACTCACTTCTAAGAGACTTAATGACTCTTACAACTCCTCAATACACTATTCTCATTATCTCCTATTGTCTCCTCTTGTCTCTCTTCCTGCCCCGACATTTTTCCAAAGTATTTATAGGCAAATATGTACAGACTTATGTCAAAACATAAGTATAAGTAACCTATGTCTCAACTAATGTACATATGTGTACATGTCTTTCACTCTGTGAATGTATCCATCTTCTATGCTTCAAGAATTGATCTTATCTCCATTCTTTGTCTTTCAAATCTTCAATTGGTGATTGGTCTGCACCAACAGCTCCCCCTCAATCATCAATTGAGGTTTCTCTAACCTTCTTTATGCCTGCCATATCTTTAAACTTATGTAACTTTGGTCCATCCAAACTCTTTGTAAGCATATCAGCTATCTGATCTTTTGTTGAAGTATGTATGACTTCAATTTCCTTATCCATCACCTTCTCTCTTAGAAAGTGATACTGTATCTCAATGTGTTTGCTCCTGGCATGAAAACCAGGATTAGCAGCTAGATATAATGAACTGATGTTATCACCATAAATGATAGGTATGTTCTGTATAGTGTCAAAACTCTTCATGAGAGTCTTAAGCCAAATCACTTCTTTTGCAGCTTCAACCATGCCTTTGTACTCTGCTTCTGTAGATGACAAAGCAACTGTATGTTGCTTCTTTGAGCACCAGGAGATTAGCTTATCTCCCACATAACACATGTATCCATAGGTTGAGCTTCTATCATCTGGATTACCTGCCCAATGTGCATCACTATAGATCTTGATATTTGTATCTGATGTAAAACCATAATACAACCCTTCCTTGAGTGTACCCTTAATGTACCTCAACACTCTTTGACCTGCAATCCAATGCTCTTTCCTAGGACAATGCATAAATTGAGACAAAACCCCAACTGCATATGATAAATCAGGTCTAGTTAATGTAGCATAAATAAGACTACCAACCAAACTCTGATATTGCTTCATGCCCTTGAATTCTTCACCTCCAAATCTGCTTAATTTGTGATTCACCTCCATTGCAGTAGGTGCTACCCTGCAATCATTCATTTTAAACTTGATTAACAAGTTTCTCAAATACCTTTCTTGAGTCACATACACTCCATGTTGAGTGTATGAAATCTCCATGCCCAAGAAGTATGACAAGTCTCCCAAATCACTGATTTTGAACTCTTTCTCCATTTGCTTCTTTAGGCTTTGTATGCCTTTCTCATCTATACCTGTAAGTATGATATCATCAACATATATGCACATGTAAATAAACCCATCATCACTTGCTTTGACAAGCAAGCTACTATCTGCTTTTGATACTTGAAATCCAAGTTCTTTTAGGAACTTTACAAGTCTATAGTTCCATGCCCTTGGGGCCTGCTTCAAGCCATATAAAGCTCTCTTGAGCTTACACACATAATCTGGATATCTTCCATCTCTGAATCCTTGAGGTTGCTCCATGAAAACTTCATCTGAAATATAACCATTCAAAAAAGCATTCTTCACATCTAATTGACATAATTTCCAACCTTTGCATGCAGCAATTGCTATAAGTGTCCTGATGGTTGTCATCTTTGCCACAGGACTATAAGTCTCATCATAATCAATACCATATGTCTGAGCAAACCCTTTCACAACAAGTCTAGCGTTGTACCTAGACACACTTCCATCTGCAAATCTTTTTGTCTTATAAACCCACTTACATCCAATGATCTTCTGACTATTTGGCTTTGGAACCAAATCCCATGTTTGATTCTCCATCAATGCATCATATTCTTCCTGCATAGCTTTTTCCCAATTTTCTTTACCTTTTGCCTCTTCATATGTAGAAGGGTCTTCATCTGCTTTAATCATGTAAGCATAATCTTTGGTAGCCAAAAATGAAGTATCATAGCTATACCTTGTAGGTTGCCATTTGTTCCTTGTAGACCTCCTAAGTTCTCCACTTCTTGAGGTTTCTGGTTCTTCACATTCAGGATCAAATCTTGGTGTTTCTTCCACTTCAACCTGCACTTCATTATTCTCTTGCTCATCAAATATCTGAACCTTTGATTTACCTTTCCTTTGGCTCACAATTTCTTCATCATCTGTATTAATATTGATAGTACCTGCATACCAAGTACCTTGCTCATCAAATGTAACATCTTTTGATACAAGAAAATGTTTTGTGGATGGATTCCACAACCTGTATCCCATCTGCTTATCATCATAACCAATAAACACATATTTTTCAGCTTTAGGTTCCAATTTGTGCCTTAATTGTGATGGCACATATGCATAGGCCAAACATCCAAATACTTTGCAATGGTCTAGTGTAGGTCTCTTACCCCACCATGCCTCATAAGGTGTCATACCCTGCAAAGCTTTACAAGGTAGCCTATTGACCAAATAAGTAGCTGTATTTACAGCCTCAGCCCACAAATAATTTGGGTAATTTTTCTCCTTCATCATGGACCTTGCAAACTCAACAAGAGTCCTATTCCTCCTTTCTGCTACACCATTTTGTTGAGGAGAGTACCTGCAAGTAACCTCTCTTTTTATACCTGCATTCCACAAGTAATCACTGAACTCATTAGAGAAATACTCTCCCCCTCCATCTGACCTTAGTCTCTTCAACTTATGTCCTGTAATTCTCTCTGCATACATATGATAATGTTTGAAAGTATTGAATACTTCTGACTTATCTTTGATCACATAGATAGTGATCCATCTGGTAGCATCATCAACATAAATCACATAATACCTTGAACCATTGATACTGAAGTCCTTTGATGGTCCCCACACATCTGTGTGTACCAACTCAAGTTTCTCTGAATACATAAACCCATGCTTAGAATAGGGTTGCTTATGAGCCTTACCTAATTGACATGCCTCACATCTGTATGTCATATGTTGACCTGCAACATTAGGCAATCCAAGCACTGAACCATTATTAATCATGTCTTTAATACCTCTTTCATTGAAATGTCCAAGCCTCTTGTGCCAAAGATCTAACTCAGAGATCTTATGTTCTCAATAAGTGAACAAGGCATGACCAACATTACCTTGAATCTTCAATGTGAACAATCTTCCTTCTTTCTTCCCTGAAACAATTTGTTTATACCCATTGCTAGGGTCTTCCACAAACACTCCTTCATTAGTGAACCTCACTTCATAACCTTTTTCCACAATTTGTCCTACACTTATCAAATTCTTAGGAACTGTAGGAACATACAAGACCTTACTCAATAAGGTGCTACCATCCTTGGCCTTCACTGATCCAATTGACTTCACATTGTGCTTTGTGTTGTCACCTGTTTGAACAACATGATTAGATACCTTATTCTCCAAAGCAGTCATCAAGGCTATATTACCACTCAAGTGATTGCTACACCCTGAGTCAATGTAGAAGACTCTTTGATCTTCATTCTGCCTTTCACAAGTTTCATTCATTATCAATGTTGAATCTTCCTTTTGATCTGAAGCATAATTGTAGTAGGTATTGTTATATTGTTGACTTTGGAAACCTCTACCTGCATTTCTTCCAAAGTAACCCCTACTACCTCTACCTCTGAAATTACCTCTTTGATTTCTGCCACCTCTTCCTCTTGAATTATAGTTCTGATTGTATCCTCCATTACTTTGATTATTATGCCAACAATCATTAGCTAAATGATTTGTCTTACCACAAATCCAGCATGCTTTGGCTCCATCTTTGTTGTTCCTGCCTCTTCCTCTACCTTTGCCACCTCCTCTACCTCTTAGGAAGTTGGCTTGACTAGTTGTGCCTTCATCTTCACCTGATTGTTGCTTTCCTTTGTTAGCTTTCTTCTTGTCCTTTGAGTACATTGCATGACCTGTACTTTTGTCACCATCTCCTTTAACATCCTGCTCAAATGTTAGCATATGACCTAGCAACCGATTTAAATCAGGAGTGAAATGATCAAGTGATAATTCTGTAGACAAAATGAATGGCTTCCATTTGTCATCACCTCTCAAACCTGTAAGAATTTGCCTTACCAATTTATCCTCCTCAATATCTTCATCAACAGCTCCTAATGCATCTGCAATGTCTTTCATCCTTGTTACATAGTCTGAAATGGATTGAGAGGCCTTCTTCTTGAAAGTTGTAAATTCTGCCCACAAAGATGCCTTCCTTGACTTTGTAGTGTTTTGGAAATGCTCTTCCAAAGCATTCCATATATCACTTGCACTATCAAGACCTCTAATGTGAGGTAGCAAGTAATCATTGACTGCCATATAAATGATACTCCTAGCTTGAGCATCTTTCTTCATCCAATTCTTCAAATCTGACAATTCCTCCCTAGTTGGAACACTAGGATCTCTGAATTGAGGCTTTTCTTCTTCTCCTGTAATGTAAGCTATCAAATCTTTGCTCATTAGATGAGCTTCCATCCTCATTGACCATGCAGGATAGTTTTCTCTATCCAACTTCTCTATTTGAAGAGAGTTTCCCATCCTTCCTTTACCTGTATTAACAGATCTTTAAGCTTTATGAGGAATAAGTGTACCTTGACTTCGAATATTACTTCTTCTGATCCTTTTGACAACTTCAATGTGTCTTCCTTCAAGCTTTCTTCAATCTTTGTCCTTTTGGTCCTTCAAGATGTAAAGTTTGTATTTCTGCAGTAGTCGGAGTCTCCCTTTCCTTGATTCTGATGCTTCCTGCTCTGATACCACTGATGGAGAGTGTTAATCTCCAAAAGAACAAGTTGACCTTGAATTTAGACCACCTCTATATCAAGAACAACTTCAGACTCCACCAAATTTAGAGAACATTCATCAACTTATCAGAAAATTGATTATTCTGAAAAATTCAACTTCTCAGAAAAGTCTGCTGCAGATTAATCCTTGATTGACTAATCATTTGTGTAAAGTTTTTGATAAAACTTTGTAGGTTGCTTTGCCTTAAGGTTTCGCACCTTCTCCAACTTAAATCTCTGCAAATGATTCAGTATACTCTGAGAAATCACACAAACAATTTACCTATGTGTAAATCACCTTCTTTGCAGTAGCGACTTTGACACCTGCAACTTCTTAGCTATAGTTCTCCCAATGTCGAACCCGTTTGGTTAAATGCTTTTAGATGTAGATAGCTTATCTCTCAACTTAGATTTTGAGCTATCACATGTGTAAAACTTTACACTGTGCACTGAGCACTGTCCATTTCATTGAACTCAAACTTTGCGCCTGTTTCAGGAGACTGTGAACATTCTTTACATATGAATGTTCCTACACACAATTCTCTCAGCCTAATCACAATTAGATTCTCAAACTCTAGCCATAGATTGATTAACTATGGACTTAGATATCTCCAAAAGGAATTCACAAAAGATCTACTACACAAAGAGAAAACACAGAAACATCGGGCGCAATTTTTCTTCTATTTCTCAGAGATTTACAACTGAGTGAGAATAATCAATTCAACTCACTTCTAAGAGACTTAATGACTCTTACAACTCCTCAATACACTATTCTCATGATCTCCTATTGTCTCCTCTTGTCTCTCTTCCTGCCCCGACATTTTTCCAAAGTATTTATAGGCAAATATGTACAGACTTATGTCAAAACATAAGTATAAGTAACCTATGTCTCAACTAATGTACATATGTGTACATGTCTTTCACTCTGTGAATGTATCCATCTTCTATGCTTCAAGAATTGATCTTATCTCCATTCTTTGTCTTTCAAATCTTCAATTGGTGATTGGTCTGCACCAACAATGTATTCAGCATGGGAACCTTTAGCTGGGGGATTAATAGGACCGACAAAGTCTATTCCCCACTTAGAGAATGCACATCCACCTATCATAGGTTTCAATGGCATCTCATCTTTACGCGTAGGGTACTGAGTTCGCTGACAAACATCACACCTCTTCACATAGGTATCTGCATCCATGTGAAGCATGGGCCACCAAAGACCTGCAAAAAGTATTGCTTTGATCACTCTATCTGGCCCAAAGTGTCCTCCTACTACACCTTGGTGAGTAGTTTCCAAGATCTTCAGATATTCGCTCTCGTGGACACATAATCTGAGATACCCATCTTTTCCTCTTCTGTATAGATTATCTCCAATGAGAGTATAATCTAAAGCTTCTTGTTCTAAACTCCTCTATCTAGCCAATTTCATATCCAGGGGGAAGGTTCTCGTCCTCAAGAAGGCTACTAAGGGTTCACTCCAATCTAGCACTAAAGACACTCGATAAAGAGTGGTATGTTCCACTAGCGGTTTAGTATTGCAGGAGGGGCATTCTTTGCACATCCTATGGACATCAGCTTCCATGGTTGGCTAGTGCACTCCAAGTCTCCTCAATGTCTATAAGGTTCTTTGTCTCGAGTAGTGTTGCTCTAATGCACCCATATGTGATAATTGCAACCACTTCGCGTACTCATCCTCTTCCACACAACAAGCTAATATTCCTTGATCTGTATGTTTGTACATACTCCCTGCCATGATATGGTACTTTTGTGCTTTTACTACCTCCCTATTTTGAGTGTTTACTACTGGATGTTTAGGCCCAAATGTCAGTACTGGCACTAAGGTCTTGGCCCACTGTGGTACAACTTCCAAATTAAACAAGTAAGCATCAGCTAGGTCATCTGACACTCCTTCTGGGGCCTCTCCTGTTGTGAGCCTCGAAAAATGATCTGCTCTCAAGTGAGTCTTGCCTTTCCTCACCACAACCTCAAAGTCATATTCCATTAGTAAGAGAAACCATCTTACTAATCTACCTGTATTGCATGGCTTGTTTACCAAGTACAATAGTGCTTGATGATCAGTAAAAAATTTAAACTTATTTGCAAGCAAATAGTGTCTAAATTTTTTAACTGCATATACCATGCCTAATCCTTCTCTCTCAGTGGTGGTATAATTTCATTCAGCTGCTTTTAACTGTCTACTAGCATAGGCAATTGGAAGATCCATATTGCCTTCACTCGTAGGTTGTGCTAGCACACATCCAATAGCATAATTGGATGCATCCACATGGACATGGAATGGTTTGTTCCAATCTGGTGTAGTCAAGATTGGTGTTGAACACAATCGCCGT
The DNA here is from genome assembly GCA_020310875.1 of Ceratopteris richardii. Classification (NCBI taxonomy): domain Eukaryota; kingdom Viridiplantae; phylum Streptophyta; class Polypodiopsida; order Polypodiales; family Pteridaceae; genus Ceratopteris; species Ceratopteris richardii. Next base: position 94,258,351 of record CM035425.1, on the reverse strand, counting down.
TTAAGCTCATTGAAGGATTTCTCACATTCATCAATCCACTCAAAATTGGTCAGAAGTCCGTACAGAGGCTTTGCAATGATGAGATACATGTGTATAAAATGTTGGTAATTGCCACAATGCCCCATGAAAGCTTGCACTTCCTTGACATTCTTTGGCCTAGGTAGTTCTATGATCGCTCTCACTTTCTCTTCGTCAGTGAATATGTTGTTCTTTGACACTATGTGTCCTAGAATCTTGCCTTGCCTGACCATGAAAACACATTTTTCTGGGTTCAGGCAGACTTGATAGTCTCTACATTTGTCAAATATTTGCCTGAGTTCAGGTATATGTGTTTGTCTGATGTTGGAATGAGCACAAAGTTCATCAACATAGACTTCAAAATTCTTTCTCAGGAACTATTTAAACACATGGCACATCAGTCTCTGGAAAGTTTCCTGCGCATTGGTTAGAGCGAATGGCATTACCCGAAAAGCAAATATGCCTCATTCTGTGGCAAAAATTATCTTATGCTGATCTTCTGGTGCAATGGCTACTTGATTGTAACCAGAGAACCCATGTAGGAAGTTGTACACTTCCTTGCCTGCTACCCTTTCTAATAGATGCTCAGTGATAGGAAGCGGATAACTATCTCTGATAGTGGTTGCGTTAACCTTCTTCAAGTTAATGCACACACGTAATTTGCCATTCTTTTTGGGCACCACTACAATGGGGGATACCCATTCAGTGTGTTCGATTTCATAGATAAATCCAGCGTGAGAGATTGAATTTGCACGGCAACGCGATCATCATGTTTCTTTCCTACTTTCTTGATCCTTTTGACCCAATCTGGAACTCCAATTTCTAAAGTGTCTTGTCCTTCTTCTGTTACTCGACCGCCGGGTGTGCGCATCGGCTCGTACGACTCTTCATAACTATCATCGACAGGGATTTCCACAACTATTTCAGGTTCTGGTTCTTCAGTTGGCGAGGGTGGCCTTTCATATGGTAAGAGGCGTGCTTGGAGTTCTGCCACCTGTTTCCGGAGGGTTTCTACTTCTTCTATAGAGTGTTGCAAGATTATCGGCTCCTGTTGAGCTGTGGGGGCACTCGCTATCTGCTTCTTTAGATCTGCACATTCAACCTCTAACTTTTCATATGACTCCAAGAAATTTGCATGCTCTTCGAGTAAGATGCAAATGTCTTCTGATGGGACTACTCTATACTTTTTCATTCTCTGTATGCGCTCTAAAGCTTCTGCTTGAGCTTCTTCTCGAATTCTCTTTTCTTCTTCTTTGCGTTTCTTAGCAGTATTGAGTCGACTTAGCATTTCCTCTGTGAGAGGTTCCTGATATAACTTGACCCTGCATCCGCTTATGTAGCTTGGGAGAACATCACCTTCTAATGTGGCTAGTTGCACTGCTCCACTTGTTGAGATTCTATTAATGATCATGGGTCCGTAGCCTCTCTTCTCTAGTTTCCTCGCATGTTGTTTCAAAGTGTAGACTAGTACTAGGTCGCCTGCCTTCAACCCTTTATCCATAACGTGGGCATCAAAGTACGCCTTCTGTCGTTTCTTAGCTGCATATATCCCTGCAGCCGCCCTCAGTCTTGTTTCTCCTAATCTTTCAAGGTCAAATAGTCTAGAGGAGAGTTCATGACCCCTCCATTCATGCTCTTGTGCTACTTTCAATGTAGGTATTAAGAAGTCCAATGGTAGCACTGCATTTTGGCCAAATACCATCTGGAAGGGGGTGGCTTGGAGTACCGTTTTGTAGGCAACTCGGTATGCCCAAACAGCATGGTGTAGCTGTTTGTCCCAATCAGAGTGTCTATTGTTCACTAATTTCGTTAGTACATTGCATAAGATCTTATTTGTGCTCTCAGTCTGGCCATTAGCTTGGGGGTGATAGGGAGCAGACTTCTTATGTACTACCAAGAATTCTTGGAGCAGATTTTCAATAACTTCATTCAAGAAGTGAGTGCCTCTATCACTTACTAGCTCTATAGGTAGCCCGTATCTTGTGAATACATTCTCAAACAAGAATTTAGCAGTTGTCTGAGCATCATTCTTTGTCGTAGCTTTTACCTCTACCCATTTGGTTAGATAGTCCGTGGCAACAATGATATACTCAGCATGGGAACCCTTAGCTGGGGGATTAATAGGACCAACAAAGTCTATTCCCCACTTAGAGAATGCTCGTCCACCCATCATGGGTTTCAGTGGCATCTCATCCTTGCGTATGGGATACTGGGTTCGCTGACAAACCTCACACCTCTTCACATAGGTATGTGCATCCATGTGAAGGGTGGGCCACCAAAATCCTGCAAATAGAATTGCCTTGATCACCCTATCTGGACCGAAGTGTCCTCCTGCTACACCTTGGTGAGCAGTCTCTAATATCTTAAGGTATTTGCTCTCATGAACACACAGTCTTAGGTAACCATCTTTACCACGTTTGTATAAATTATCACCAATGATGGTGTAATCCACAGCTTCTTGTTCCAAACTTCTTTGTCTAGCCAAAGTCATATCTTGAGGGAATGTTTTCGTCCTCAAGAAGGCTACTAATGGTTCACTCCAATCTGGCACTAAAGATACTCGATAAAGAGTGGCGTGTTCCACTAGTGGTTTAGTGCAGCAGATTGGGCATTCTTTGCACATTCTATGGACATCAACTTCCATGGTTGGCCAATGCACTCCTAGTCTCCTCAGGGTCTGTAGAGTTTGTTGTTTTGAGTAGTGTTGCTCTAATGCACCTACATGTGCTAATTGCAACCATTTAGCGTACTCATCCTCTTCCACACAACAAGCCAAGATCCCTTGATCTGTGTGCTTGTACATACTTCCTGCCATGATGTGATACTTTTGGGCTTTTACTACCTCTCTATCCTGTGTGTTTATTTCTGGATGGTTAGGCCCGTATGTCAATACTGGCACTAGTGGCTTAGCCCACTATGGCACCACTTCCAAATTAAACAAGTAAGCATCAGGAAGGTCATCTGACACTCCTTCTGGGGCTTCTCCAGATATGAGCCTAGAGAGATGGTCTGCTCTCAAGTGAGTCTTCCATTTCCTCACCACTACCTCAAAGTCGTATTCCATTAGTAATAGAAACCATCTTACTAATCTGCCTGTGTTGCAAGGTTTGTTTACCAAGTACAGCAATGCCTGATGGTCAGTAAAACATTTAAACTTATTTGCCAGCAAATAGTGTCTAAACTTCTTAACTGCATATACCATGCCTAGTCCTTCTCTCTCAGTAGTGGTATAATTTCGTTCAGCTGCATTCAATTGTCTACTAGCATAGGCAATTGGAAGATCCATATTACCTTCACCGGTAGGTTGCGCGAGTACACACCCAATAGCATAATTGGATGCATCCACATGAACATGGAAAGGCTTATTCCAATCTGGTGTGGTCAAGATTGGTGCTAAACATAATCGCCGTTTAAGCTCATTGAAGGAATGCTCACATTCATCTGTCCACTCAAAGTTGGTCAAAAGTCCATACAGAGGCTTTGCGATGATGGCATACATGTGTATAAACCGTCGATAATAACCACAATGCCCCATGAAAGCTTGTACTTCCTTAACATTCTTTGGCCTAGGTAGCTCTGATATGGTTCTCACTTTCTCTTCATCAGTGGATATGCCGTTCTTTGACACTATGTGTCCTAAAATCTTGCCTTGCCTGACCATGAAAACACACTTTTCTGGGTTCAAGCAGACTTGATACTCCCTACATTTATCAAAGATTTTCCTGAGTTCTGGTATATGTGTCTGTCTAATGTTGGAATGAGCACAAAGGTCATCAACATAGACCTCTAAATTCTTCCTCAAGAACTCTTTAAATACATGACACATCAGCCTTTGGAAGGTTGCAAGAGCATTGGTAAGCCCAAATGGCATTACTCTAAAGGCAAAAATGCCCCATTCAGTGGCAAAAGCCGTCTTGTGCTGATCTTCTGGGGCTATGGCTACTTGATTGTAGCCCGAAAATCCATCAAGGAAGCTGTACACTCCCTTGCCTGCTACTCTTTCTAAGAGGTGCTCTGTGATAGGAAGCGGATAGTTATCTCGGATGGTGGCTGCATTGACCTTCTTCAAGTTAATGCATACACGCAGCTTTCCATTTTTCTTGGGCACCACTACGATGGGGGATACCCACTCAGTGTGCTCAATTTCATAGATGAATCCAGCTTCAACCAGTCTATCTATCTCCTCTTTGATCTTGGCAGCATAATTATCATTATACGTGTATGGCTTTTGCTTAGAAGGTTTAGCATCTGAGGTCATGGGTATCGTATGTGAGCATATGTCAGGGTCCACGCCTTTCAAATCCTTGTAACTCCAAGCGAATACATCTCTGTATTCTCTTAGCAAGGCTATCAATTCGTGCTCTTCGTCTTCCTTCAGGTCGTGGCCTATGTACGTGCATCTCTCTTCTCCTTCTTCTAGGGCTACTACTATTTTCTTGGTGGTTTCTTTGTTATCATAGGCTTCTCCTGATTGTGCCTCTCGCTTAGGCATTCTTACCATGACTCTCCTGTCGTCTATCTCAAACTTTTTAAAATTTTTCGGGACCTCAAACAAAGATTCTTCCTCTTCTTGTATGACTTCTTTCTTCTTCCTTTTCTTTCCTTCTTCCTTAGGGGTTACATGTGTGGCTAGCCTTACATCATTTCTAAGCTCTCTGTGCCTCTGGGGTTGAAATTCTACTTCATAGAAGTATTCTTCATCTGATGCAAAAGGTGGGTCCATAATGATTGACTCTAGATCGGCGTCGCTCGCATCTTCAAATGCATCAAGGCTAGGTTTGCATTCTTCTAGAACTGCATCTCCCATGATTGGCTCTATGGAGAAGACTGAAATGTCATAGCCATCTTCATCACAGTGAGGTGTCCATTGTTCTTCATTGATGGCTACATCCATTGTTGCTAGGATTTCTGCCCAACCATGAGGTTTGAACTCTTCATCGGGAAACACTACAGGTGCATAGGCTGGGTCTTGAATTGATCTATGTGTTTCCTTCACACCTATCTCTCTGGCTTTCTCTCTTTTCTCTTCTTCTACTGCTACTTTGCACATCCATAAATGGGTATCTTCATGCATCCATGAGGATCTTGATCCTATGGAATGCACCGATTCCGTATCATCTTTGGCTCTATGGATGGGATTCCATTGGATAGGAGGGACATCTCTATGAGAGTAATCTTTGAGATTCACTTTGGTCGTGACACCTAAGTGTTGCAAATACAAGGAGTTGGTTCCCCAATCCTGTACCACTTGCAACTGTCGCATAAATGGTCTTCCCAAAATCATCTCATAGGCATGGTTCTTGCTAAAGTCTCATATGGCGAAAGTGTGCTCAAACTCAACACCACAAGTAGTGAGAGTTATTCCTTCTAGCAAGCCTAAGGGTCTTTCTATGTGACCATCGGCCATCTGCAATTTCATCCTCGTGGGCCTGAGTGCTGGCTTGCCCCAACGCTTCCATAGGGAAGTGGTAGCAATTGCAACTCCTGCACCTAAGTCGAGAATTGCCTTGGTTGTGTATCCTTGATGTGTAATGGGAAGATAAGTGTTTCCCTCTTCACCTTCACTCATATCTCCTATCTTGTCCAAGGGTATTTCTGGCACTATTTTTTGGGATCCTACCAGGGAACGGGGTTTTGCTATCTCTGGTACTTGTTGGGCTACATGTTTCCATAGCTCTGGCCTTACTTTGAGTAGCTCTTCTAAAGTGAGGTTGCACTGCACTTTAGTGTTCTTTATTACCTCTGTATTTCTAGGTATTACTGAGTCTTCGTTTCTTACCATGATTGTGGGTGCTCTCATACACGTTGACTTAGCTTCCCATGGGCCTGTGAAATGGGGTAGTTCTTGTAAAGAATTGGACTCAAAGTCTAATTTCTCCTGAGATTGTGCGCTCTCTTGCTCTCCATAAATGGATGGGATATCTTGCGGGAATTGATCATGTGCATCATCCACAAGTTCGATGGGAGGAGGGGCTTCACTTTCTTTAGCCCATTTGTCTTCTTGAATCTCTCGTAGGAATTCTGGGGTGAACCGATTCATAGAAGATGATGTGTCTGGCTCCGTAGAGTTAGGCACATAGACTTCCTAGGCAGGTAGGCTCATTCTCTCACTTGCCTTGCCCTTGTGTGGAGAGGCGGGTTCCTTTTCTGATTTTGCAATTAGCCTCTCTATTCTTTCTAGCAGTCCATCAAAGTGCAATTGCGTCTTGGCTGAGCTAGATATGTTAAAGAGGCAGCTGGCTTCAAACATGGTTTGAGCCAATTCCACCATCTTAGCACAGATTTTGGTTCGTTCAAGCTCTAGTTCTGCTCTCGGGTAACACTTTTCATGATCAGTTACATTTGGCCCTTCTTGGATTCTGGCCTGATATGCTTTAAGCATCATGTTTAGGTCCTCGAGAGTGGGCTCTGCTAGGACTGATCCTACTCTAGGGGGTGGTGGGTTTAGGTGAGGCGGGTGGGAAGGTGGCGGTTCGGATGGAGTTGGGAATGGTGGAGGACGGGTAGTGTGAGAGGGAGTTTGAGATGTGAGTTCGGTTATCATGGCTCTCGTTTCTCTTAGGCTTTCCTCAAGTTCACTCATTTTCTTTGCCCATTGCCTTTTCATTCTTTCACGACTATCTCTCCAAGCTCTAGTCCTCTTCTTTGTCATGCTCTCCGTCTCACTAACATCTGGGCTCTTTTCCTAGCCTACTCTTTGGTTCTGTTGCAAGGCTTGGGCTCTAGTGATTACTTGTACTGGTGCAGTGGAAGTCACACTCCCTGTGGAGTCTACAACTAACCCAATAACGTTGATAGGAGTGATTGTTTGCATATTATTGGGGTTCTTTGGGCAATCTCGTAAGAGATGCTCCTTTCCACACTCTTGGCAAAAGCCTTGGATCGTCACTGATTGGGGTTGTGTAGGTGCAGGCATGGGGAAATCACGAATGAGGTGATCTCCCTGACATCTGTAGCATGGTCCTCTAGGGAATGGGGGTCTTACTTGCCTAGGTTGAGGTCTAGGGTTGGGGTCTGCATACATGACGTTTGTGTAATCTGACTCCCAATTAGGTTCATTCGGCTCTTCATTATAGTAGGACTCACCATGTTCAGGAGACTGCATGTAGTAAGCCTGGGGGCTATCAACATGTGTAGAGTCAAAGCTATGGTCACTGGGATCACTTTCTGAAAGCAATGGGGTTACTGGCACTATAGCTCTATTCAAATTCTCTTCTGCAGCTGCATACTTTACCGGAATTACGTTAGCTGGAGCAGGGGGTTGTTGAGCTAACACAGGCTGAGGCCTTTGTTGGTTTTGGTAGGGTTGCTGATAAGGTTGTTGTGGCCTGCCATATGGCTGTGGAGGGTACTAGTTCTGGTATCTTCCCTGCGGTGGATAGGGTTGAGGGTAAGTTTGCCTAACCGCTTGCTTATTGTATGGGCAGTCTTGTGCGGTGTGATTTGTGTATCTTCGTTCTATGGTGCAGTACTGGCTACTAGGATTTACTTGGGGTTGAGCCATAATGGGACATACATTTGCCATATGGTCACCTCCACAAGTATAGCATCTTTTCACAGGGGCAAACCTTGGGATTTGTTTGCTAGAGACACCTAGTTTTTGAGCTACTTTCTCAGCGAGTTCCTCAATTGATGTGGATTGCGAGGAAGAGAGGCTAGAGGCACTATCTGAGTCTTTGTAGATTTTGGAAAGCTCTAGTTCTTCCCCTAGGTTATCCTCGATGTCAATGCACATGCGTACACACTCTTCTATAGTCCTAGGGTCTTTCAAGTACACATAGGACCTCAATTTTGTACTCAGCAATCCATCGAGGAATAAAGCCACTTGCTTAGCTGGTGTGGGTAACTCAGGGACAGGGCATCTCTCTAAGTATTGCCTGAATCTTCTTCCTGCAAGTCTCACGGTCTCTTGAGGGGTTTGCTTGAAGCTGTGAATCAGTGAGGAAGTGTTATGTCTTATGCCACTTTTAGAGAATTCGATAATGAATGCCTCTAGAAGTTGGTCTATGCTCCTCAACTGCCTCTCGTTTAGTGGCTGAAACCATGTCAGGGCAGTGTTCCTAAGGGTTAGACCAAAGGCATTGTACTGTGTGAACAGCTCTTCAACTTGTTCAGCTCTCAAGACTTGCCTAAACTCAGCCACATGATCGTATGGATCTCCAGTGCCATCGAAGTAGTTCTTCATGGACTTAACTAGCTGAGTCGGCCTCAAAGTCCTTGTGTGCTCTCTAGGTCTTGGCAAAGGGAAATCATCAGCATTTCTTCGGTTCCCTGGGGCTCTATGTCCCTCAGGTTCCACTCTATTTGTTTCCGTTCTCGTTCTTTCTCTGCCCCCTGGGTTGGCAAAGCTTACTTCTGGCCTATCTCTACTTCTGTCTCTTTGAGTTCCATGAGCTTGGGATGTTCCAGCTCCAGGGTGACCGAAGGACACATTCGATCTTGTTTGGGGGAAAATGAATTCACCTTTCCAAGTGTAAGCATGCCTATTATGTTTTGTAACCACAAAGATCCTCTCTGAAGCGTGATCTAAGTAGGTCACTCTGCCTGGGCTATCTGGATCTTTAAACTCATAGATCATGATTGTTCCTATATCATTTGGCCGATCAGATTTATACCTCCAAAAGGCTTCGTCAGTCTCTTAGTTCAAAAGCAGATCTATACTCTTATTGTCCTGGGGAACCCACTCGGGATTGAGGATTCTTGTAAGAACAGATTTTCCCCGGGGGGTTCTAGGTTCTCCTCCTACGTTCCCTTGCTCTAGGTCACCTATGTCCATCTCAGGGATCACATTCCCGAATTCATCTGTCCTATCTGGGTGACTAGTGACTACGTATATGGTTCCTTCTTTATCCAAGTATGCTCCATTTTCGAACTTGACAGTTGGGTGTTCTAGTCCTATGGATTGGTCTTGGTTTTTAATCTGGACCACTGATCTTCCTAGGTCGTCCTCATAGATGCTAGCACCTAATCGGTTGGTCCTAATGTATTCGAGCTGCGTCTTGTAGGGGCCTTCCACCCTATATAAATATGGCACACCTGAACTTCCTGTGGGTCTGTCCATGCCTTAAGACATCTCTGATTCACTAGTCTCCGAGCTAGGGTAGTATGAGTGGTGGCTCAACTACTGGGCCCAAGACCTAGCAGTGTGGTTGACACTAGCCTCTGAAGACCTAAGACTTTGTCTATCTCTCCCTAGATGTCGTCCTGATCTAAGGTTCATAAGCCTAATTGAATAGCCCAAATTTGCCCAAGTACAACCTCGTTGCTGAGTTCTTTTGTATCAGTTACTTGATTCCTTTTAGTGGTTACCGTGTTTATGCTCTTGTCAGAAATCACGTCGTCAGGAATATTTGAGTTAATTTTCGCACTGTAAGTTGATCGTTCCACGTTAGATTCTTTCCTTTAAGGTTATCGCATCACGAAGAGATTATGTTTAATCTTGAACTTGAGTGCATAGGTAGTCTTCAACTTGATTGATGCCTATCGTTGCCCTGACTTACTCCTAGCACTTCCCGCACTTAGCCTAAGCTACGAATTGATAGAGGGTGTTGAGGATTTTCCAACCTTGAGTTTCTTTCCTTATGTTGTTGCCCTGGTGTGCCCAGGAAGCGTGTTCCCAAGCTTGCACTTACTCTTGCTTAGAATGCCCTCAAGTGCTCTTACTGGACCTGTAAAAGTCCCACGGTTAGCTCAAGACTTAGATTCAAATGACACAATAGACCACTTTCATGCATGTAACTCACAAACCAAATTATCCTTTGCCTTTATGGAAAACAATCCCAAGGATCCCTCAGTTTTCCTACCTCGGGGTATGGTCAACTTCAACCTCAGTTATGTCAGTTCGGGTTTCAGGGATTAAAACAGGGTTCAAACAGGCTAACAGGCAAACAGGTTTTCCCCTAATGATTTACTTATAGCCTCCTTATATGCCCTACAGTCCAATATTTATGCCCAACATTGGCCAAAATCCTCAAATTAAAAAACCCTAAAAAATTGGCCGAAATTGGCTATCAATCGCGATGGACTGGGCTGCCAATCACGATGGACTGTTGTCAATCACGATGGACTGTTGCCAATCGCGATGGATAGGTGTCAGTCGCGATGGACAGGTATCAGTCGCAATGGACAGGTATCAGTCGCGATGGACAGGTATCAGTCGCGATGGACAGGTATCAGTCGCGATGGACAGGTATCAGTCACGATGGACAGGTATCAGTCGCGATGGACAGGTATCAATCGCGATGGACAGGTATCAGTCGCGATGGACATGTGTCCGTCAGGGTCTGTCAGTCGCGATGGACTGTTGTCAATCGCGATGGATGCTATCAATCGCGATGGACAAAGAAAATGCAAATTTTTTTGAAATTTTTGTGGATTTGTGAAGTGCAAGCTCTCTATTCTACTGTGGTGCACTCAGTTTTACCAAAAGATGAAGTTTTCTGTCAATCGCGATTGACAGAAACTTGCGACACAGAGACAGTTCTACACATTTCCGTACCTGCGCAGCGTGCTGGGGATGATGGGATAGCCAATACCTGCAAGCAAACTCAAGAAACATGCAAAAAATAGCACACAACAGTTCGCTCTCTCTCACAAGTGAAATGAGGGAAATGAAAGGAGGGAGGAGATATAGTCAAAAAACTGAAATTTTTGCGATGATGGAGATGGAGGTGGAAGATGATGATGATGATGATGATGAAGTAAGGACGAGAAAAATAAGGAAAAGTAAAGAAATTACCTACAACGCCAACGTCACAACTCTACGTCTTACCATCACACGCTCGTCCTCAAAGCTCGATCCCCGGCAACGGCGCCAAAATTTGGTGTAGCTCAGTGATGAGTAGCACCTCCTTTAATGTCAATCCGCGAAGACATGAGGATGGTATGAAGACCCCGAGCAAGTGAGAGCACAAGTGCGTGAGTGAGAAGCACACTAACATGCACACACATACACACACACGCGCACACACGGTAAGACAAAGGGTGAGAAGCAATGGAGTTCTTAGATTACTTTCAAAAAGCTCTTACAAGTTCAAATCAATTACAAGCTAACCTCAAAAATGAGCTCTCTAGCTCTATTTATAATTTTTTATTAGGTTTTGGCTGTGTCCAGACCTAGTGTCCGGCCTAGTTAAAAATTAGGTTCTCTACCCTATTTGGAGGTTCAAACGAAGTCTAAAAAATGTGAAAACTGACAGGTAGGTACTTCTAAAGCTCCTCAAGCTCAAGGACTCCTTGGATTGCACAAAATGGAGCTACAAAAATATGAAATGGTATTTACAATGATGGTTAGTGATAAAAATCACTGTTATAAAGATGTGGATTTGGAAAAATTTGAAGGCCTATCTGCCAGATCTGCGTCGACTGCTTTGTCTACTTAATCCTTTGCCTTGCTCTGACTCTCTCCGCTAGCTTCCTTGTCTCCTCAGTCCTTGGGTGCCCATACTGCTCTCAACAATAGGTGTTTCCTTCTTCTCCTTCGCTTATGTCTCCTATCTTATCCAGTGGTATTTCTGGCACTGTTCTTTGAGATCCTACCTATGAATGAGATTTTGCTACGCCTGGCACTTGTTTGCCTACATGTTTCCACAATTGAGGCTTAACCTTGAGTTGGAGAGAGATGGAAAGGGTGGTGGTGGGGTAGTGTGAGAGTGAGTTTGAGATGTGAGTTCAATTATCTTTGCTTTTGTTTCTCTCAAGCTTTCCTCAAGTTCGCTCATTTTCTTTGACTATTGTCTTTTCATTCTCTCCCGGCTATCTCTCCAAGCTCTTGTCCTTTTCTTGGTTATACTCTCAGTCTCGCTAACCTCACAACTCTTTTCTTGCCCTACACCTTGAGTTTGCTGCAAAGCTTGAGCTCGGGTGACTACTTGCACTGGGGCAGTGGAAGTCACACTTCTTGTCAAGTCTACTATTAACCCAATAACATTGATAGGAGTGATTTTTGGCATGTTGATGGGGTTTTTGGGACACTCTCATAGCAAATGCTCCTTTCCACAATCTAGGCAAAAGCCTTGAATTGTCACAGATTGGGTTTGTGTTGGAGCCGATAGAAGGCAATCATGGATGAGGTGATCCCCTTGACATTGGAAACATGGCACTCTAGGAAATGGAGGACTTATCTCGCTAGGCTGAGGTCTAGAGTTGGGGTTCGCGTACATGACATTTGCATAATCTGGCTCCCAACTAGATTCACTGGGTTCTTCATAATAGTACCACTCATTATGCTCGGGTGGCTGCATGTAGTAAGCCTATGGGCTATCAATATGTGTAGAGTCAAAACTATGATCACTTGGGTCACTTTTTGATAGCACTGGTGTGATTGGGACTATGGCCTGTTCAAATTTTCTTCTGCAGATGTATATTTCACTGGAATCACATTAGTAGGAGCACGGGGTTGCTACACTAGAACTGGTTGAGGTCTCTGCTACCCTTGATAGGGTGGTTGGTATGGTTGCTGGGGCCTACCATACTACTGTGGTGGGTATTGGGTCTGGAATCTACACTGTTGTGGATATGGCTGAGGGTAATTTTGCCTGACAGTTTGTTTGTTATAAGGACAGTCTTGTGGGGTGTGGTTGGTATACCTTCGCTCGATGGTGCAGTACTGGCTACTAGGATTCACTTGGGGTTGAGCCATAATGGGAGATACACTCGCCATATGGTCACCACCACACGGATAGCACCACTTAACTAGGGCAAACCTTGAAACTTGTTTACTAGAGACACCTAGTTTTTGAGCTACCTTCTATGCAAGTTCCTCAATAGATGTGGATTGGCCGGAAGTGAGAATACTAGAGCTATCTCAATCCTTGTAGATTTTTGAAAGCTCCAGATCCTCTCCTAGATTGTCCTCAATGTCTATGCACATGTGTACACATTCTTCTATGGTTTTGTGGTCCTTCAGATACACATATGATCTGAGCTTGGTGCTCAGCAATCCATCTAAGAACAAAGCCACCTGATTGGCTGGTGTGGGTAACTCAGGCATCAGACACCTCTCTAGGTATTGCCTAAACCGTCTCCCTGCCAGTCTCACCGTCTCTTGAGGTGTTTGCTTGAAGCTATGAATCAGTGAGGAAGTATTATGCCGTATGCCACTCTTAGAAAACTCAGTAACGAAAGCTTCCAAACGTTGGTCTATGCTCCTAAATTGCCTCTCATGTAGTGGTTGGAACCATGTAAGGGCTGTGTTTATAAGTTTAGTCCAAAGGCATTGTACTGCGTGAATAGATCCTCAACTTGTTCCGCTCTCAAGACTTGCCTAAATTCTGCCACATGGTCGTAAGGGTCTCCAGTGCCATCGAAGTAATTCTTTATGGACTTGACCAGCTAGGCTGGCCTCAGGGTCCTAGTGTTCTCTAGGCCTTGTCAAAGGAAAATCATTAGCATTTCTTTGGTTTCTTGGGGCTCTAAGTCTCTCGGTTTCTTCCCTATCCATTTCTGTTCTCATCCTTTCTCTTCCTAGTCGGTTAGCAAAGCTCACCTTGGGTCTATCTCTACTCCTTTCTCTTTGAGACCCTTTCTATCTTAACAAGACCCCTCTATCATGATAGAACCCCATTCTATCGTGATAGAATGATTTTGTGACATATCCATTTTTGTGATAAACCACTCTATTGTAGCGGACCACCCACCACCATAGACACTCATCTATTGCAATAGACCACCCATCTATCACAATAGAACAAAACACAATAGAACCTCTCTATCGTGATAAATCTTGTCTATCACAACAAAGCACCATATGATGAAAAACCCCCTCTTGTTGCGACAGATCACCTATTCGAAAAAAATTTATGGTTTAATTTTGGGTGGATTTTTTATCAAAATTATTGATTTTTTGGAGATTTCTCAAGGCGTTATATTTTCCAAGGATTTGTGTGTGTCCAAGGCATTATACAATAGTGCTCAAATTATAGACCTTGCTTGGTTCATCTTCTTGAGCATTAGAGATTACTGCAAAGCTCAAACCTAAGGTCGGAGAATACTTAATCCCTCTTGTCAATTTTAGCTTAGGCTAAGTGCCTAGCCTTAGGGTTAAGGCTTAGAGCAATGTTAAGAACCAATAATTTCAAGACCCATAAAGGACATGAAGTTCAGGACCTATAATTATGATTGTGATACCCAAGCACCTAAAGGAAAAAGAACATAAACATGTGGAAAAACATGAAAATCGAGACACGTATTCTTGATGAAGAGACCATAAAGGAACAAGACGAGAAAGCAAAGTAATTGGATAACAACGAACAAGTGATTCAAGTAAAAGAAGAAACATAAAGTCCAAGGTTAAAGGTAAATTAATGAGCTTGAGAGGGAGGAAGCATATTGCCAAGATGGATCAACAAAGCTTGAAATCTTCTAAATCCAGTGTCAATCGCACTACCAAGTCATGGCCAAAGCAATTAGATGGCCATCAGTTCAATTTAAGCTCAAAAGCTAGTGAGTCAGATAGTTCTTATAGCATGGAGAGATCATACCACTAGTACTAGGACAACTTACATAGAGGTACCAGAAGGGCCCTATAAAATGCAATTAGAATATATTAGAACCAACCGATTAGGTGCCCGCATCTTTGAAGATGGTTTGAGGAGATCAATGGTCCAATTGAGAAATGCAGAGAGACATTATGTATTAGATCATTCTATAGTTAAATTTGAGAATGGTTCACGCATAGATAAGGAGGGAGCTATGTACATTGTTACTATCCACCTTAATAGAATCGATGATTTCAAAAATGTTTTCCCTGAGTCAAAAGCTACAGATTCTAAAGAAGAAGATGAGGAGGAGGAAGTACCAAGCACTCCTAGGAAGAAATCTGTGATTACAAGGATATTATCCACCAAGAAAATACCCCATGAGAATTCAACCATAGAGCTTTATGCAAAAGAAAGCCACAGAGGAGGATTTTTGGAAAGTTAGGTCCAACAAGCCATGCTAAGAACAAGTTTCTTGTGTATGTGTTTAAGGGCCCAAATTATCCAAGAAAAGCAACATATTTGATCCATGTTTGAGACCTACATATTTTGAGACTATAGCAAACACACTCATCTTTGGCAAGGTTAAAATGTTTTTTCTCTGCACAAATAGTCAGCTTCACATAGAAAAGCTAGTACAAGACATGCTAACACCTCAAGAGTTCAGAGGGAGAAGAGTAAAGAAGCCCAAAAATTAAGCTTTGCCTAGGAAGAGGTAGATTAGAGCAAGGAACAAGTAGACCAAAGAAAGAGAGAAGCAAAGGGCATAGTTCACATAGAGAGAATTGATGATTTCCTTGTCCCTAGAAAAATAGAACACTCTCAAACATTGAGATCATTGCAATAGTCAAAATCATGAAAAATTACTTCAACAGCACATGAGATCCTTAATATGATCATGTGGTCGAATTCAAGTGTTGAGAGAGGAACAAGTAGAGGACTTGTTCACTCAATACAAGGCTTTGGCTTAATCTTGATGGGTACATACCTAACATGGATTCAATCATTTCATCAAGGCAACTACGAAGATATCTCATAATTGATGGAAGCATTCCTCACTGATTTCTCTGAGAGTGGAATCAAGCACAACACTTCATCCTTGATCCATAGTTTTAAGAAGGCCCCCGAAGAGACGGTAAGACTGCTGGGAGGAAGATTCAAAAAACACAGAGAGATGTCATGTCATAGAGCTAACTACACAAGCCAAACAATTATGCTTGTTTCTAGATGGTATTATGATCATATGTGTACCTAAAAGAGCCAAACACCCTAGACCAGTGCATGAGAATGTGCATAAATATAGAAATTCCAAACACCCTGCATAATATTCCATAACCCTATTGCTACCAATACATGATGCATCATATATACCCACAATGGGTTATTAGTACCATACAACTTATCCTCAACAACCAACATATGGAATACATCATTGTTGTTAGCCATGGCTAGTGACTAATATCCTAACGCAAAAAATTGATTGTATCTCAAAATGTTGAACACAAAAACCCTATTCAAATCTGCTAAGCTTGTGGTAGACTGCAAGGGGCTTGTATTGGTGAAACAAAACCTATATATATGTTTGCCACAAAAGGATGAAATTGTCTATGCAATCATTGTGATAGTGGGTTCGGAAGGCAAAAGGAGCTTATATAAAAATTTAAATGCCAGAGAACGAAAATGTTTTGAGCACCAAATAGCCTCGAGTATGCTCACCAATTTTTGTGTGATTTTGAGATTTTGATTAGATGGGTGTCGAAAATGCCCTAAATGAAGGGAAGACCTCTTCTAATATCAATTGTTAGAGTCCAAGGTCTATGGAAGCACGCGAACAGCACAAGGAAGAAGAAGAAGCTTGGAGCATAACACAATACAGAATGTATTACCAAGTTAATTTACAAAGATAAGTGAGCCATTAGGGTTATAGGTGTATAAAAAATTTGGGAAGAATAGCCTTTTAAAGAGGAAAAAAATGTGTCCTGAGTGTGTTCACATATCACTATGGAAATATATCAATAAATCTCCCCACCCCCCCGCCTAAAGGAAAGTTGCACTATCTCACAATTCAACAATTCTATTCTCAATGCGATAAGGAGCATATCATCCATGAGTGCCCTAAGAACCCTACTAATGCTCCAAAAATTAGCCCAATCAATGTGATAGGAATAGTGGAGAGCTCAAGTGAAACCCCATCCAAGTTCAGGCAATCACTAGAGCACAAGATTTGCAACAAGTCAAGCAGGGAGAGCAAGAGAAGAAATTAGATCCTAGTGAAAGTAAAGAGACTAGAAAAAAGAAAACCAAAACATGGAAAGATTCTAGAGAAAGAGCGAAGAGAAAATCATGAAAGAAACTAGAAAAAATAGAGGGTAGCCTTAAAGAAACCAAGGCAAAGATTATAGAATCAGCATCTCATGTCCCAAAAGATACCCCACTCATACCTAAGTCTCATTCAGTACAAGCAAATCCCATTCCAAAAGACTTAGAAATGATGTTGAAGGCATATCAAGCATGACTTAGAGAAGGGCCAACCTAGCCGAATTAGACAATATCTATCCTAGAGTAGACCTAGAAGTAGGGAGAACAGAAATTTGCATCAAAATGATAGAACTAGCCCACGATATGTTTGAAGCAAGCCAACTCTTTGTTGATATATTTAGGTAGTGATGTGTGTGAACACTATAGGACCGCGGGGGCACTTTTTTCCCTCTTTAGGAGGTTTTCTTCCCCCGGCTTGTATATACGCCTATTGCACTAATGGGCTATTTATCTTTGTATATTCTCTAGTAATACATTCAGTATTGTGTGTTGAGCTCCAAACTTCTTCTTCTTCCTTGTGTTGTTCGCGTGCTTCCGCAGACGTCTAACTCCAACAATTGGTATCAGAGCAGGTTGTCGCTTCATCTACGGCATCGTCGACACTCCTCCAGTTGCAGTCTCAGAATTGCACAAATTTTGGTGAGCATACTCAACATGTTTTCAAGATCATAAAAGCTTCGCCATGTGGTGCCGAAATCACGATTTGAGCTCGTTTCGGCCTTCGAACACACTATCATAGCGCTTATGCAGGCTATTTCATCTTTTTGTGCCAAAGGTATATACCAGTTTCTGTTCGCCAGTATAAGCATCTCGAAGTCTGCTATAGATCCAGCAGAATTCGTCGTTGCAATTTTGTTCAACTTTTTGAGATACAGACAATTTTCTGCATCAAGGTATTTTAGTCACCGGCCATGGCTGAAAGCAATGATGTATTGCATATGTTGGTTGTTGAGG
Source organism: Ceratopteris richardii (assembly GCA_020310875.1). Lineage (NCBI taxonomy): Eukaryota > Viridiplantae > Streptophyta > Polypodiopsida > Polypodiales > Pteridaceae > Ceratopteris > Ceratopteris richardii. Next base: position 94,240,583 of record CM035425.1, on the reverse strand, counting down.
ATAAGTTGGATGGTACCAACTACCCATTATGGGCTTATATGATGCGACATGTATTGGTTGCAAAAGGACTGTGGAACATTGTGCAGGGTGTTGAAAAACATCCTATCACACCTGCAACTGTTACAACTGCAGGTATAGAAGCAGAGGCAGAAGGTATCAAAGATTATGATATTCTGCATATTCCTGTTCATGCTGCGATTTTTGCTGCACCTACTGTAGAGCGAATTTGTTGGGATGGCAGAGATGCCCAGGCACATGCATTGATAGCTTTGTCTATCAAACGTGCCATTATTCCTCACATTCGCCCTTGCAGAACACCTAAGGATGCTTGGGATACACTTACCACATTGTACCAAGCTAGGAATGAGGCTCATGTTTCTTACCTCCTAAAACAGTTAGAGAGTGAGCACATGAATGAAGGTGATTCCATGGACAGTTTTCTAACAAAGATCAAAGACTTGAAGGAACAATTGATTTCTGCTGATGAGGTTATACCAGATAGCTCACTTGTGCAGACTGTTCTGAATGGTCTTCCTGATTCATATTAGAGTTTTGCTTCTACTCTTCGGTTGATGATGAAAGGCAATCCAAATGCCTTGTCATTTTAAGAGTTAGTCTCTATTCTGTTACAGGAGGATCAGTCCAGGCAGAATAGATCCATTATGCGTGTTGCAGATCAAGCTTTCCTGGCTAGTCAGAAAGGCAAAGGAAAATGGAGCTCTTCAAATAGTAAGCACAAATCTGCTAATTCTGCACAATCGAAGAGGGAAGACAAAGATGAAAAGAAATCCGAAAAGCAAAAATTGTTTTGCAAAGTACTGCAAAGGAAATGATCATATCATAAAGAACTGTCCAAAACTGGTTGCTAAAGAGGCAAAGAAGAAAGAGGTTGGAATGGTTATTGCAGGGGTCTCTACACCAAAAACAGATTTTGTCAATCTCGTATAGGAAGAAGAATGGATGTTTATTACTATCTACAATTTTGACCCATCTTCTCATGAGCAGTGCATGTCAGTAGTAGACTCAGATGTTTGGTATTTTGACAATGGAGCGACCATACATATTACCTCGTAGCACAGTTTCTTCTCTTCACTCGAGCCTGCCCCTACATGAAATACTGTTACATGTGCCAACAACTCCTCTTAACCTATTATGGGAGTTGGTAAGATCATTTTGACTACAACTGATGGTAGTTCTTTCACTTTCTCAGATGCTTTATTTGTGCCAGGGATCAAGAAGAACATGTTATCAGTTTTTGCATTAGCCAAGATTGGCTTGGTTGTGAATTTTATTGATGACAGGTGTATAATTCATGATCTGTCAAATGGCGATGTGATTATTGCTCCTGGCATTTTATGTCATGGATTGTATAAGCTCATAGACTATGAAAGATCTTTGAATGATTCGGCATGTGTAGTACATGATTCTCAATCTATGTCAAATGCAAAGCTTTGGCATGCACGCTTTGGTCATCTAAATTTTGCTAGTTTGCTACGCCTGTAGAAATCTAAAATGGTGTCCTCTTTGCCTAAACTTGAGGCACCTGGAAAAGATGTTTGTGAAGGGTGTATTTTGGGCAAAATGCAACGTTCCTCGTTTCCAAAAGATGGCTCAGTTCGCGCTAATCAAAAATTGTAGCTTGTACATAGTGATGTCTGTGGTCCTATGCAGACACCTTCTTTTGGAAATTATCTTTACTTCGTGACTTTCATTGATGATTTTCCAAGCATGCATGGGTATATCCATTGAAGGCAAAGTCCGAAGTGTGTTCATGTGCTTCAAATAGTTTTTGGTTTTGGTTGAAAATCTGTCAACATGTAAAATGAGCACCCTCCGTTTTGATCGAGGAGGGGAATATATATCTTCTAATTTTAATGCATTTCTGGCTGAACATGGGATAAAACACCAGTGTACAGTGCCGTATACACCTCAATAGAATGGAATTGTTGAATGAAAGAACAAGTCACTCATGGAGATGACGAGGTGTGTGGTCAAGAGTCAAGCTCTACCACATAGTTTCTGGCTTGAGGCTATCATGTGTGCAACATATGTACTTAATAGGTGTCCCACTAAAGCGCTGCAGTCTATCACTCCATATGAGGCTTGGCATGACCGCAAGCCATCTGTTGCTCATCTGTGTGTTTTTGGTTGTTTGGCAAAAAATTGGATGATAAATCAATAAAATGTATTTTTGTTGGATACAGTTCTGAAAGTAAAGGCTATCGTCATCCACAAACTAAATGCATTTTGGTTAGCCGTGATGTCTTTATGGAAGATGCTATTCAGCCATTGCTTTCATGTACTAAGGAGACATCTGTTAGCTCCAAAGACATGTATGATACTTTGCTGCCTCTTTTTACAGGTGGACAGTCTATTGTTGGTCCTAATGAGGCAACTTCTCAACCTTTGCAAGTTTCATATGAAGATGCAGATCATTCCATTTTTTTATGCAGATTTACATGATGCACTTATTGACGAGAGAGCTGATATTGAGCAGGCAAAAACTATGACAAAATGACTAGTGCAGACCTTGCGTGACAACAAATTAGATGCACCTCTATCATATCATACTTGATCAAGCTCTCATAGTGCCTCTTTTGCATCAGATTGATATGCTATGGTTGCATCTAGTCTCTGTGATGAGATTGAGAGTGTTTCGTTTGATGAAGCACAAAATTCAAAAAATTGGATGGCTACTATGCAATCTGAATATGATGCAATAATGAAGAATGGTACTTGATCTTTATGTGACTTGCCTCCTGGCAAGAAGGCCATTGGCACTAAGTGGGTATACAAACTGAAGCGTAAACTTGATGGTACAATTGACAAGCTGAAGGCTAAGCTTGTTGCAAAGGGTTATGCACAAGAAAGAGGCATTGATTTTGACAAGTCCTTTGCACCTACTTGCCGAATGAGCCCATCATGTTTGGAATGTACATCAACGAGACATTAAAACAGCATTTCTGAATGGTGACTTGCATGAAGAAGTGTATGTTTTTCAACCCCATGGCTATGTGCAGAAAGGGCATGAAAACCAAGTGTGCAAGTTAAAAGTGTGCAGGTTAAAGAAGGCATTATATGGTTTAAAGCAAGCACCACGTGCTTGGTATGAGCGTGTTAATGATGTGCTTCTGATCATTGTTGTCTATGTTGATGACATGCTGTTCACTGGTCCTATTGAAAAGCATATTGCTGATTCTAAGGTTGATCTGCATGACTCATTTGACATGTCTAATTTGAGGCATTTGCAACATTCTTTGAGCATTCAATTTATGCACGTTAATGGTGAAATGGCTTTGTGTCAAACAAAATATATTGACACATTATTACAACGTTTTGGCCTTGAAGACTGTAAACCTATTGCCACTCCTATGGAAACAGGTTTACGACTGAATCTTCATGATGCTAGAGATGCATTTGATGTTGTTCTCTATCAACAAGCTGTTGGATGCTTGATTTACTTATGCATTACTAAGCTCGATATTCAGTTTGTTGTCTCACAGATGAGCAAGTTTATGCATTACCCAGGTGTGAAGCATTGGCAAGATTTGCAAAAGAAAAACCACATGTGAAAAGCCTTCTACTGACAAAATTCTACTTCTTTGTTATCAAGCAATAATTCAGCAACTTTAAAGACTAGTAATAATTTGGTAACTTAAAAGAAATCAATCTGATAGTCAAACTTGTTAGAAGATTCCCATGATGTGGGAATGAAATTGGCTTCACGATCAACAAAGTTAGTTGGAGCACATGCTTTATGCCTAGAGATAAGGGTGGCTTGAGTATGTATGATCCTTCAAAAATGCCAGGGCGAATAGCAGTTAAATGGATCACTAGAAGCATCAGTAATTCTGATTGGGCTTGTCGTTTGAGGAAGTACATCCATAGACTCTAATTATGTGACTACCAAAACCAGACAAGCTTCTCCTTAAGGGGAGATTGTTACTTCACCAGACAGGTTCCATCCTGTGAGTTCTAAAAACAGAATCATCTGTTACCTCAAGTCATTTACTCTAAATTTGATTTCATCATACAGGATTCCCTCTAGATAGGTTGGAATGCCAAAATAAAAATTTTCTTCCCAGGGATTAAGGGCCACATTATTCAAAAATGTGCCTCTTTTGAATGAATATTAAAACAGCGTCATCTATTACTTCAAGTCATTTACTCTTAATATTGATTTCAACCTACAGGTTTCCCTCTGGATAGGTTGGAATGCCAAAATAAAAAATCTTCCCAGGGATTAGGGGCCACATTATTCAAAAGCTGAAATCCAGAGTTGGAGTGACGTCTTGGATCCTAATTCAGGAGTCCACATGTCTGACAGACTTCACAATCTACCTGTTTCGAGAAAAATTAAGTATATGCCAGATATTACATAGTTACGAACAATACTAATTGGCTTAGTTACAGGACTAAAGAGAATGCCACGTGGTCAGATCTTCTATAAAAGCAGTAAAAACAAGAAATCTGAGATAAGCTTCTAATGCGACTTAACAGATACTGGGTTGTCCCCTAGAATGGCAAGCAATGGGTTAAAAGGTTTGTCATTGGAGTTAATCCAATTTCAGCCAAGCACTGAATCCTACAATGGCTCATTCTTCACGAAGGGCAGCAAGAAAGGTTAATAATGCCAGTAGTACTTTGTTCAAGGTGCAATCAGCAGGACACAATCCACATTTTCTTTCGTTGTTAGTAAATTCAGTCACTAATTACTTTACTTCATAATCTTTGCAAAGATTAATTCCTACACCTACAAGAAAATCTTGTTGGGAGAACATAGATTCTGGATATTTCCCTGTGGAATCTTTGGAGATCAGAGCTGCCTTGGGCAAAGTTTTTTTTTTTTCTTTTCAAAGAGGAAGTTCAGTCTCGGGCAATTTTCCAAAAAATCAAAGACAATGGTCATAATGGCTTACTTTGCTTAAAAGAATTTCTCTATATGATTTGGAAGACATCTCATGGAAAATGTTCCCCAAGTCCATTGAAAAATATTGCTATGTATAAAATGTTCCATTGAAAAATGTTATGTATAAAATGTCCCCCCCCCCCCCCCCCCCCCAAAGTCCATTTAATAATGTTATAATCCCCATACGCTAATCCCCATACTCAGGTTCCATTGTATAAAATGTTCCATTGACAAATGTTATGTATAAAATGTTCCCCCCCCAAGTCCATTTAATAATGTTATAATCCCCATACTCAGGTGTAAAAACAGCTCCATATATTCTAATATCAGATTGTACCTAAATTATAGATGCCTATACAAAGATTGTATTGTTGAGCTGAGAATCTTCACCCATCCTTTGACAAACTTTAACTCTTCTTTTCTCTAATTCATGACTGTTTTCTCAAAACAATGTATATATAATTTAGCACATTGCCATGATATTCAGTTATAATTGCTTGATAGCCCCTCTTGAACCAGCATAGGAAACCTATTAACAGGCAGAAAGAACACAGACTAATGGGCTTATGTTTTATCAGTAAATAGAACGTTCTTAAGCCAATTCTGTGACTACAAATAACTTGCATACATTCAATGCTCTCATAAAAAGCTCTACTCTGGTTGGATTCCCCATATAGATGCCCTTTATTTCCAGTCTAGTAAACCAAGTCCTCACATTGGAGTGATCAAAGAGCCTGAAGGATGGTGCAATAATTTCTTACAACATACAGCATGTCAGCACCAAGAGCCGTAACTCGATTCAAAGAAAGCCCTCTAAGAACATTCAACGGCATAGCTACACAGCTATTAATGTATTGGAAAAGAAGCAACAACAAACACATTGTCCCCAGCTTGAAAGAGGTCGAAGACAGAAAGTATGATCAGCATACAGCAAAGCAATCCTTGGAGATCTCCACAGGTGAAAATGGGCACAATTCATTTCCTTTGACCTGCTGTGCTCAGTATCTTGGTCTTCAAATCAGAAGATCAGGCTATTTCAACACGTCCTTCAGCACATGGAAATGTCAAGATGAACCACAGGGCCCTTAACGAGAAGAAGAAGACCATGTTCAGAGAAAAATTGGGTCACTCTTTAGATCATACCGTATACACAATCCAGCAAACAACACACATGAACAGCAAAAAAGTGCAAATTTTGTGCAGTGATACTCCATTCCTGTACACATACAAAAAATCTAGGTGATGTGTCAACAATGACACTGCAGTGCCCTTTTAGAAGAGGTTGCACTCAAATTGGAGAAATATTAAGCCATCAAAAAGAATGACTCTTTCCTTTGAGCATCAATGAGAAGGTTGGAATTAGACACATTTTTTGTTTTATATCAACTGACGTCAGTTGCCCTCTCCTTCAGCTGGCCATCACTGTCAAGACTACCACCTTTTGAACTCACTTGAGTGTTCTGTATCACACCATCTACCTGAGCTTTTATACCATTATCTTTGGTAACTTCTCCAACACCATCTTCTTTGATCTCCTGCTCTGCATCTGCTGATAATTGCAGCTCACTTTCACTAGTCTTGCTCTTGGACTCTGTTCTAGCTGCCTCTTTGAAAGAAAGAGATCGGGACGAAATTGATATGCCACGCATGGGATGGTCATATCTGCAAATGGACCCAAACTTGCATATGCCATTCCTTAGATAAAATGTACAGAGTGGCTGCCCCTGCTTGACACATGTTCACAGAATAAGAGCGAGAACTGCATATAAACCAAATAGAGCTGCTTGCATGAATATATAAACATCTTTACCGGGCGTAATGGCAATCCCATGGGGCTCAATTGAGGCACGACAGGGGTTACCATATTCTTGGGGTGATGATATTTGCAACTTGCTCCAAATTTACAATGCCCAGTTTGCAAGTAATATTGACAATCTTCCTGTTCTATTCTTGGACTGCAACTTAAAGGGCCATCACTGGATGTTGTTACTGGTGTCACTTGCGATTGAGGACTATAGAAGAAACATCTGTGATCTCCACTTGATAACGGGGTGCCTACGGCCTGCAGGGACACGAAAAGACCTTGAGTTTCTTTGGATAGGGCAAGCTATTCAGTACACCCATTATGAAACCAGAAAGCCCTTCTGACTCACATGAACCAGTGGACTAGTGACCTCCACAATGACTTCATAAACATGGAAGAGAACAATTCTACTTTAAAAATTTCAAGTACATACTGAACCCTCCTGATGAAATGAAAGCAAAAGCACACGCAATGTTCCAGTTGTTCTGGTCAAACCCATGCACAAACATAGAAGCGCGTTAGCCAGACATGTTTAGCAAAAGGTGAGACATCTCTCTGATTATAACCTAAACCTTCACAGCTCCAAATTAGCTTGTTAATGACGCACAAAGAAGTGGACAGATCTAGGTGGACTCTTCTTTTCACGATTAGAAACAAATTTAACGTGATCAACATTTAGATTGACTATAATAATCAGATGAATTGGTGAAATGCACATTACAAATTTTTATCCGTATAAGTTAGCACAGTACCTTAGAACTTAAAACTGTGACAGTCATACCAGTAAAGGAAACTATAGCCGATACTGAATGTACAACAACTGAAAGTTTAAGGCTTTTTTTCCGTATTGGCAACCAATGCAATGGCAGCAATACGCATACGCAGGAACAATACAATATGCATTGCTTAACAACGAGGGAAGATTTCTTACTTGAAACGTCGTCCAGCCAGAGTTGAAGGGAACAGTTTGGGGCGGAGATGTATACATTGGACCGTAAGAAGGTCCTCCAAAGCCCGAGCCAGGGAAATAAATAGGTTGCCATGTGGAAATGGGGGCTGGAGGTAGTGGAGTGCTGTTTGGATAAGGGGAACAAGTAACAGCAACGCCGGAAAAGTCAGGATGATGAAATTTGCATGCCACGCCAAACTTACAGAGTCCAGTACGAAGATAAAATACACACTCTTTTTCACCCTGAATCAAAGAATCAAACAGAGATGTCAAGCTGAAGCATTGGCGGGCCACATTCAATAAACCTGTAGACATACCCACCGGGCGTAACGGCAACCCAACAGAATTGAAAAGCGGAGGTCCTCTTGCAGAACCAGGCTGGGAATGAGGATGATGGTATTTACATTGAGCCCCATACTTGCAAGTTCCAGTTTTCATATAAAACTGCAAAGGCAGAAGAGCAAGCACAAATAAGGCAATCTGGCCTGTCCCAAAGACGTTTGAGCTCACTCTATACAATCGAACCAAAAGTCAAGAAATATCAGACGGTTCTCTTCTTCATCCATATTTTTCAGATGCGTATATCTAGAGGAATAGAGTAAGTGGTGAGCAAGATCAAGGTGATCAGATCTTACCTGACAATCGGGCTGCCCCATCCTTTCTGGAAATTCGGCATTGAACTGAGGGGGGTACAAGAAAGCTTGCTGTGACCGTCAGAATCGAAACGAAACGGTATTAGAGAGTAGAAAGCGAAAAATGATACTTTCGTTAATATAGCATGATAGGGGTACCTTTGAATCCTTGACTGGAATCGTATGATTGAACTTGCAATTAGGTCCGTGCCAACAGGTTCCAGTACGAAGGAAGTGCACACAATCCTTTTGATTCTGCTGATAACTCGGTGCAGAATCCATGGTTAGCTGCCGTTGCGGGGGACTCATCTTGATCAGGGAGAGCCGTACAAGAGCGAAGCTGTGGGGCGCCTGATAGGCAGCCCCGATTCAATCGGAAACCAAACAAGGGATCGTGATCGCATGCATTGATCACAAAACGGACTGATATTGAGGGGGGTCTCTGATAAACCTTTACTACACCCTACTAAGGCCGGAAAGTACCAGAGAATGGTTGATGGACGATGCAAATGGCGGTCGCTGCGCAGGATAGACAGACTTGGAGACGGGCAAGCAGTAAGGAAAACAAGAAATGGAGAGATGGCGACGCTAATGGAGCTATAGAGAGAGAGAGAGAGGACACAGAAAAAGGTGAAAAGAGGTGAACGCGTGATACGTCGTCGAGAGCCGAGAGTGAATCCATGGGTGTAAGTCAATCGCAGCCGTCGATTGGGATTAATAATTATTAAGATCGACAGCCTTTGAATAAGTAGGAAATTAGGCCCGCCGTCCCTCTTCCCATTAAAAGCTCTCGGTCGCACATTTGTTTTTTCCATCTTCAAAAATAATATATTTTTTATATTCCTATCTTTAAAAGAAAATTCTTCGGGATTATTTCCAAGGTAGGGGAAATTATTATAGATGTACAAATCGTACGATTTGGGAAGAAACAAGAAGACTCTCATATATTATTTTTGGCTTTTATTTTGTTTTTCTAAAGAATAAAGGACATGAACGGAGCCCAGCAGCTGCCTTTTGTGAGGATGACATGTGGCATCGAGGAGCTGTGGGACCCAATCTCCTTCTCTCAGCAAAATTCAATGCAGATCTTCCTATGCATATTTTCCACTTTTCCTTTTCGCACGAATTTCAGCCGCCACCACCGCAGTGGTCCGGACAGCGCTGAAAACCGGAGTCCCAGTTGAGCCTCTTCGCCGTTCGGGCAATTTAGGAGAAATCCATTTTTTTAAGGAAAATTACAAATAAACAAGCAAATAATATCCGAATTTTCTCGGCAACTTGCAGTTTTGGAGGCCAAGCTCCGTTTCACATTTAAGGAGTTCCGGACGGGTGCTCTTGCTTGAAATAAATGTAGCATTTTTCGTAAGGAAAATCCGCACTAGCAGCGCCTGATGAGGAAAACACGTTTAATGGTCTTTCTCGCTCTCTGAGAATAGAAATCATACTGAAAAGTCAATGTACACACATAGTTAGTTTATAGTTAGTGTATAGTTAATCTATCTAATCTAGTTACTGTATACTTAGTGTATAGTTAATCTATTTTAGATCTTGGGAGTAACTGAGTGCTCATCTTTTCAGGAGGAGGTTATGTGTTCAATCTCTAAGGACTGTTGGATATACCTAAATCAATGTCATCAGTTTATTTTGTATGTTTTTGGGTCATTGAAATTAAATGTTTTTGGGTGGCCCTTTCATTGTGATGCTTCGACAGTCTAACTTCTTGTTGCATAATTCATGGGTTTAGAAGATTAAAAATATGGATTCTAAAGGTTAAAATATGATGCATATTTGTCTTGGTTTAGCCCTTGAATTATCTTTGAAACATGCTTTAACCTTTGGGTTGAGTCCTTGGTTTTAACCCCTTGGGAAATTTATTCATATGAGCTCCCAATTGAATGGTTGTGAATCTTAGGTTTGATTTATTCTAAGGTGTGGGAACCTGAGTCTTGGGAGAAGTTTCTCTTAGTGCCACCTTGTGGTGTACGTGAGAGTAGAATCCTCATTTGACTTAGAAAGTATGTGATAGCCTTTGGGAAATTAGAAGACATGTGATCACCCTTGGGAAAGTGTTGCATACATGCCCCCTCAAGTATCCCACAAACAGCCCAAGATAGCCACCCATCGAGCTGCCACTCAGTCCAAGCAATGTGAAAACTTCTTGGCAGAGCAGTACGAGTTGGGCTCTCCATTTCCTTATTGAATATAACAGAAATTTGGTTATATAGGCATGCAACTACGTAAGTACATCGTATATGGGAACACTCAGTTTCAAGAAGTGTTGGATGATCAATATAAATCCATCTAACTTTCCAAGCAATGAGAAGATAGTATTTCTCCTCATTTTATTGAGCATATTTTGATAAGGACTCAGTAGACCATCTTTTGCTAAGTTCACATATTTTTGCCAAGTCCTACAATTGTAACTATGCTGGTAGCTCTCAGTGCTTGAAATCATAACTTCTATCCATATTTAGAAGGTTTTTGTGAGCTAGTCAAGGTGCAAGTTATCTGTTTTGCATGAACTTGTTTGTTTTGATGTTCCCAAGTAGCTATTGGGTTTTATCATACTAAACACAAGATTACAAGGTCTAATTTACATATCCAAAGAGCTAGGGCTGGTGTTGTGCATTTGCTGGACCAACTTCACCACTTGAAAACTCAACTTTCCAAGCCTCTCCAAGGTTCTTCAACTTCTTTTAGTGGTATCAGAGAACCTTCAAGATGGGAGATGGATTTCCATCAATGATTGAGAATCTTGATAGAAATAATTATGCTTCTTGGAAAATCAAAATGGAGGCTTATTTGCAAGGAAGAAATCTATATGGGATCGTATCAAGTAATGAAGCAATGCCTATTCCAAGATCTAAAGGAGGACCTACTCAAGAGAAAATAGATAAGATCACACTTTGGTGTGCAAAGAATGCTCAAGCAAGGTCACACATACTCAAATTTATCTTTGATTTTCTATTACCACATATTAGAGGATGCAAGACATCTCAAGAGACTTGGGATGCCCTAGAGACTTTCTTTTCTGCTAGTACAAAGGCAAGGAAGAACCATCTTTGGAATGAGTTCAATCAGATGAAGAAGACTCCAAAACAAACCATCATTGAGTTTGTTACAAAGGTCAAGGAGATTGCTCATCAATTTACATGTTGGAGAGTTGATCAAAGAAGAGGGCATCATGAGGCAAATTCTTAATGGGATTATAGGTGACAAACAATGGCAATCTTTCGCCATAGCCTATGATCTCATCATGGATGTGCAAACTCTAGACTTCAACATATTTCTTTGACAAATCTTCAATCAAGAGGCCAACAATAGCATAAAGGAGGGTAACTGCTATCATGATAATTCAAGTAGTGCTCTATATGTAGATAAGAAGGACAAGAAGGTGAAAGGCAATAAGAAGGAGGAAGATGAAGAGGAGACTTCCCAAGCCAACTTTGCAGGCAAGAGAAAGTGGAAAGGGAAGATGAATGGACCAAAGCATGAAAAAACCAAAGGCCAAAATGCTCAACCTTGTGCGTGATAAGACCAACCACACCACTCACAATTTTTGGTTCAATGGGAAGACTCAGAAAGGAAGTGGAAGAGGTGGATATGGCAGCAATAGGGTGAAAGGTGGACACAAATTCAACAACAACAATAGGGTCCACAATAGAAGGGACTACAACAATTATTTTGAAGGTCAAGAACATGAAGAATCGTTGCTTTTGATGAGTCTAAGCCATGTCCAAATAGTTCAGAAAGGCTTGCAAGTTAGGTTCACCCAACATGGAGCTTTTGAAGGCTTCAAGAAGATAGCTAGAGGTGAGAAGCATGGTAGGCTCTTTACTTTTGAAGTACACAAAACCAAAAACATAGCTCTATTCAACTTTGGGTCTCAAACCCTAAGTGAGCTTGAAGTGTGGCATAAGAGGCTAGCTCATGTGGATGAGAGAACCTTAAAGGATATATCTAGAAATCAAAGTGTTCTTGGACTTCCAAACATATCAAAGCAATAGATGATCAATAGATATGATGCGTGCCAGATTGGGAAGGCACAAAGACAACCATTAAACCAGAAAGGCTATATCCACAACAACTTATTGGACCTAGGACATATAGATGTATGGGGTTCAAACAAAGAAACTTGATTGGCAGGATCAAGGTATTATGTCTCTTTTATTGATGACCATAGTAGATGGACTATTTTTTACTTTATCAAGAGTAAGAATGAAGTGTTTGATTGCTTCAAAAAGTATTTAGCACATGTGGAGAATCATACGAGTAGATCACTCAAGAAGCTCAAATGTGATGAAGGGGGAAAGTACTTCTCCAAAGAGTTTGATGAGTTATTGCAGGATACAGGTATCAAAAGGGAAGTGACTATTAGGTACTCTCTCAATAAAATGGAATTGCAAAGAGAAGAAACAAGACATTGGTTGGATTAGCAAGAACAATGCTTGAATAGAGTTGCCACATTATCTATGGGAAGCGGCTATTTTGTTGAGATATCAAGCTCAACATGTGATGATCCAAGATGACATGTATTACTCTTTCATTTCTCTAACATGTATAGTGGTCACACTGGTATATGTCAAGGACACTTCATTGAGCTTTATTAGATTTACCTATTGAGAGTGATGGCACATTTGTTTTTCTTGCCAGCTCACTCATCCACGAACATTAGGTTTTTCCTTATGTACTGGTCTTTATATATTGTAGTAGTTGTATTCTTGTTTTTAGGTCATTCTTGTTGGTTCCTTTTTATGTAATAGAAGAAGAAGAAGATCATTCTTCCTTGCCTCAATCTGAGTGCATGCTTCTCTTTGATTGTGAGAGTGTGTGTGTGTGAGCTCTCTTCCTTATCTCCTTCCTCATGACATGGTATTAGAGCCAGTGTTGATGTAGAGAGCTCGTGGAGAAGTGAAGAGTATGCGACAATGTGTCAGGGGAGCACTAGATTGTGCTCTCTGACTTCACTAGACAAGATTTCGGAAATACACTTATGATTACACGAACACCCACGTAGGGAAAATAATACAAGAAGACGGACTCGATACAAGACATCCCACAACCCAGGACCAATAGGTATGGAAAACTTGACTAGAGATGATACAAGAGATCCCACAACCCGGGATCATAAGTATGAGACAAGAGGTCTGGATTACAAGAACTCCCTTCTGGGAGATGAACTGAATACAAGAAAGAACTTGACAAGATCTCGTACTACGAGATTACAAGAGGACAAGACATTATGTCCAAGAGCTAGACTAGACAGGACTAGAACAAGAAACAAGACAGGAACTGGAACTGGAACTGGAACTTGGAGAGTACTTACTTGGCGGTCACGACTCCTTGAGCTGGCAAGACTGGTATTGGCAAGACTGATTATGAATGTGGCCAACCCCTCCTTATATAGGTTTTCAAGGGCGGTTCCCAAGGGCGGTTACGACTTGATGATGTCATCATGATGTCATCGACTCGAAACATGGTCTCTAGATGTCAGAATCAAGCAAGAAGACAATCGATCTTAGGGTTTTGGCATGTTCCGGACGCAATGGAAGCATTAGTTTCCCCAAATTCTAAACCAATCATGAGATATAGGATTCACATGGAATCTGAGATTCAAGATGGTTTCCTTTGTCCATGACATTACCTCCCCCTCAAGCGACGAGTTCCACGAGGAGCGGTCATGTTCTCTGGTCTCGACTTCATTGGATTTTTCTTATGGAATTCTCGAACCTTGATTGGTGCTCTTTGAAGGTTTTCTGCAGGTTCCCAAGTACGATCACTGATATCATACCCTTTCCAATGAATAAGGTACTCTAATCTTCCTCGGGATATTCTCGAATCTAGGACATGCTCGACTTCAAATTCTTCATGATCATCAATCTCGAGTGGTGAAGGACTAGGTCTCTCCCCCCTCAATGGTGAAATCTGATATGGTTCCAACATGGATACATGGAAAACTGGATGTATTCTCATGGTACTTGGTAGCTGGAGCTTGAAGGTGACTAGATTAATCTTGGCCAAGATGGTAAATGGACCAAATCTTTGATGATCTAACTTTGCACAAGGCCTTGAAGTTTGCAAATTGTTTCTGAGTAACCATACTTTATCCCCAATTTGATATGATGGATTCTGGACACGATGTTGATATGCATAGTACTTATATTGTTGTTGAGCTTTATGGATCTCTATCTTGAGTTCTTTGTGAATGTCCATTAGGTACTGGGCCTTGTCTCTGGCAGTTGGGTTCTTGACATGATTTGAGAGTTGTATATCCATCCTTGGATGTTGTCCATAGTTTGCAAAGAAGGGAGTTTGCTTAGTAGATGCATGAACACTATTGTTATAGGCAAACTCTGCAAAGGGTACCAACTCAAACCAATCATTTTGGTGATAGTTGCTGGTGCAACGGAGATATTGCTCTAGGACTTGATTCACCCATTCTATTTGTCCATCAGTCTGTGGATGATTTGCTGTAGATAGTTTAACATGAACACCAAGGAGCTTGCAAAGACTGTTTCAAAAGCTGGATATGAACTGTGGACCTCGATCACTGACAATATCATGAGGCAATCCATGAAGCCTAAAGATGTATCTGAGAAAGAGTCTAGCACTGGCTGCACCTGTGATTGCCTTTGTAGTTGGAATGAAGTGTGCCATCTTTGTGAATCTATCCACAATAACAAGAATGGCATCATACTTATCTGACTTTGGTAGATCTATGATGAAATCCTTAGATAATGAAGCCCATGGCCTTTCTGGAATAGGTAAAGGTTGTAAGAGTTCATGAGGCTTATGTCATGGTAGCTTAGATCTATTGCGTGTCACAGGTTCGGATATATTCTTTGACTTCCTTCCACATTTGAGGCCACCAAAAACCCCTGGATATGAGTTCTATTGTTTTATTTACTCCAAAATGTCTTGCTGCAAGATTGTCATGACGTTGTTGAAGTACTTAGATCCTGGGCTTTCCTAGAGGGACATACAATAGGTTCTTATAGAATAGTAACCCGTCCTTTTCCTGGAATTCATTTACTTCTTGGACTTTTCCTTCTTGAGTTTTTTTCTTAACATTACAAAATAATTCATCTTGTGGTAGATTCTTAGGAATCAAATGATTCAAGGCTGAATCTTCAGGATGGGTTGAAGAGATAGCTGCTAACTGGAGATGCTTAGGCTTGAGTAGTACACTCTCTTGTTGATCGAAGGCCTCTTCACCCTTCTTTGGTGCAAGGTAAGATCTTCTTAACAAGGCATCTAACTGACATTGTTGCCGTCCTGGACGATATGTGATGACAAAGTCGAACCTGGATAAAAAGTTACTCCATCGAGATTGCCTTCTGTTGAGGATGCGGGTGGTCATAAAATGCTCTAGGATCTTGTGATCTGTATACACGATAAGTTTATGAGCTGCTCCTTCTAGATGGTGACGCCAAGTATCAAACGCGTCCACTATGGCAAGAAGTTCTTTGTCATGAATTTCATAATTAATTTCTGGAGGAGAAAATTTCCTTGAATTATATGCAACTGGATGTAGGTGTCCATCATCTCCATATTGTGAGAGAATGGCTCCTAGGGCAAAGTCTAATGCATCTGTCTCTAGGAAGAAGGGCTTACTAGAATCAGGATGAACTAGAATTGGGGCAGTAGTGAATGTTGATTTCAAGGTCTAAAATGCTTTTTCTGCTTCTTCGGTCCATGAGAATTTGGATTTCGTTGTAAGCTTGCTAAGAGGTGTCACTATCTTGGAGTAATCTTTGATGAATATCCTATAGAAGTTGGCAAACCCTAGAAAACATGTACATCTCGAACACATGAAGGTGGTTGCCAATCAAGGATTGTTTGAATCTTCCTAGGGTCCATAAAAATTCCTTTATCTGATACAATGTACCCTAAAAATTCCACCTCTGTCTTATGGAAAGAGCACTTCTCCAACTTCGCATATAATCATTTTTCTCTTAGTTTCTCTAGGACTATCTTTACATGACATTCATGATCCTCTAGATTTTTGGAGAGTATCAAGATATCATCAAGGTATATTGCAACAAAATCATCAAATATTCTCGAAAAATATCATTCATCATATGTTGGAAGACAGCTGGAGCATTTGTAAGACCGAATGGCATAACTACATATTCAAAATGCCCATACCTTGTTCGAAATGTTGTCTTCCATTCATCTCCTTCTCTGATCCTGACAAGGTTGTAAGCTCCTTGAAGATAAATTTTTGTGAAGAATTTTACTTTTCCAAGGCGTTCCAAGAGCTCTAATATGAGTGGTAGAGGGTATCTGTTTTTTATAGTGACTTTGTTCAATCCACGATAGTCTACACACATCCGGAGAGTCCCATCCTTCTTCTTTACAAATAGAATAGGAGCTCCTACTGGAGACTTGGAGTGTTTGATAAACCCCTTTGCTAGATTCTCATCAATGTTCTTGCGTAGTTCTGTAAGTTCCTCTGGGGATAGTCTGTAGATTGGTCCAAAGGGTGGTTGTGCTCCCTCTTGAAGATCTATGGGGCAATCGTAAGGTCTATGCTCTGGGAGGATATCTGCATTCTTCTTTTCAAAAACATCTTCAAAGCCTTTGTACTGATTGGGTAGCTGTAATGGATCATCTTTCTCGGATTCTTGAGCTGGTATGGCATAGATCATATATGTAGGTTCCTTCCTTACTGCATGTATGAAGGCATTGGCTCCGACATATACTGGGTTCTTCTGGATATCTCGACGGGTGATTTTATTCTTTTCCCAATTAATGTCTGGATTATGCTTCTTTAACCAAGACATTCCAATGATAACTAGATGTACTGGGCTCCGTATTACATTGAAACATATGTGGGATTCATGGTCACCAAGGTGTACTCTTAATGGTGTGGTTTCCATGGTTATATTCCCAGATGCTAGAGGCCGTCCATCCACTACTTCAACTACTACTGGTTTGTTCTTCCGAAGTATAGGAATTCCATGTTTCTTAACCAATCCTTCATCGATGAAACATGAGGAGGCTCCTGAATCTACTAGGGCAATAAGGGAAAGGGTCTTCTTGGGCATGATTAACTTGACAGGTGCAAGACATGTTTCTATGGGTGTAGCTGGAATTATGAGACCCTTTCTTATATCATGGTCTGGCTGTAGGGTCTCTTTTACAACTGGACTTCCTCGTTTCCCTGTTCTACAAGGGTGGCTACGACTCTGGAGTTTGTTCTCTTGTTCGGACAATTAATTGCAATATGTCCAGGGTTTCCACAGTAGAGACATAACTTATTAACTCTCCTTCTCTGTTTCTCTTCTAGTGTTAGAGGCTGAAACCTAGTTACATCTATTTGCATAGGTTAAGGCATGGACTCATCTTTAGTAGTGGGTTGGAAAGGTTTCCACTGGCGCGGTCTTCCTTCTTCTTGTTTTTCTTGTTTCCTTTCAAAAAGTCGATTATCACATTGAATAGCTTGCAAGATATATTCATTCAATGTTTTAACCTCTAGCATCATGAGCAAAAGGTCCTTCACATCATCTCTTAAACCCCATCTGAATTGGCTTATGAAATAATCTTCATGCCAAGTGAGATCACATATCAACTGCCTGAATTCAGATGCATAGGTAGAGGCAGAGCGGTTACCTTGACGTAACTTCCAAAGTTTTGTTTCTGCTATTCGACTTGTATCTGCATCTCCAAATGTGGCAGAGAGTTCTCGAAGGAACCCCTCATAGTCCTGAAGTACTGCCATGTTCTTCTCCAAGATTGGGGCAAACCATGATAATGCTTGGCCATAGAGCAAGGTTCCAATAAACCCGACCTTGGATGCCTGATCAGGGTATCTATCAGGTTGCATACGGATGTACAATTTAACTTGCTGGAGGAATCCACGTAAAACTTTGTGCGATCCCCATCGAACTTTTCTGGCATGCAAATCTTGGGTTCCTTCATAAATGATGTACTAGGCCGTTGATTCACTTGAATACTCCCTTGATTTGCTTGAAGACTCCCGATTCATTCTTGTAATTCTTGGAGGAGTGCACCCACATGCACTGGATGTCCCATCTGACTTAGGTCTTCGACTTGTTGTTGGAGACTCCGAAGTGATGCTACGATCTGTTCATAAGCGTTCTCCATGATGCCTGGTCTTGGATAGAAGATAGTCTTGCCAAAATGTCAGGGGAGCACTAGATTGTGCTCTCTAACTTCACTAGACAAGATTTCAGAAATACACTTATGATTACACGAACACCCACATAGGGAAAATAATACAAGAAGATAGATTCGATACAAGACGTCCCACAACTCGGGACGAATAGGTATGGAAAACTGGATTAGAGATGATACAGGAGATCCCACAACCCGGGATCGTCAGTATGAGACAAAAGGTCTGGATTACAAGAACTCCCTTCTGGGAGATGAACTGAATACAAGAAAGAACTTGACAAGATCTCGTACTACGAGATTACAAGAGGACAAGACAGGATGTCCAAGAACTAGACTAGATAGGACTAGAACAAGAAACAAGACAGGAACTGGAACTAGAACTTGGAGAGTACTTGCTTGGCGGTCACGACTCCTTGAGCTCCCAAGACTGGTATTGGCAAGACTGATTATGAATGTGGCCAACCCCTCCTTATGTAGGTTTTTCAAGGGCGGTTCCCAAGGGCAGTTGCGACTTGATGATGTCATCATGATGTCATCAACTCGAAACATGGTCTCTAGATGTCAGAATCAAGCAAGAAGACAATCGATCTTAGGGATTTGGCATGTTCCGGACGCAATGGAAGCATTAATTTCCCCAAATTCTAAACCAATCATGAGATATAGGATTCACATGGAATCTGAGATTCAAGATGGTCTCCTTTGTCCATGACACAAGGCATGGAGAAAGCGCGATTCACAAACGACCTCAAATTGCTATGAGAATTGGTGTGAAGGTAAAAGAGCTCAAAATATTTTTCGGGAGTTATCCCTTTAGGATCAATCATTTTTGTGAGATCAAAGTTTCGGAGCCATCTCGACCTCCACTTTGAGGCCGCAAGGTGGGGCCCATAGAAAAACCAGGTCAATTTTAGAAACTGTAACTTGCATTGTGTTTGGCAACACTCATATATTCTAGATCCAAAATTTCAAGAAATTCCGTGTATTGTTGATACACGAAAACTATGTTTTTCTGAGATCAAAGTGTCACATCATAGTGCGATAGTGTTCAAGCAGAAGTGCTTCTTGTAGTGTTTTGCAATGTTGTGAATAGCTACAGAAATGGCAAACACAGATGGAATGAGTCACTTTATGAGTGATAAGCTGGACAAGAACAACTTCCATGCTTGGAGATTCAGAATGACGAATTTCTTGATGGGAAAGGGCTACTGGAAGTACATCGAAGGAGAGAACGAAAATGCTCCATAGTTACCAGAGAGGAATCAGACTACAGAAAAATTAAGAGCATATGAGGAATGGAATCAAGGAGCACGAAAGGTAATCTATTGGCTATCTGTTAGCATACAAGATAGCATGATTGGGCACATACAAAAAGGTGCAAGAATTACTGCAGATATAGAGATTTGGCACAAACGAATTGGACATGAAAATCTACAAAGGATGAAATTGATGTAGTCAGAGGAGATTGTCAATGGACTACCAAATTTCAAAGTTGCAGAAATGCAAAAGGTATGTGCAACATGTCAATATGGTAAACAGTCAAGATCATCATTTCCACATGACAAGCATGTGAGTGAGAATGTGCTAGAAATAGTACATACAGATGTTTGGGCTCCTACAAAGACCACATCTATGGGTGGTTGCAGGTTTTATGTTACTTTCATTGATGACCATACATGAAGAGTTGAAATTAGAGAATGAGGAGAATAAAGAAGAAAATAAAGAAACTGAAGTCCCTTCTACTATACAAATCCCTGTGGATAAGGTCAGAGAATTTAATGAAGGAGACGAGGGCAGCACATGTTTACCCATCACATATAATGGATACATGACCAACGCAATTCTAGACACAGAGGCAGGTGCCAAAGAGATTTGGGAGAAATGGGGAAAGCCAGCCCTGCGACCAACACGTATGAAGCTTCAATTAGCAGATGTTCATGTAGAGAGGCCCCTTGGAATACTGGAGAAAATTAAGTTAGCCACCTGCGGATTTGGAATTTGAGCACACATTAGCTGTATGTCAATTTGGAAAAGCGAATAACTATGAAATGATATTAGGATGACCATTCATGAGACAACTCAGGGTAGTACAAGAATGGGGAAGAGACGCTTTAAACGTACAACATCAAGGAACTACTACCAAGATAAATTTGCATACATTTGCATATAGGGATGTGCCCCCACTACAATGGAATCCCATACACAAAGAAGAGGATGACTTGTCAATTCATATTGTTGGTTCAAGTGACCAATCATGGATGCACGAAGATGCCCAATTATGGATGTGTAAGGAAGCAAAGAGAGAAGAGAAAAAAACTCAAATATGGCCTATTGGACATCAAAATAACCGAACCCTAGAGGATCCTATGTATATGCCCCAAGTTTTCCCTGATGAAGCATTCAAACCACATGGTTGGATGGAGATTCTAGCCACCTTGGATGTATGCATAAATGAAGAAGTATTAACCATGAATGGTTGCATGGACGAAGAAGGTTATGATGTAAGCTTTTACATGGTAGTCCTTTAGGAGGTAGATGCAAGAGAAGTGTTAGAAAAGGAAATGGATGGAAGAGTATGAAAGCATACAGATGGAACTAGAGTTTGATTTAGAGAAACGGTATTTAGAAGCAATCCAAGCCGATAACAAAGAAGGAACACCCAAGGTCTTAGCAATAGAAGCAGTTCAGATGAGACCAAACCATGAGGAAACATTAGATAATGCCGAATCAACCCCAGACCTGTTTGAAGTCCTAGAACACTTCAAAAGATATGAAGTAGAGGAGAGGAAGATAGCCATTCAGATGCCTAAGAGAGAGGCAAGGGGAGGAGAAGCATATGAAAACAAGAAAAAAACAAAGAAAGTAATAGTGACTATGGAAGATGGGGAAGAAAGATGTACGTACATAGGAAAAGATGTGTCACTTGAGGAGGGAGAAGAATTGGTAAGACTAATTCGAGAGTATCGGGATGTGTTTGCATGGACCTACAAGGACCTCAAAGGTGTAGAACCATCCATTTGTTCTCATTGAATACCAATGACACCTGATTCAAAACTGTCGAAGCAACACCCTTACACTTATAATGATGTCTATTCAGCAAAAATTAAGGAGGAGATAGACAAGCTATTAGCAGCTGGACTCATTTACGAGATAGAACACACCGAACGGGTGTCACCATTAGTGGTCATACCCAAAAAGAATGGTGTAGATTCGACAGGAGCAAAGGACCATAGAAGAAGTACCTTTGGATACTTAGCATTTGCACATTCAAAATTGGTCTCATGGAGTTCCAAGAAGCAACCAACAGCTACTTTATCTTCAAGTGAAGCAGAATATAGAGTTCTAAATATTGTAACTCAGGAAGAAATATGGCTCAAGGATTTGTACTTAGATTTGGGACTTGTAAGTTCCAAATCTCACTTACTTGGAGATAATGTAAGTTCCATGCATCTAGCTACAAATCCAATTTTTCATGCAAGGACAAAGCACATAGAAGTCCATTACCACTTTGTAAGAGAGAAGATTATCGCAAAGGAAATTGACATTTCATTTCTTCCTATTGAGAAGAAAATAGCAGACATGATGACAAAGGCACTTGATGGGATAAAGCTTTGTAGATTCAAAGCTATGGCAGGTTCAGAGAATGAAGACTCAAGCATACTTTAGCCTGAGGGGGAGCTATTGGAACATCAAGCTTTCATTATGCTTGAGGTGGATATGCTCTTCACCAAATCCATCATTTGGATGGCATGGCACCATCTACCCATATATGTACCTTCAAGAAAAGCACCTATATGCACATTATTTCTTTGTATTAATTGGTTGATCACTTATGATAATTTTTTGTAAGGTTCAAGGTATTTACCTCTATAAAAGGAAAGAGTAAAAGGCCTAAAAAGCATGAGCTAAAAGTGCTTGAGATTGATTCTCAATAAATCAATTAAGAAGTAGATATAACTTCTACTCTCTCTTTTCCTAGATTGTGGGAAAAAATTCAAATCACTATAAACTAACAAACCCTCCTAATCTAGAATTCAAATTCATGAAGCAAAAGTTTGGTCATATCCCCAAGATTCTATATAAAGACTTCAAAACATTTTTACATTAAGTAGAGTGTTGATTTGAAGCAATGCATATACTCTTTGATCATTTCTTGGTGCCACTTCTATTCTGATATGCTCCTTCTTCCTCATACTGAGTCAACTTGAGATGTTTTGTTCTCTCTACAAAGCTCCAAATCAAGTGTTTAAGCTATCATCATAAAGTTATAATTGTCCACTTTGTATGTACAAATTGTGAAGTCATTTGGTTCAATAATCTCAAAGAAATCTGAGTTTTAGAGTCTCGAGATCATTGTCTGCACATCCCTGAGAAATCAGGATGACATCCAATTAGTGTTAAGGTGATTTCTCCTTCATTGGTTCATATAAACTAGGGATTTTATGTATTTTAGAAAGCCATACCTATGTATGACACTCCCTTAAGAGGAATGGTTCCGATTGTAATTGTGCTAGCTGCTATATGTTTGAAGTAATAAGTTCTATCCATTTTTAGAGGGTTTTTTGTGAGCTAGTCAAGGAGCAAGTTATCTGTTTTGCATCAACTCGTTCTTGTTGATGTTCCAAAGTACCTATTCGGTTTTATTGTACTAAACACAAGCATAAAAAGTCTACTTTACATATCCAAAGAGCTAAGGCTAGTCCTATGCTGGTTTGCTGGAACAACTTCACCACTTGACAACTCAAGTTTCCAAGCCTCTCCAAGGTTCTCCAACTTCTTTCACAAATGTGAAGAGCCTACCATGTTTCTAACCTCTCACTATCTTTTTGAAGCCTTGACATGGATATTCCCCATATGCTCCATGTTGGGTGAACCTAACTTGCAAACTTTGTTCTACAATTTGGCCTATCCTTATCAGGTTTTTGGTAATAGTGGGTAGATAGGGAAGATTACTCAGAATGTTTGTTCCACCATTGGATGCTTTGATATTGCCAATCCTTTCCACATTGTGTTTGGTATCATCTCCTGTTTCTACCTCATTCTTATGCTTATGTTTCTCCAAGTCTAATAGAAGAGAAACATTACCTGCAACATGATTTGAATAACCAAAATCTACATAGAACAAATGCTCATCCTATTCACCTTCTTTATGGCTCAGATTCATTAGATGTAATGATTCTTCATGTGATTGATACTTTGAGTAGTTTTTGTAATCTCTTTTGCTGTTGTTTCTATTAAAGATGTTGTAGTTTTGTCCACCTTTGCCTCTTGTATTGCCAAATCCACTTCTACCTCCTCCTTTCTATGTTCTTCCATTGAACCAACAATTTTGAGTAGTGTGGTTAGATTTGTTATAGGTGGCACAAGGTTGACCTTCTTGCCCTTTAGAATTGTCTTGCTTTGCTCCTTTCTTCCTTCCTTTCCATTTGCTTTTGCCTGCATAATTGGCTTGGGAAACTTCGTCATCATTGTCATCCTCCTTCTTCTTCCCTTTCTTCTTCTTTTTGTTGTTGGACTCTTTTTTGAAGAGTTGTCTAAGAAATATGTTGAAATCACGTGTCTGCAGGCCCACAATAAGGTCATAGGTAGTTGTGAATGATTGCCATGGCCTATCATTCCTAATACCATTTAGGATCTGCCTCATAGTGGCTTCATCTTCAATCAACTCTTTGATGCTAATTGATCTTCAACCTCCTTGAATTCGATAACAAAGTATGTGATTGTCAACTTAGGTGTTTTCTTCATTTGGTTGAATTCATTCCAGAAGTGATTCTTCCTAGCTTTGGTGCTAGTAGAGAAAAATGTCTCAAGTGCATCCCAAGTTTCTTGTAATGTTTTACAGCTTCTAATATGTGGAAGCAAGAAATGAGAGATATATTTTAGGATGTAAGACTTGACTTGAGCATCTCTTGCACACCATAGTGTCAACTTCGCATTCTCTTCTTGTTTAGGTCCTCCTTTGGATCTTGGTGTAGGCATGACCATCACCCTTTACTACTCAATAGAGGTTTCTTTTTTGTAAATAAGATTCCATTCTGATTTTCCAAGCATCATAGCTTTCACACTGTAAATAAGATTCTCACACTGGCACTTGCTTTGCTTTCTCCAATAGCTCTCAATGATCCTGTAAAAATCTCAAGTTTAGCTCCAATTTGATCCTTCAATTGACAGACAATTTATCTCGGACACTTTTAATGACCCTTTTTCCCCCCTTTCTATTGTCAAAAAAAATTTCCTCTAGAGCTCTCTTGGTGTTCCTACCCCTCAAAGGGTCAACTTCAAAATACCCTAACTGAAAATCAATGCATTATTCTTATAAAAGACAATTGAGGGCATGTAGTATATGCCACGAGCTTTCCGACAAGCCCTAGAGCTCAAAAAATGGATTTCGTATGAAAAGGTTATGACCGTTCAGGGTTTAGGGGGTTAAACAGACCAACAGAACCTTTCAGGAGTTTAGGGCATTTTTTCCAAGGCCTTTGTAATGGTATAGGTGATTGAATATGCAAATATGCCCAATATTTAGCCTAAATTTTCAAAAAATTACCCCTCTATTTTTTTTTGCTGAAAATGTCTGTCTATCGGGATAGACGGTGTCTGTCGCGATAGACACGAGCTGTCGCGTGGGACTGTCTGTCGCGATAGATGGTGCCTGTTGTGATAGACGGGGGTCTATCGTAAGGTCCTATCTGTCGCGATAGACTGTGTCTGTCGCGATAGACACTATCTATCGTCTGTCGTGGTTTGGTCTGTCGTGATAAACGGTGTCTGTTGCGATAGACGCTGTCTGTCATTTGTTGTAGGTTGGTCTATCGCGATAGACAGTGTCTATCACAATAGACGGTGTCTGTCGCGATAGACGCTATCTATCGTCTGTCGTGGTTTGGTCTATCAGGATAGACGGGGTGTGTCGTTTGTCATGGTTTGGTCTGTCATGATAGACAATGTCTGTCGTGGTAGACGGGGTCTGTCGTCTATCGTGGTTTGGTCTATCGCGATAGACGGTGTCTGTCGCGATAGATGCTGTCTCTCGTCTATCGTGGTTTGGTCTCTCGTGATAGACAGTGTTTGTCGCAATAGACGTTGTCTATCGTCTGTCATGGTTTGGCCTGTCGCGATAGGCGGTGTCTGTCACGATAGATGTTGTCTGTCGTTTGTCGTGGTTTGGTCTGTCGCGATAGACGGTGTCTGTCGCGATAGACACTGTTTGTCGTCTATCGTGGTTTGGTCTGTCGTGATAGACGGTGTCTGTCGCAATAGATGCTGTCTGTCATCTGTCGTGGTTTGGTCTGTCGCGATAGATGGTGTCTGTCGCGATAGACGCTGTCTGTCATCTATCGTGGTTTGGTCTATCGTGATAGACGATGTCTGTTGCGATAGACACTGTCTGTCGTCTGTCGTGGTTTGGTCTGTCACGATAGACGGTGTCTGTCGTGATAGACGTCATCTGTCATCTGTCGTGGTTTGGTCTGTCGTGATAGACGGTGTTTGTCGCGATAGATGTTGTCTGTCGTGATAGACGGTGTCTGTCATGATAGACTGAAAAAACACAATTTTTTAAGAACTTTTTAGTGATTTGGAGTGCTCTCATGGTGTAGGTTATCGTGCCAAACATGCATTCAAAAAATATTAAGTTTTTCTGTCTTTCCCGGGACCTGTGCAGAGTCTGTCGTACTTGCACAAGCTGCTGGAGATGGTGGTACAGCTAGTTCCTGCAGCAAAAACTCAAAAAACACACAAAACCAGATTGCATGCAAGGTCTCTCTCGCTCTCTCTCACAAGTGAAATGAAGGAAATGAGGTGAACTGAAATTTTTGTGAAGATGGAGATGGAGGTGGGAGATGGTGAGGATGATGATGGTGATGATGGTGAATGCAAAAACAAGAAAAATAGAAGAAAAATAAGGAAAAGAAAGGATATTATCTATGACTCCAATGTCTCAACTCTACGTCTTACCATCACACGCTCGTCCTCGAAGCTCTCTCCCCGGCAACGGCACCAAATTTGGTGTCACTCTAACACAATGGTGAGTACCAACGTGAGGAGATCCACTTCATAATTGTCAATCCGTGGAGACGTGAGGACTAGTATGAAGACTATGAGCAAGTGATGGCACAAGTGTGTGAGTGAGAAGCACACAAACATGCACACACATACACACACACACGTGCACACGAGGCAAGAACAAGGAGAGGAACAATGGAGTTCTTTGCATTAGTCAAAAATTCTCTTACATAAGCTCAATTCACAAACAATCTAACCTCCAAAATGAGCTCTCTAGCTCTTTTTATAGTTTTTTGACTAGCTTTGGCCTTGTCCAGACCTAGTGTTCGGCCTAGTTAAAAATTAGGTTCTAGAGCTTATTTGAGGTCTCAAACGGACTCTAAAAATTATGAAAATTGGTATGTAGCTAATTCTAATACTCCTCAAGCTCAAGGACTCCTTGGCTTGAACAAAATGGAGTCTATTCTATCGAAAATGGAATTTACAATGTGTATGTGGTGATGAAAATCACTAAGGTTGGAGATAGTTCATGGAAAAAAATGATTAGGCCTTATTGCCGTATTGTGCATGACTGCTCGGTTGTGCCTGTATGCTCTTCATATGACTTGTATGCCAACATTACCCATTATGGGCATATATGATTCATCATGTATTCGTTGCAAAAGGACAGTGGAACATTGTGCAAGGTGTTGAAAAACGTCCTATTACACTTGGAAATATAATTAGTAAAGGTGATATAGATGGCACTAAAGATGGTGATATTCGTTAGGTTCCTATTCCTACTACACCTACTATAGAGCAACTTTGTTCGGATGGCAGAGATGCTCAAGCACATGAATTGATAGCCTTGTATATCAAATGTGCTATTATTCCTCACATTCATTCCTACAAAACAATAAAGGATCCTTGGGATACACTTACCACTTTATACCAGGAAAGGAATGAGGCTCATGTTGATTACCTCTGAACACTAGGAGAGTGAGCATATGAATGAAGGAGATTCCATGAATAGCTTTTTGACAAAGATCAAAGATATGAAGGATTAATTGATTTTCGCTATTGAAGTCTTTCCTAACAGTTCACTTGTGCAGACTCTCTTGGTCTTCCAGATTCATATCATAGTTTTTCTTCTATACTTCAATTGATGATGAAAGGCAATCCAAATGCCTTAACATTTGAGGAGTTGATCTCTACTCTATTCTAGGAAGATTAGTCTAGGAAGAACATGTCCATTATGCGTGTTGCAAATCAAGTTTTCCTAGCTATTCAGAAGGGCAAAGGTAAATGGAGCTCATCTACTAGTAAGCAATAATTCAACACAATCGAAGAAGGATGACAGAGACGAGAAGGAAACAAAAAATATTGTAAAGGAAATGATCATGTCATAAAGAGTAGTACAAAACTGGCTACAAAAGAGGCAAAGAAGAAAGAGGTTGGAATGGTTGTTACAAAGGCTTCTACACCCCAAAACAAAGTCTACTTTTTCTTGTGTAGAATGAAGAATGGGCATTTGCTACTGTTTGTAGTTATGATCCATCTTTTCATGAGCAATGTATATTTGCAATAGACTCAGATGTTTGGTACTTTGATAGTGGGGCAACCAAACATAATGCCTCATAGCACAGTTTCTCACTTCATTGGAGCCTTCCCCTATAGGGAGTACTCGATGCTTTATTTGTGCAAGCAAGAAAAAGATGTTATCAGTTTCAGCATTAGCCAAGATGAGCTTGGTTATGAAATTTGTTGATGATAGATGTACAATTCATGATCTATCAAATGGAAATTTCATTATTGCTTATGGCATTTTATGTCTTGGGTTGTATAAGCTTATATACTATGAAAAATCTATGAATGATTCAGCATGTGCAATACATAATTCTTAGGCTATGTGAGATGCAAAGATTTGGCATGCACGCTTTGTTCATTTTAATGTTCCTAGTTTGCTACACCTACAGAAATCTCAAATGGTGTGCTCTGTACCCAAACTTGAGTCACTTGGTAAACATGTTTTTGAAGGCTATATTTTGGACAAAATGTAGCATTCCTCATTCCCAAAAGATGGTTCACTTCAAGCTACTAAAAAATTGCATCTTGTTCATAGTGATGTTTGTGGGCTTATGCAGACACCCTCCTTTGGGAACTACCTTTACTTCATGAATTTTATTAATGATTTTTCAAGGCGTGCATGGTGTATCCACTCAAAGCAAAGTCAGAAGTGTTTATCTTCTTCAAACGGTTTTTCGTTTTGGCTAGAAATCTGTTTGCATATAAAATGGGTGCCCTGCATTCTGATTGGGGGGATATATGTCTTCTTATTTTAATGCATTTCTGGCTAAACGTGGGATAAAGCATCAGCGGATAGTGCTGTATACACCTCAACAAAATGGAGTTGCTAAAAGGAAGAGCACGTCACTCATGGAGATGGTGAGGTGTATGGTGAAGAGTCAGGCTTTACCACATAATTTCTGGCTTGAGGCTCTTATGTGTGCTGCATACGTACTTAACACATGTCCCACTAAAGCATTGTAGTCTATCATTCCATATGAGGCTTGGGATGGTCGGAAGCCATCTATTGCTCACCTATGTGTATTTGGTTGTCTGGCATATGCATTAATGTCTAAACACCAACGTAAGAAATTGGATGATAAAGAAGTGAAATGTATTTTTGTTGGGTAGATTTCTGAAAGCAAAGGATATCGTCTATATCATCCACATACTAAACGCATTTTGGTTAATCGTGATGTTGTTTTTGTGGAAAATGCAATTCAACCATTACTTTCATGTATTAAGGAGACATCAATTAGCTCCAAAGATGCGTATGACACTTTTTTACCTCTTTTCGTAGGTGGACAATCTAGTGTTGGTCCAAATGTGGCAACTTCTTAGCCTTTATAGGTTTCACATGATGATGCAGATCATTCCATTTATGATGCACTTGTTGATGAGAGAATTGATATAGAGGAGGCAAAAACTATGCCTAAGTGGTTGGTGTAAACTTTCCAAGATAGCAAATTAGATTCAGCTCTATCATATTGTACTGATTCAGGCTCTCAGAGTGCTTCTTTTGCATCAAATTGCTATGCTATGGTTGCCTCTAGTCTTTGTTATGAGAATGAGCCTATTTTGTTTAATGAAGCACAAAATTTAGAGAATTCGATGGCTGCTATGCAATCAGAATATGATGCTATTAGGAAAAATAGTACCTGGACTTTATGTAACTTGCCTCCTAGAAAGAAGGCCATTGGCAGTAAGTGGGTATACAAGCTAAAGTGTAAGCCTGATGGAACAGTTGACAGGTATAAGGCTAGGCTTGTTGCAAAAGGTTATTCTCAAGAAAGAGGTATTGATTTTGATGAGACCTTTGCTCATACATGTTGAATGACTATTGTTCATAGCATCTGTACACTTGCAGCTCATCATGGTTGGAATGTATATCATTTCGACATTAAAACTGCATTTTTGAATGGTGACTTGCATGGAGTGTATGTTTTTCAGCCCCGTGGTTTTGTGGAGAAAGGGCATGAAAACAAAGTGTGTAGGTTGAAAAAGGAATTTATGTTTTGAAACAAGCACCACATGCTTGGTATGAAAAGATACATGCCTACTTGATTACACATGGTTTTGAAAACAATCCAATTGAGAGCACCATATCCACTAAGCATGCAAATGATGTGCTTTTGATCATTGTTTTCTATGTTGATGACATGTTGTTCGCTGGCTCTAATGAGAAGCATATTGCTGATTTTAAGGCTGATTTGCATGCATCATTTGAGATGTCAAATTTGGGGCATTTTCATCATTATTTGGGCATTCAGTTTTTGCAAGTTGATGGTAGAATAGCTTTGTGTCAAACAAAATATATTGACACGTTATTGCAGCATTTTGGCCTTGAAGACTACAAACCCTAGCCACTCCTATGGAGACAGGTTTGTGGTTGAGTCTTCATAATGCTCGAGATGCATTTGATGTTGTTCTCTACCAGGAGGTTGTTGGATGCTTGATTTACTTATGCATTACTTGACCAGATATTCAATTTTTTGGATCATAGACGAGCAAGTTTATGCATTGCCCAAATGTCAAGCCTTGGCAGGCAGTTAAGCAATCTTTCACGACTTGAGTGGTACCCAACTACTTGGATTGTTTTATCCCAAGCGGGGATCACTACCTCCATATTTACATGCTTTTTCTGGCTCTGACTTGGCTAGTTTCTATGAAAATCGTGTGTCCACTAGTGGTTTTTGCTTCATGCTTGGTAGCTCATGCATATCTTTTGCTACTTGAGTGGTACCCGACTACTTGCATTATTTTATCCCAAAGGGGGATCACTATCGCCAGATTTACATGTTTTTTCTGACTTTGACTAGGCTGGTTGCTATGACACTTGTGTGTTTACTAGTGGTTTTTTCTTGATGCTTGGTTGTTATGACACTCCTATGTCTATCGGTGGTTTTTACTTCATGTTTGGTAGCTCATGCTATGACACTCGTGTGCCGACCAATGGTTTTTGCTTCATGCTTGGTAGCTCATGCATATCTTGGTTGAGCAAGTACCAGCCTACTGTGGCCACTTCTCGTTGTGAGGTTGAGTAAAAGGAATCTTTCACAACGATTGGGAGTTGCAAGGAACCCTGTGTTCCATGCTCGCCCTAAGCACATTGAGGTGCACTATGATTATGTCAGGAAGAGGTTCTTTGTTGGAGATATTAATTTGGCATATGGGCTCACATAAGAGAACATTGAAGACCTTTTCACAAAGGCTTTGCTAGGGAGAAGTTTTAAGCTTTTCGCAAAGCTTTGGGCTTACTTCCTTTTGTGGATTGATTCCACATAGCTTGGCACTTACTTATAGATGAGTGCTAGCTCCTTGTTCACCGCATCACTCCTAGGGGGGATTTGTTGATATATTTAGGTAGTGATGTGTGTGAAAACACTAGGACCACCCATGTAATTTTTTCCCTCTATAGGAGGTTTCTTCCCCACACTTGTATATATGCCTATAACCCTAACTTGTCACTTATCGGTACATTCTCTTGGTAGTGCATTTAGTATTGTATGTTTTTCTCCAAGCTTCTTCTTCTTTCTTGTGTTGTTCGCTTGCTTCTGCAAATCTCAAAATCGAACAAAGACTTGGTGACACTACAACAGATCGGCGGTATACTAAGGCCTTTACTGAGGACATTGAACGGGCACATTTTTGCCCCGACATCGGTGTAGGTGTTGATAAGCACACCGAAATTAAAGTGCCAGCATAGGCGCCGGTATATACATCAGTATGAGTGTCGGTATGAGCATCAATATGAGCGTCGGTATTATCGATGCTCATATCGATGATTATACCGACGCTTGTGCTGGGTGTATCGTCACGTATACCAGCACCCGCTGGGTGTACCGATGCTTATTTGGATGACCTTGCTAAGAGTACCGCCACTTATACTGACGACAATATCTACAAACTTGTTTTTGGGTAGAGTGTGTTGTCTTTTGCTACAACATTATTACCATGATGTTGTTTAGCAAAAGACAATACACTCTGCACAAAAAAACTGAGTACATATGATGTGTACTCTAATGGCAACCGAAATATGATTTCATAAAGCAAAATATTATTGGACACAAAAGAGATAATCAGAATGAACCATGAACCATGTATAAAGAAAGTTATATATTTCATAAATGAAGCATGTACAAGAGTGTGGCAAACCAATGTTATATATGAGGCTTTTACAGAATGTGGCAAAGCATTACCATAAAAGAATCAAATACAAAATTTTGGTGCACCACTGCCATATACATGCAGAGAATGTTCCATATCAATAGTCCTGCAACAAAGAACATTCATGAAATGAGATAAATTCACACGAGATTTACAAGCAAGTAAAAACCAAGTTTATAAATTCATCACCTCATCGCAAATGCTCCCATGAAACGACCGCACTGCGCCCCTCCAAGTCCTCCAATAGTGCAGTCAATCCATGATGATATCCATAAGCCTCCTCTGTTTGTGTTGGAGGACGACCCATTGCCAGCTCCTACAACAAATATACAAAACATTAGAGGAACATACATGACAAGCTTAACATAAACAAACTCAATAAACCAAATGGTACTTACAAACTCGTGACGCATCGTGTCATATCCGCCGCTGCCCAAATGTGATGGTCCAATCGTATCTAAACGTGTGGCTATGGCATCTCACTATTAGCGACATCGGTCAAGAGTCTGCTGCTACTCATTGCAAATCATATCCCACTCCTCAACATCTATCCATACAGGCTTTGGTAAGCCTGCTCTGAAAGCGTCACAAGCCTCAGATCATCGATGGGACATAACTTCATGTGCGGTGTGCACAATCCACTCTGAACTGACAAGAGGCTACCCATGTGCTGGCCGAAACTCTTGATAAATCGTCTCTGTGATATAATTCTTCCGATCTTTATCTTGTTCAATCCATTTCAACATGATAGAGTGTCCAAACAATATGGAGCAAAGCTATTGTATAAGCTGATGCATTGCTTTTCTGGCCGCATCCATCACCGGAGCTCCATCTCGGATACTATACACCTTGGAGTCATCATGGTCATGAGCACCCCAAGGTGTATGTGGTGTTCTGTGTGGCGTACCTACATTTGAGGTACTCGTTCTAGGAGTAGAAGTGGCCGACACAACATCCGTCGCACTGCCTCCACAACAACTGCCTCCTCCAGACCTACCTATAGATCCACTCCTAGAACCTCGTGCTCTAAAGCGTGACCTCGACCTACGAGATGCACCAGCACCTGTATCACACTGAGGTGTCGAACGCGCATGCCTACTACTAGAGCCACTATGGGATGGCTGAAAAGATGGTCGTGGTGGAGTCATAAAGCTAGGAGACATACCTCTGGCAGGAGTAGCACCACCCGCAAGAGTGACACAGATAGGAGTGATACCGGCAGGAGTGACACCGACGGGAGTGAGGCTGGCAGGAGTGAGACCGACACGAGTGAGGCCAGCAGGAGTGAGGCCAGGGGGAGTGCTACCATAAGCGATCCAGTACTATGATGTAGCAGCCATATTGTTGGGCGATTCTTAGACAAGAAGGAGTTTGAGGGTTTGTAGGAGAAAAAGAAAAGACTAGGAGAGGAAATACACCTTGGAAGCCTCTCCCGATTGATTACAGTAAAACAATTACAATGTTTGAAGCACAATACAAGCCAATACTTCTTTGCACAATCCCACAGAGTGCTCAACGACAAAATACCAAATACCCCAAATTCTTCTTGCCGCCGGCCTCCTCTGCACCAGACCTCCACCTGCTTCAAGCTTACCCTTGTGCACAACTTGCACCAAGCTTCCACTAAGGGGGAGGAATGAATACCTTCTGTCGACACGCGCACACTGCAAGGAGACCTTGAGATCCTTGGGAGACTAGCTTAGCACTCTCTGCACAATCCCTTAGTCACTCTCCATGCACTCCTTCAACTCCACTTCTCTGCGTCGCACACTGGTGACTCTTGCACTTTCCTCTCTTGCTTCACTTAGACTATGCTTCTCTTGCTTACACTAGAATTCTCCAAGAATAGTCCTTGCCTTGAATTGAGTGTGTCGATCACGTACGCTCCTAATTGCAATAGTATCTTGGTGCTCACTTTGATGTCCCAAGATTGCCTTCACAAGTGGCAGCCAACGACTCCCTGTTTTGTCCTGTAGTGACTTTAGATTAAAACAAAAAATTTTAATGGGGGGGCCATACTTTCACCTGTGCGTACGCTGCCGCTTCACATACCTTCACATTTCCTTTTAAGTCTTCACTTTTGTACATAAGAGGGGGTTCACCTGAACCTTCCAAAACACTTTAAAAAACACTTTGAACCTTAGGGAAATTAGAGAAAATACCTTTGCAACCTACAACCCACTTTCTCCAATTTACCCTTTGTGGACAATTAATTGTGCACTACCTGTGCACTTTGACACCTGCACCTTAGCACTTTGACTTTGCACCATTTGACTTTGACCTTATTGACTTTGACTAGTTTGACTTTGACCTTTTGACTTTGAATGTGGTTGACCTTGACCGTTGTTGACTTTGACCAATATGACTTTTATGGGCTCAACAGTTGCCCACCACCTAATGTGCTCTCCGTCCCGGAGAGCTACAGCCAAAACTCTGAGCATATAGGACACCATGAGAATAGAGCTGCAAAAACTTGAAGAGGACAATTGAGCAGCAACCAATTCCACCAAAAGCAGGATAGAACAAGCACCAGAGAAGAACCAAAAATTGGATTTTGCCATGGAAAAGCAAAGGGTTGCAATGGGAGGGTAGTAAGGAGGTGGAGGGGAGGGCTGAGGGGCGGGGATTGAAGGGATAGGGAGGGTTAAGGATGTGGCTGGGCAGATTGGTAAAGGGAGGGCATGGGGGTATGATGATGGGGTCTGGAGAGGGTGAAAAGGATCAAACAGTAGAGCTATGGAGGGTGCATGTGGGATATAATGAAACATAAGGTAGGACAAGGTGAGAATAGACCATGTGGACAATGTGGGGAAATAAAACCATGTGATAAATGTGCTCAAAATATGTGGGTTTCCACCAAAAGTCAGAGAAAAAGTTGGAATTTGGAAAATTAAAGTAAAAAACTGAGTCCAAAGGTGCCAAAAAACATGAGAATGACTCCATCTTTGTAAAAAACAGCCAACTGAGGCACGATCCAAAGCCAAAAGCTTTGAGCCATAAAAATTAAAAAAAATAATATTAAATGATATGTATTCTAAAATAAAAAAATGGTCGTCCCTCTTTTTTTTTTTAATAAGACGAACGCTCAGACGGAATAAAAAAAAAGAAAAATAAAAAATGAAGAAAATAAATAATAAAAGAAAATAAAATAAAAGAAAATAAAATAAAAAAATAAAATAAAAAAGAAACAAAAATAATAAAATAAAATAAATAAAATAAAATTTTATAAAATAATTGGGTGAGGGGGGGGGATGTGTCAGAACGGGGGGGGGGGCGAAGGGGGGAGGGGCTTTTTTTTTAAATAATAAATTATGCAAAAAACTGAACAAAAATACATTAAAAATCCAAAAAAATTGCAAAAAAAATCCAAAAAATCCTCAAAAAATTTGAAAAAAATTCCTACAGGTTTAGGCCAGTTTCTTCACTCAAAACCACAGAGCTTCCTTTATTCCTCAAATTTGGCAAGAAAAAGACACATGAAAAAGGAGAAAAATGCTAGAAAAATACTAAAAAAATGCTTGAAAAATTCTGAAAAAAATTCCTAAAAATTCCAAAAATTATACCTTTGCAAAGTTGATGAAATGGCTACTAAATTTGCTAAAAACTCAAGAAAAAAGCATGAAATGGATAAAGAAAACTACTAAAACTTAAGTAAAAATGATGAGAAAAGAATTTGTACAACCTGGATAAATTTTGCAGGTTCCAGGTGATCCAAAAATCTTCATTTTTGTTGATGATAGGCCTTGAGCCTTGCATTGTTGACTGAGAGAAACTCCTCCACAATCTCCAAGTGTACTGCACATCATTGGTTTTGTCCTCTCATTGGGCACACTGGTCATCTGATAGGGGTACCCTAAATCCTTCATTGAAACGTTATCTCCTCCAGCAACTTTATGACTTAATCTCCAAAAT
Organism: Ceratopteris richardii; assembly: GCA_020310875.1. Taxonomy (NCBI): domain Eukaryota; kingdom Viridiplantae; phylum Streptophyta; class Polypodiopsida; order Polypodiales; family Pteridaceae; genus Ceratopteris; species Ceratopteris richardii. The sequence goes on along the minus strand of CM035425.1, from coordinate 94,204,524 downwards.
TTTATTTTTGCTATTCCGGCTTCTTCATCCAATGGAACCCTATGTTTCCTAAGACTGGCAGGGACACCTTCCACAATCTTGTAAAGCCCTGCACTTGCTATCATAAGAATTGAATTAACAGATGATAGCCATACCAGTATCCATAAAAAAGTGGCCATTGACATATGAATTGGAGTAGCATAATCACTGCTGCATGTAAGGGCTTTGCTTTTCTTCTCTTTGCTATGGCCTTTGATTGAGACTGTTTCAACCTGAGTGATTTCATTTTTTTCTTTATATGCTTCTCTACTTGAGTTTGGAAAAATTCCATAGCAAGAAGATGGGTCTTCTGCATGGAGCGAAGCCAACATGTTTTCATCTTCATATAAATCTGCTCCTTCAAATAGGTCTGCTTCTGGGTTGTCCACCACTTCTTCTTCCATACAAATACCAATTTTCTGCATCATGCTAGTATTTTTCTGATTGTCTGGTCCTTCTTCTAAAATTATGTGCTGCAACTCTTTTCCCTCTTGCTTTACCCACATTGTGTCCTTGCCCCAGTCATGCAGCACATTGGCATGCCTTAACCAAGGTCTCCCAATTAACAGAGGGAAGCTTCCTTCTACCTGTGGCAGCCTTAAAACAACAAAGTCGAAGTTGAAGATGGTACCTTGTATCTTGACTGCAACTCCAAGGACCACTCCCATAGGCCTTACTATGCTTTGGTCTACCGTTGTTACAGTGAAGTTGCAGGTCGTGAAGGGTATAGTCCAATCTTTTTCATGGTATATTTAGGCATCAAGTTAATGCGAGAACCACCATCCACAATAACTCCTTGAAACTCATGACCTTTAATAGAGACTGTTAGCCGAGGGCTCTTGTAATCTGTGAGGGGTGCTTCCCCTACACTTTTATCTTTATGCATAACAGTAGCCTTTGCCACTAAACTTGTTATGGACATTTCATCAATTATCTGCAAGAGTTCTGACCTAAATTTCCCATCCATCTTTATTAAATTAAAAATACTAACCTCCTTTTTCATGGACTTGAGTATTCTGGAGGCTTCTGATTCCTTAAGAGCCTGGGCCCCATTTGACTTATCAAACTCCTCATGAGCCCTGTTGAATGCATGTCCAATAGCATCACTGGTACCTATGAAATTTTCTTTTTGCCTTGTGTCTGCACATGTGGTGGCTTTGTACTCAGACACACCTTTGTCTTTGTTTAATCCATTAATCACTGATTCTTGACCCATGTCCACTAGAGCCTTCCCCTTGCTTCTTGTCTGCATTGTAAAAGACTCAATTTCCTCTAACTGCACCACCCTGGTAGATGGTGATGGCACCTTAACTTGACCTACCATTTCTTCTTCCTGCATAGAAATCATTTGAATGTGGGGCCCGGATGAAGAGGCTTGATTCTTAGGACAACAATTTGTATAGTGGTCTCTGGCCTCTGGGCAGTTTCTGCAAGGAGGGGCATTTTCTGGTAGGGTGCACCTACTTTGATAGTGCCCACATTCTCCACATCTGAAACAAATAATTGGCCTCCTTGGCCAATTTCCAAAGTTATCCCTCTGTCTAGGGTTATAAGTGTTACCTTGATTGGGTGCAGCTGCCATCACATTTGCTGGTGGTAGGGGTCCTCCTTGTGTCCAGTATGTTGTTGCAGGAATTCCCCTTGATTGGCATTCATGGGCCTCATGACCAACTTTCCTGCATAATTGGCAAGTTACACTTAACAGAGGACACTCATTTACTATATGCCCTTGCTTGCTGCACATGGAACACTAAAGTCCACTCTTGATGCCACCTCCTTTGAGCTCCTGCAACTCTTGTCGCAGCTGAGCCAATTCCTTTGCTTGGGCCTCCTCCTCCTTTTGGAGCTTTAGTGCTTCAATCTCCCTTCTCAATTGAGCAACAACATTCTCCTCCTCTTTGTAGGGCTTATTTCTTTTTAAGCCCTCCAGCTCCTTCCTTAGTTGGATCACTGGATCCTCCATTTCTGTACCATATGCTGGTTGGGAAGAACTTGCTCCATACTGGTGCCTTATCTGCTCCAGGCGTGTAGCTGTGTTGATGAACTCCTCTATGGAGGCTGTAGGTAACACTAATTCCTTTATTTTGCATTGGGTGGCCACTAGTAGGGGCTTGGCTAACCATTTCTTAACAAAAAAATCATGTGGTGGATCTGGCAATTTAGCCATTAGTGCTTTGGCCCTAGTCACAAACTCTGGGAACTTTTCTCCTGGACCCAATCTCAAATTTTCTAGTTCTTCTATGATGATCTCCGCAGTGTTGCCATGCTGGAATTGATTTTTAAATGCATCTTTCATCAAATCCCAAGTTGTAAAATGATTTTTAGCAAATTGGCTGAACCATTTATCTGCTAATCCCTCTAATGTGACAGGGAAGAGAATAAAAAAGGCATCCTCCATACCCATTAAGCCTCTAGTTTTACATAGTGCCAAAAATCTTCCAATGTGTTCATCCGGATCCTCTTGAGCTAGGCCTTTGAAAGAAGGAAACTTTATATTCAATCTTGAGAGTAAGGTTTCCAAGTCTACCTGTCCCGCCATGCTCTTTACTGATGAGGTTGAAGATAGTGGACTAGAGGATCTTCTAACAACCTTTCTTCTTGTTTGCTTGCAGGTGACCCTCAATGTTTGGGACCGGGTTGCAGTCATGAGCATCTCATAGTCCACTTAATATGAGACACTTGATAAGAATATTTACCTTTTGGTTGATGAAGTAGCACTGTAGTAGCACTATAGACACGTGATCTCTTCTATACTTTGCACTTGGTTTCTCCTAAGCTCAAATATCCTTGGAAATCCCACCGGGTGTGCCAAATTTTGTTGGGGGATTCTTAGACAAGAAGGAGTTTGAGGGTTTGTAGGAGAAAAGGAAAAGACCAAGAGAGGAAATACACCTTGGAAGCCTCTGCCGATTGATTACAGTAAAACAATTACAATGTTTGAAGCACAATACAAGCCAATACTTCTTTGCACAATCCCACAGAGTGCTCAATGACAAAATACCAAATACCCCAAAGTCTTCTTGCTGCCGGCCTCCTCTGCACCAGACCTCCACCTGCTTCAAGCTTACCCTTGTGCACACCTTGCACCAAGCTTCCACTAAGGGGGAGGAATGAATAACTTCTGTCGGCACGCCCACACTGCAAGGAGACCTTGAGATCCTTGGGGGACTAGCTTAGCACTCTCTGCACAATCCCTTAGTCACTCTCCATGCACTCCTTCAACTCCACTTCTCTGCGTCGCACACTGGTGACTCTTGCACTTCCCTCTCTTGCTTCACTTAGAGTATGCTTCTCTTGCTTACACTAGAATTCTCCAAGAATAGTCCTTGCCTTGAATTGAGTGTGTCGATGATGTATGCTCCTAACTGCAATAGTATCTTGGTGCTCACTTTGATGTCCCAAGTTTGCCTTCACAAGTGGCAGCCAACGACTCCCTGTTTTGTCCTATAGTGACTTTAGACTAAAACCAAAAATTTTAATGGGGGGGCCATACTTTCACCTGTGTGTATGCTGCCGCTTCACATACCTTCACATTTCCTTTTAAGTCTTCACTTTTGTACATAAGAGGGGGTTCACCTGAACCTTCCAAAACACTTTAGAAAACACTTTGAACCTTAGGGAAATTAGAGAAAATACCTCTGCAACCTGCAACCCACTTTCTCCAATTTACCTTTCGTGGACAATTAATTGTGCACTACCTATGCACTTTGACACCAGCACCTTAGCACTTTGACTTTGCACCAGTTGACTTTGACCTTGTTGACTTTGACTAGTTTGACTTTGACCTTTTGACTTTGACTGTGGTTGACCTTGACCATTATTGACTTTGACCAATATGACTTTTATGGGCTCAACACATATACGCTGGAGGTACCTGAGATATGAACTCTAAGAACTACTCCTCTGTCATGGAATGTGTAGTGACTGGAGGACTGTCTCCCATTGTGCTCTATAACAAAAGAACTCAAATAATAAGCATATGATAATAAAGGTAATATAGAGAAATGGTAGTGTACAAAAGAACCTAACAAAAAAAAAGCAAAAAAAAATTAGTGGGTACAAGTGTTTGATTCAAAACTCCTCTATTCTAGCATCGTCTTGGAGATCCGATGCATAGAGGATATCTATCTCTATATTGACGGCTTCTAAATCACTTGGTATGCTAGTTTCTTCTTGATCATCATCTATTGCTTCATCCTATATTTCGTCTTCTTCAAGGACCTCTTCTTCTCGAACAATGATCTCTCCCTCCTCGACTATCGAATGAATCTTAGAGTCCACTACAGATGGACTTTCTTCTACATCTATGTTCTCACAAATTTGTCTACTATGTGGGAGACTTGTAAAACAAATAGCCACTCTGGTTCTTTCGAATCTGGTATAAAAACAACTTGCTCACAGTGTTCGAGAAGTACAAATGTATCTCTTTCATCCATCCATAATTTTGTGGAGTCGACTTGAAGCAAACCACTTTTATCCCGCCTCACTATTGCCTTTCTTCCAGAGGTGACTACTTTGAACCATTTCACATAAAAAACAAAGCAATCAAACTTCGTAAAGGATAGTTTCAAGATATCTTGAATCACTCCACAATAATCTAGCTGACCTTCTTGAGCATTATCATCTCTTGCACTCGCTCTAATGTTTTGCAAAAAGTTCACCATCACCTCACTATCAAAAGTAGACCTATTTTTATCGATTCGTGCAATCCAAAAGTGTCATCCATGAGACCATAGTGCACCGTATTTAGTATACTCCCAATCACATCCCTTTGTGAGTTCTTCTTCTTCTTCAGAGATATCTTCACCTGCTGCCTTTGCTTGTGAAACTGCTGTATCTAGCCATCTGCTCGTTGGAAAAGGTGGAAGAGGTCGAAGACTTTTTGGAAGGGGCAAAAATCGAGTGGAACGATTCCTTCGAAACTGAGCTCTTTCCTTTGTGTTGGTCTCCTTGGCAAGCTCATACTTTTCTAACCACTTCTGCATAGGCTCAGAGTTAACTATGCAAAACTTCATTGCCTTCTCTCTGAAAGCTGCATCCATTTTTCTTTGCAACCCTTTACCTTGTGGTTCATCGCCTACGAGATGAACATCTTCATCATCGCTTATCGGAATGGACTACACTAAGATTCATGCTTGTCCAAATGATTGCATCCTCTTTCAGAACGAGCATGGGCATCTCCACGTATATCCAAAGTGTGGGGCAAATAGATTTAGAGAAGACCTTGTAGGCAAAGCAATCCCCGCGAAGGTTCTTTGCCACTTTCCTATCATTCTACGAATTAAGAACATGTTTAGATGCAAATCTATAGCTTAGTTAATGTCATGGCATGCAAAAGCAAGTCTATAGATGGTGTAATGCGAGTGCCTACTGACTCAGATGCTTGAAAGAACATAGATAGTAAGTGGCTAAAGTTTTCTAGGGAGCCTCAATCCATACATCTAGGCCTAGACTATGGATGGAGTAAATCCATTTGGTTTATGCAGCTCTTCATGGAGCACATGGCCTATATGTTTTGTCAATTATAACCTCCCACCATGGCTAGCCACAAAGAAAGGTCATTTATTATTAGCTCTTATTGTGTCAAGTAAGTATAAGGTAAAAAACATGGATGAACACCTTGCACTTGTGGAAGAACTGTGCATTTTATGGTATGGGATTACTATGTGTGGCATGTCTCAACCTATAAGAAGACGAGACGTACGAGTGCAAGGAATACTTATGTGGACGATGCATGATTGGCGTGGTTATGGTGAATGTTCAGGTTTGTCGATTTCGGGTTACCATTCTTGTCCCTTATGTGGACCATGACTCGAAGTATGCTATTCCAAAGCACTGCATAAAACTATCTATGAAGGACACCATAGATATTTGCCTGATGGACATGTTTTACGTGAAGGAAAAATCGGTCGACAAGCGCAACGTCAAATGAAAGCTAGCAATTGGAAACAATTGTGGGACTCAAAAACTCCAGTCGCTGGCATGAAACGGTTGTTGATTTTTCATGAACTCCCTTATTGGAGTCAATTATTGATCAATCATTTGGTAGAACCGATGCATATTTTTAAGAATGTGGGAGAGATTCTCTGGAAGACTTTGATTGGAAAGAAAGAAAGCAAAGCACAAAGGGAGGACTTAGAAGAGCAAGGTCATATGCAAGAGTTGTGGGCAATTACTAAGCCCAATGGAATAATATCGTTACCAAGAGGGTGCTTTGCAGGATGGAAGAGCAACAAGTGAAGAAAATGATTTCAGAGTTTCGGACACCTACTCGATGCATGAGGTGTCTAAAGACTGCTTTCACATGAAACGACGATCTTGGAGGGCTCAAGTCTCATGATTGGCATAAGTTTTTACAGTTTGTGCTCCCTGTAGCCTTAAAAGATTTTCTTTCGGAGGATGTGCGAACAACCATTTATAAAATTAGTTCCTTAGTACGGTGGATCTCTTCTAAAGAGATAAAATAGATATAGCATAGAGAGTGCGAAACTCAATGCTATCAAGGCTATTTGTATGGTAGAGAAATACTTTCCCACAATTATTCTCACTATTGAGCTTCATTTACTGGTTCATGTGGCAAATGAAGTTGCAATAGCAAGAACTATCCATAGTCGATGGATGTTCTTCTTAGAGCACTTTATGAAGACATTAAAAGGGTTTTTTTGATAGAGAGCATGTCCACCGGGTAGCATGGCAAGGACTGTAAAAGTTTTTTTTCATCTCCACATGTTGGAGGCATGTCATTGCCCTCTGGAAAAAAATGATCTTTAAGAAGCCTGCAATAAGCAATTAGAACAATATTAGTAAATAAAGTTATTTTGATACAGTAATGAAAGTTTATTTCAAATCCACTTACTTGAACAATTCAGAGACACTACTATCTGACCATCCATAAATGGATTGCAGATTGAGCATCATGAGTGACACATGTAGTAGAAATATCTTTGCTCCATTGTACAGTGGTAAATGAGCTAGTCTTCCCATGTTTTTGTATTCTTCATTGGCTTCTGATCGTGGAAATTCTATTGTGTCCATGAAACTCTCGACATCTTCTCCACCATCATGATCTTCGTCCATCTCATAAAATGCTTCGAGCATTTCTTCCATGTGTTGATTCCGTGTAATGCTATTAGTACTTGCTTGTACTTCTAACTCCTTTTTTGTTCTCTTTTGTCCACGAGAGGTTACCACTACAATGTCATTTGGGTCCATCTACTCACCTGGGGGACCATGCGAATTAAAGCGTAGGTTTTGTAGTCAACTTTTATGAAAGGATCCATACTCTCTAACCTGTGCAGTACAAATCTATCATTTCCGATAAATTTGATACTTGCACTGAGTGCAAGGACATGCCAGTCTCTCCTTCGGATCCAAACTAGCCATCTGATACAATATGGACATTTTAGAATGTTTGATTCTTTTTATTAAACCTAATCGTAAAGACTTAAAGCTGAAATACTAAAACCTAAAGACCTAAAGACCTAAATAAACCTAAAACCCTAATCCTAAAGACCTAATCCTAAAATCATATTTTATATATATATATTAAAAATCCTATAGACTATTTTCTATATATCATAAAAAGCCTAAAAACCCTAAAACCCTAATGCTATTCTCTCTCTCTCTCTCTCTCTCTCTCTCTCTCTATATATATATATATATATATATATATATATATATATATATATATATATATATATATATATATATATATATATATATATATATATATATATATATATATATATATATATATATATATAATGTGTATATGTATTATATATATTTCT